>CM074554.1:564075-917663 GCA_037305995.1 Sclerodermus sp. 'alternatusi' | reverse complement strand
AACGCCCTTCTTGTTGAAGTGTATGAGCTGGGAGGAGCCGAGTTACGCACCGATTTATTCAGCACGGCCGAATTCAGCACGGCTTTTTTCAGCAAAGTCAAGATTGCGCACGACCAGATTCAGCACGACCTATTTATACACAGCAAATATTATGCACGACCGAATTGCGCACCATTTGTTTTTGGAAATAGACCGAATTCAACACAAAATTAAATTACCAGAAATATAACTAGATTCCTGCATAAAATAAAATTAGTGGATTCCATTTCGATACATACCACTTCGACACGCGTGTTTTCGACGAGTTGACAATACACACCACCAGATGTTAACTACTTAGAACCTCGTTTCCTTATTCTAATTTCAATTTGAAATGTTGAAAAATGTCGCTTCAAAAAATCCGTACTAAAATTGAAAACGTTAAAAAAACGTGTGTCGAATTTGTTTCTGTCGAAATGGACCCCACTAATTTTATTTTATGCAGGAATCTAGTTATATTTTTGTTAATTTAATTTTGTGTTGAATTCGGTCTATTTCCAAAAATAAATGGTGCGCAATTCGGTCGTGCATAATATTCGCTGTGTATAAATAGGTCGTGCTGAATCTGGTCGTGCGCAATCTTGACTTTGCTGAAAAAAGCCGTGCTGAATTCGGCCGTGCTGAATAAATCGGTGCGTAACTCGGCACCACCCGTATGAGCTTGGTCTTGTCAACCGAGAGGTGGAGACCCATCTGTTTCAGGTTGTTACTGATGAGGGAAATTGATCTTTGTAGTGAAATCAGAGGGTGATGAAGCAGGTAGAAACAAAGCTATATCGTCTGCAAACTGTGAGATGATGATATTAGGGTTAAGATCAAAGAAAATATCGGTAACGTACAACAGGTAAAGCAATGGGCTGAGAACACCTCCCTGGGGTAGACCTTTATAAACGTTTCTATTAACTATTTCCAATGAATTAATGGCAAAGGTTGTGGAGCGCTCATAGGTCAGGAACTGTACAAATTTAATAAGTGTGATAGGAATGCCCAGCTTATCAAGCTTGGTGAGGTGTTGCAGGCAGTTGACATTGTCAAAGGCGCCCCTAACGTCAAGGAAGCACGCAAGGACATCCCTCCCCTCCGCAAAGGCCTCTTCCACCGTCAAGGTGAGCACGGCGAGGTTGTCCGTACAGGATCTACCGCTTCGGAATCCAGACTGGTGAACTGGGAGGAGATTGGTATGTTCCACAAGCCACTGCAGTCTCACCTTAATTAACTTTTCAAAAATCTTGCATAGGCAGGAAGTAAGTGTGATGGGTCTGTAACTGGAGCTGTCACTTTTATCAATAAAAAAGGTGAGACTGTTCTTCCAAGAAGGAGGATATTCATTGTTGAGGAGGATAAGGTTGTATATATCCAAGAGTAGGCTCCTCAAGCTAGTAGGGAGGTGAACAACGAACAAGTACTCGATCTTGTCCGGACCAGGGGCCGATTTAGGACTACACGTGGCTATGACTCGGTCAAATTCTTGTACGCTAAAGGGTGTTGTTAGTTCAAATTGGGGAGAATTTGGAGGGCCAATAGTTGGGGGGATGGTGATTGGCCTGTAACGCTTCTCGATTAATACTTTAACATTTTTAATTGTACAAAACTTTAATTTATTACATCATTCTTCACAGCTAACTTATTGTATTTATTAAACTACAGATACAAAATTACTGCCCCAAGTTAGAATAAAATAATGTAATAATTATCAATGTATCTCCGCTACTAATTGCAGTTTCAATACTTAGCGCATGTACGGATGCACTAGAGGAAATCAAAAGGAGAAATAATACTACTAATTCATTGGTGAAGTTTTGTAGTATTTTGATCCTATAAAAGATGCATGAAGTATTGTATTTGATATTTTCAATTAATGGCAATATTTTATTCTCCTAGCCCCACTGTGCGTCGTTTGAGGTAGTGCGCGGGGAGGTGACGAACTTCGACGCAAATTTGGAGACCAACGTCACAAATTTGGCGCCCAACGTGGAGCCAGCTTTTTGCGCTTCGTAGGTCGGCCTAAGGTTGATTACTTGGGATAGTACCATGTAACATAGTGATGAAATATTCGTAATACCAGTACCAAGAATATCCGTAGAGAGTACTGTAGTGGGCCTTTAGTTGTTGCCGTAGGCATTCGAAATCTGTTTACGTGGGTACAGGTCAATTCTCAAAGGTATGATAGAAAAATATTGTACATGCTACGACCACTTTAGCCGTTGATTCCGGGAATTATTCCGGCTTATTCGATTGAACAGCAGCTTCAATTTTTTTTTTTTTTTTTTTGGCTGGTGGAGGAAATCTGACAATCCAGACACCGCCGCGCCCCCTTCCCCGGCGAGCCAAGGCATCGAACCGGCCCCCACCGGAGCCCCGAGCCGTGGCGAGCACCCCCCGGAGGCAAAACCAACCCCGAGACACCCCCAGGTGCTCCCGAGTCCTGAAAAGGACACGGTCCCAAGGGGCGCCCTGGGAAGGACAAGACGCCGAAGAGCACCCCCCCCCCCTCCAGTCAGGAAACCCCAAGCGGCCAGGGCCGGCCAGCTCCGCGCGAAGCTCCCCGCGGAGGTTAGTGTGGGGTTCGACCCACTAAAACTTCCACCTGAGCTTTTTAGAAGACGCAGCCAGGGATCACACCTACACAGGCATGCTTTCGGTTATCGCTCCGCCCCTACATATCCTAGCTTCCTGATCCCCGAGGGGACCAGGAAGAGGTACGAAAAAACATGCCCCGTGACTCTATTATCGTCGGTCCGTGCCGGAAATTGAAAATCAACCCCCGCATGAACCCCATTATTTGGCCCTAATAAGGGCCGTTAAATCCCGAAGGATTGGTGCGCACAAGCGCTTATATATTGGCGATATAATCATCGCAAAACCCTATCTCATTTAAAGACCCGCTTAATATATTTACCTTTATGTTTCAGGTATCCAGGATGTGACGTTGCAGCAAATCTGGCCGCTATATCATCTACGCCGCCCTTCGTCCTACCCACCGCCGGAGAGCCCCTGGGCGCCAGCCCCGGGAAAGGGCAAATTTATTTTGGGCCCTCCGCGGCGTTTTTCCGCGGCTTCGCCCGACCAGCCAGCCCTTGCGGAACGGGAGGGGCGGGGTAATAACTCGTAGGTCGATTTGCACTATCATGGAACTTTATTACGAGATTCCCTTGTTCGACAATCTCCGCGTACGCGGCCCGTCGGCCAGATACTATTCCCCCGCTCGGGTCGACTGCATGATCTCCGTATGTCCGGCTCTAGCTGTCTCTTTTGGGGTTACAAGTCACTCTTCCTTAATCGACTCTGACCTCCACCGTGTCTAGGACGTTTTGACCCGTCGGCAGGGCCCCTCGGTTCCTTGCCTCGCGAAAACTATTCCCCGCGGGTGGTCTCTTGATTTGACGCTGCCCCGGGTCGCTGGCCCAAACCCACCCTGGTCCCTGCTACGACTGTCCGCGCCCTATCGTGCCCGCGTAGCCGTGGAGGTCAAATTCGATTGTACAAAATAAGATGGGAGGACGAAATCCTCACTGGCAGGAGCTTACCACCCTCGCGGCTAACGTCTCCGTACGCTGAGGTCCTTCCTCGTCGGTCGTGGGTGTCGGGCCTTTTTCCTCCGGGGCCTCTAGAAGATTGCTCGGGTCCGTAGGGAGAGGGTGTGTTGAGTGGTTGCTTCGGAGGGTACTCCCACGGGGCCTCGATAGCACAAACTAACCTCTATATCTCGTCCAAACTGGGTTAGTCTCGGGTTTTACACTTCGGTTTTTCGCACGTGTCGCGTGTTCCACCGTCTATCGATCAATCCTCGATCGCTCCGGCCGGATCAAGGATCCGGCGCTTCCGGCCCGCCCACTTTCCCAATTCCGCCAATAGACGAGAATTAGCAAGTGCAGTAGGACTCGACCAATTACTGGCCCGGAATCGTATTCTCCAAATTAGGCCACTTGCCGTACATCTCATAGATGGCATGGCCAGTACCTCTCATCCGATTCTCATCTCGCCCCTCGAAACGGGGGGGGGGGGGGGGAGAGGATCACGGGGCCATAGTAGCGCTGACCCATTCTGACGGGGCAACAGCGTCACAAGGAGCAACACCCCCAACCCCAGCGAACCAGGAACAGGACTACCCCAGGAGTCCACAGGTAATTAAACATTTGTGGTAGGTTTAAAATTTATCAAAGACCTTCACCTCAGATACCACACGAGGAAGCATCGGTGTGTTACCACCAAGACTATCGAGCATGTAGCATCCGAGGATAAACTAGCCTTACCAGGAGCCCAAGTCGTGAGAGACCGCGTGTCGAAGGGTAAGTTGTCGAGCACGTAACACACCTACCGATCATCATCGAGACAGTCGGTAATAAACCGACCACCATCTTGAGGTAAGAGTCTCGTATGGTAATACCGATAATGTCGATAATCCAGAAGCCGATGGTAAATAAACCCGCAGGACCGGCAAACGCCCAACCACCGATAATTTACCGAAGATTTGAGTGCACTGAGCCATAGAGGTAAGGCACCGTATTTTTTAGAATAAATTACACTTCCCGTATTCCTGAAGAAAAGCAGAGTATTCATCCAAGTTTATCAGGACATCGTCTGCGTTTAGTATTTTTCTTCTAATAAGGTTTACTCTGTTCTTGATACTTGAGAGGTTGTCATTCTACCAAAAAGATCTACGAGACCTGTTATCAGGAATCAGAGGTGAGTTTGCAAAGAACGCATTACAAGAGTTCTCAATTGTAATTAGAATATTGTAGATGTTTTGTATGGGTTCATCTTTTTGCATAGGCGAAAGGATCCATTTGAAATGAAGTTCCAAAATGTCCATTGCCGTTGTCGTGAAGGTCCATTTCTGAATGTCAATATTTGAGGCGGCAGCCACTAAGGAAGGATCTCCTGCTGCTTTTTGTTTCGACAGTCTTTTTTAAACAGATGAGTATTTCTATTGTATTATGGTCTGATAAGTTCTCTAATTCATGCAATACTTTCCAGGTTATATTGTATATAATTTTGGCCTTATTGTTTGCTAAAGTTAGGTCTATTGTGGACCATCCTCTATGAGAAGCGAAAGTGTTACCTGTGTTTAGCAGATTTAAAGAATTTTCTTCAATGAAGTGATATAAGATATCTCCCCTCTTATTGGTTATAGAGTCACCCCAGGATATTGAACGAGAATTAAAGTCTCCAGCCACAATTAAGGGATCTCTATGGTATTTATGAATTATTATTTTTAATTCCTCTAATAGTACTGCAATATTTACTGAGACTCGAGTAGGGATATATAATGAGACAACGTAAATGTCATATACTTTTGAAACACAGAAGAAACTTTCATTTTGCACATTTCTATATGGAATCCCCTTGTTTACAAGTATAAGGCCTGAGTTCAAATCTATGGAGGAATGCGAAATAGATGTAGATCTTTTATATGGATGCTCTGAAATAATCAAAAGATCCACTTCTAATTTTAAAGCGTGATCAAACAGTAGGTTAAATGCTTCTCTAGAGTTGTTTAAGTTAATTTGAAAAATCTTTAATTTCTTTGTAAGTGCTCCTGACGAATTTTCTCCCAGTGGTGGCAGTTTTTCGAACCTGTGAAATGAAGGCAATCATCCAGATTCAAATCAATCTTACAAGGCATGCATACAGGTTCTCTAGTACATTTTTTGAAATCATGTGTATCGTTTGAGCCACATCTTGGGCATATATTTGATCGATCATCTTTGTGAGTACATTCATTTCTTAAGTGACCCATATAAAGGCATCTAGTACATTTGTTATTGCTATTTACCTCTTTTATGGTACAAATGCTCCAATCCATTTTAATGCTCTTCATATCAATTAGTTTTTTAGCAGAGACTTTGTCTATTATGAATCTAACCACTCTGTCTTTTCTAGGAAGAATTTTTGAATGGGAAAACCTATATTGTGAAGTATCCAAGTTTAGTGAAATACGTAAGGTATGAATTTTTGATTTTATTTCCCCATCATTTAGGTATTCGGGGACATTTATAATTTTTAACAGAGTAGTGGGGACTAAGGCACGAACTTCTGTTTTATCTTTGATTACATTTTTGATTGCATCAGTAAATTTACTTGCTAACTTAGGTTCACGGTCCGAGATTTCAAAGATAATATCGTTTTCTTTGTTAAATCTTATTCGTTTGACATTTATTCCTAGCTCTAATGGATTTATATCATTTTTAACTTTATTTATAATTTCTTTGTTATTTTTTAATTTCTCCTCAGTTGTTGTACCAACTGCCAACACTCTAACCGCACATTCTGAGTGTGGATTTTTATTAACTAAACGCGAAAGTTTATTTTTATTTGTAGAGGGAGTATTCTTATTTACAGTTGGGTTTTTATTTGAAGTAGAAAGGGCATTACTATTTATATTAGATATAGCCACATTCTTTTTGCTTTTGTGATTTTTATAAATATTTTTACTTTCTCTATTAGGATTTCCATTTATTACAGCATTTGTATATGATATTAAGTTTGGATCTTTGATAGTAATATCCTGAACAATGCGCGGTCTAGTTAGATTTGTGGCATTTAAATTGGATGATTTCATGTTTGAAATTTCTTTTTGAAGCTGTAGTATTTGATTATCCTTTTTAATAACTGCCAAATTTGTTTATTTTCTAGTTTTGATAATGCATTTAATAGAGCATTTTCTATTTTGTGGTTTTTTGCAAGAAGTTTACGCATATTTGTTAAATCATCCTGATACGCGACGATCATAGCTTCATTTTGAATCATTTCAATTAAAGCGCTTTTGCATCCCGTAAAATTTTCAATTTCATCATAAAATTTATCATCTATAATAAATTTATTTGCAGGTAAATCTGTATCCTGATTTAAGGAAACGTTGCTTTTGGAGGAAGCACCTGATTTATCAGCAGATATCGAATTTTCATTAGGTAAGCCTAAAGTAATATCCATAGAGACTTGTTCATAAGTATCCTTTGTAACGATGTAAAAATCGTTGCATCATTCCCGACCGATTCTTGGTTCCAGGCGGGGGGCCGAGAATAGGTTAAACACCCTCGGCACCGAGACGTTAGGCTGATTGTCTGGATCAGCTGGCGGTCTCGGTAAGTCGGAGTGAGATAGCGCATGTCGAACCGTGTGCTATCCGACGGCCGAGTGTAGCAGAGGCTGTCTTTGTCTCGCTCATTAGCGCGGTGCCTAATACAGGGCTGAACCGATTTCCTCAGCCATAACAAAGTTTAAATAGGATATTTTAGCTGGTGAGGGAAAACTTGAACTGTCAAACTGATAGTTTTTAACACTGCACTGCCACGGGTCGATGTCGAAAGACAAAAATGGCTCCTATGTGGCGCGCACCGTCAATGTGCTGCCTCCGACGTCACGGGCCGCCGGGATTTGGCAAAAGCGTCCCGGGCATCGGAAAGCAGGATCAACCAGGGAAAGGATCCCCGAGTTGCTTGGCCGGGGTAGAGTTACGCGGGGTCACGCCACCCCGGCGTTTTTGTTGCTTACTGAAAGCAATGCGCCGCGTGGGACTTGTGCGGATCCTTCGGCTCCCCGCAGGCTGAGTGGACAACGGGATCCTGTTTCAAATGAAAAGCCATTTTATTAGTGGCGAGGATACACGAGCACTGCTCTATCCTCTTCGAATAGGTGCCAACTAACTGGCGCTCCTGTGTGTTTGCCGTGCACAGCGACCCGTGTCGTTCGGGAAGGGGAACCTGGGCACTGAGGGGACCTACACCTGCGGGTGTAACGTCCCCAACACTTGTCTTTGGCCCCGTACCGAGCTAGACGGGAGGCCCTGGGCTAACCCAGTCAGGGTCAATCGGCTAGGAGTACTCCACCTGGTGGGGTCTCCTCAGAGTGAGTTGGACTAAGCCAGCTATAGCTAGTGTGATGCCCCAGCCCTGCGAAGCAGGGTTCCACTTGAGGGTCCGAGGAGGCCGGGGCACGCACGATGCTGAATTGAAATAAGCACTTTATGGGTTCCAAAAATATTTCCGCCGAAATGGGATCGAATGCCACGGGTCGATCCCAGAATAGGCTCTTTGAACGGGAAGTCGGGAACTCAGGAGCAAGCACCAGGCTGGGCGCACACAGCCGGAGCACTTTGAAAGTATGCTCTGGGCCCCTGGCTGAATGCCACGTGGCTATCGAACGATTGAACGTACTGGAAGGGAAGGCTACCACCTCCTCCTACCCAACAGTCCCCAGGGACACGGTCGCGGGCTTGGGAGTAGCGCCCCAAGATCGGACAAACGCACCAGTCCCTGAAGAGGTGGCCTCGAACGCAATAAATGTCCCCTCACGTGGACTGAGGATCAAGCAGTTAAATATGCAAAGATCGAACACAGTCCACTACGAGGCTAGGAACTTGATCAGTATGGATAAAACTGGTGTGCTGCTTATGCAGGAGCCCTACAGCTTGGGTAATAAAATCCCGAGCTTGAGTCCAGGCGTGGCAGTGGTCACGGGCGCCAAAGGGGTTCCCCCCATGGCTGCAATAGCAGCCCGGGCCGAGTCCGGAGGTATGGTCAAATTGACTGAACTATCGGACTCACATATTGTGGTGGTCCAGATTGAAAAAGGACTGAGTTCCCTTTACCTGGTCAGCCAGTACTTCCAGTTTTCGGAAGACATCGAAAGGAGTCTGACCAGACTTGAAAGGGTGCTGACAGCACTAAAAGGGAAGGACATAATTATCTGTGCGGATGTAAATGCAAAATCGCCCCTCTGGGGCGGTAATATGCAGGACGACCGCGGAGATAAGCTGGCTTGCTTTATAGCTCAGCATGGCCTTATAATCTTGAACGAAAGAGGACATGCTAGCACGTTTGCAAGTCCATCCGGTGAGTCGAACATAGATATAACTATGACCACTCCAGGAATTATCAACAAAATCGAAAGATGGTCAGTCAAAGTAGGGCTGACCTCGAGTGATCACAGAGTACTGGAGACGATCACCGGAAAAACCACTGCTGGTAGCACAACGACTACGCAGCGATTTCGGCGCTTCATTACTTCCTCTGCAGATTGGCAAAGTTTCCAGGCCACGCTAACGAGGGAAAAATGTGCGCTTGTTGAAAAAGCCATCCTAAATTCCGAAGGAGTACAGGAGTACGCGACATTATTAGAGGAAATAATAGTAAAGGCCTGCGACTCCTCTATGAAACGGAAAAGCTGGAGGAAAGCCACCGTGCCCTGGTGGAACGAGACCCTCTCAAAAATGAAGAGAAAAGTCGCAAGGGCCAGGTGGGTATACTCTACAGCTAGAGATGACACACGTCAGGCAAAAAAGGCAGAGTATCGAACCAAGAGAAAAGCCTACAAAAATGCCATACGCAAAGCTAAACTCGAAAGTTGGCAACAATATGTCACAGGGGTTGGAAACCAGAACCCCTGGAGCTATGCGTATAAACTGGCTGCGGGTAAGGTCCGGAAGGAAGAGATGCTAAGCTGCATTAGAAGGCCAGACGGGTCTGTAACACAGACCTGGAAGGAAACTGCAGAAGCACTATTGAACGGCTTAATTCCGGATGACGAGGAAGCCAGCGACTCTCCCGAACAAAAGGAGATCAGGCGGGGTGCCGTGCAGGGCTCCGAGGGAGAGGACACAAGTCCTTTCACCAAGGAAGAACTGGCAAAGGCAATTACTAGCCTGAAAAGTGGGAGGGCACCTGGCCTGGACGGGGTGGAGGTCGAAGCGGTAAAACGTGCATACGGATGTGTGCACGAAGAGCTGCTAAGACTCTACAATGCCTGTCTAGAGTTCGGGGTCTTCCCTACACGCTGGAAAGTTGGATCATTAGTGATCCTCCTCAAGAGCCAGGATAAGGATGAACAGATGGTCAAATCATACAGACCTATCTGCCTACTATCGGTCCTGGGCAAAATACTAGAGAAGTTAATTCTCTGTAGACTGGACCCAGTCGTTTCGAATGCGGCATTTGCCTCAAATAAACAGTATGGATTCAGGGCTAGGAAATCCACCGTGGACGCCTTAACAGCCCTGAAAAACACTGTAAAATAGAGCAGGGATAAGTACCTGCTGGCGTTGTCATTCGACATCTCGGGCGCATTTGACCATGTCTGGTGGCCGAGTGTCCTGGCCAGCTTGAGGGAGAGAAGCTGCCCAGGGAACCTCTACAGCCTAATGAGCAACTACCTCTCGGGGCGACAGACTAGAATAGTCTCAAGCACCGAGGAGATTGACAAAACTCAAACAAGAGGCTGCCCTCAGGGATCAATCCTCGGACCATGTCTGTGGAACATGGTTTTCGATGGAGTTCTCCGAGAGCTTGAACATGCTGACCCCAACCTTAACATAAGGGAGGTGATAGCATATGCAGATGACCTGCTGGTCCTGATTGCAGGAAACTCAAGGCAGGCTCTGCAGGACGGGGGGCAGGCGGCTACAGACCTAGTGGTCTCGTGGGCTGCCAGCCAAAAACTGTCCATCTCGGAGAGCAAAACCGAAATGATCCTGATGAGGGGGAAGTTGAACGCCCAGAGACCTCCTGTAATTAGAATTAATCGGAAATCGATCGCCCTAAGACAAGAGGTAAAGTACCTGGGAGTTATCATCGAAAGAGAACTTAGATTCAACTCCCATACTAGATATGTTGCAGCAAAGGCTAGGAACATATTCTTCAAGTTGGCCACGATGGCTAGAGCCAAATGGGGATTAAAAGCGAGGGCCCTTAAAATTATTTATAAAGGGGTCTTCGTCCCAATAGTTACCTATGCGGCTCCATGTTGGATAGATGAGCTGAACTGTCATGCGAAGAGAGTACTTCTCTCCGCACAAAGACAGGCACTCATGACTGTCAGAAGAGCATATCGAACGACCTCGAGAGAGGCTTGCCCTGTCATTGCGGGTGTGTTGCCCATTGACTTGGCCGCACAAATGAGCTCTCTTATGTATAAGGCAAAGAAAGGTATAAACTTCGTGTTCGAGAACATCCAGTTCAATGAACGCGAAGCATTGAACGCGACCAGAATTGCCGAGATGCACAGAATGTTGAAAGAAAAGTTCATTGAAATATGGCAAAGAAGATGGGATGCATCCACTACCGGCAGAAGTACCTATGAGTACTTCGGAAATGTCGGAGCCTGCTGCAAGGCAACATGGCTAGAAGTGGATCATTACACCACGCAATTCCTCACAGGGCACGGAGATTTCGCTAAGAAATTGAACGAAATGTCTCTAGTAGAAGACAGCTACTGCGAATGCGGAATGGAGGAAACTCCAGACCACATTCTCTTCGAATGCGTGCTGCATGAACTCGAAAGGGACACCCTTAAGTACTGTGCACTACAAAAGGGCTTAGCATGGCCAGTCCGGAAACAGGATTTGGTATCAAAGAAATTAATCCGTGCTTTCAGAGACTTCGCACAGGAAGTACTCCTGAAAAAGGAGCAGGCAAGATTAGAACTCTAGACAGGCTCCAACCGGAAAATAATAAAATATTGGTTTTGGCACAGGATAGAGTAACCTATATGAAGCCACGAGAACTAGTGAACAGACTCGTGGAACAGGTTTGTAATAGAATATCCACCTATCAACGTGCCTGGCGTCTCTGCAGAACCTACCCAAGTAATATAATAATTGAAAGGGTAGAAACTGGGCAAAAGCAGCTGACGAAGTCGATCAGAGTAGCTCCTCATGCTCTGGCCGCACAAAGAGAAATTGAACGAAATATAAGTCACGCGACACACTACCATCGAATAGAGACGGCATGAAATAACTGTCGTCTGAGGTTGCGAGACTCGAATCGAAATGAGGTGTGCACTACGAGCAGGGAGATACCTTCACGTGGTTCCCCGTGTTAAGGGATGTGGACAAGCAGACTACTTGGATGAAACATCTGTAACGTGGTATTTTTATTATTATAAAAATCCGTTACAGGCTCAGCTGATTGGGAATATATTAATATTCCCAATGATAGCATGAGCTGAGCTCGGTCCGGGACGTCAACGGTGATCGCTGTTGTTGTCGTCCGACACAGCTGATTGCCGTTCCTCGTTATGCTAGTGTTAGCTAATGAGGCGTCCTTGAAGGGAATTTAAGAGATTTAAATTCCCTTACTGGGGCTAGCTGATATCGCGCGATCAGCTGGCTAATTACTTCTAGTATTGTCGTCGTAGCGTACGGACGTGAGTCGCTCGACGGATACTATTGCGAAAATCGCTACTTCTAGTTCTCGGCAGAGAATTGCGTGTCGGTTTTGGGCCGGAAGTAACCAGTGTCCGGTGATTGTGTGGTGCCACTGGACCGCCTCAAGGATCAGGACGGATAACCCCCTGGGAACCCCCGGTGGACACGGATTACCTCCTGGCCGACTCCTTGGACTACTGAAGTAGTAAGTGGAGCGCCACGCGCTCACTATTTTATTGTGTAGAGCGTAAGTGCCGGTCAAGGGACACGGACTTGACCGTGCCCGGTTGCGTTTGTGCGGGATAGTGTGCTCCGACTGTCGCAGCAGTCGTCGAGCTCGGGACTTAGTCCTCATCCCCGGGGAACGTCCGCCCAGGTTGCCTGAAAAGCTCCTGGGTGTTTCAGACGACCCATTCCCTGTGACGTGGGGACCGTTGTTGCAGGAAGCTCAGCGGTCTCTGCGTTGCCGATGCCGACGGACTGCCGAGAAGTCCGTCCTCCACTAGGCAGGACTACAGAGGGTGTACGGGCACCCCCGCGCGGATTATTATTAATTCATTATATTTTGTATATTGCGGCCCTACGGGGAAAATAGTTATTAGTTGTATTGTATAGTATCAGATAATAAATCCGCGAATAAAATATAGTCCAGTGGTGTCATTATTCCAGACACCGCCTAGTCCTCTCCAACGGGAGAACCTCCTCTGGGCCCCTTTCACCGGAGTCGGTTTCCTCAGGGGTGAGGAGCTCCGGTGAAATCTTATAAATTTCTGTGACTGCGTTGTAACGTCGGGAGATTCACCTCCTCCCGGGGTTACGCCGAAACGCACGTTACACATCATAACCAAAATCTCCTCCGAAAAGGCGCCATACCGAGGGTAGTGCGGGATTTTTCTGAGCTTTGGAGGGGCAAGGCCAATCCCTCGGTGTCCCGGGGCGGTGGGTTTTTGCTGGATGGTGTAGGAAAGGCAACAAGAACTGTCCGGCTTAAGGGGATATGGGCTCTTCAGCCTCAGGCGCCCCGATGTCACCTCCCTAGGGAGGATGACCCTAGAACGGCCAACAGACATGTCAAACTGATAGTTCAACGAATTTCCCTCACTTCAATGTCAGACTCCGAATAGTCGACATCGGCCAGGTACCGGATCTTGCGAGTTGCGATTGCCGATTGTGTTGCGTTGCGAGGGCGAATAGTGCGTACCGCGAGTGTTTGGAGTTACGAGTGCAGGTGCGGATAAGCGCCTGCAGAGGATCAGGTCCAAAAGAGCGAAGGACGAGCCCAGGTCACAGAGGGGTTCCACCGAGGACGATTAATCCAGGAGGAAGAGCTGCGACTTTTTCTTGCACACGGACGCTTAGCCACCGTAAGTGGAGCGTCAATTTCCGTGACGAAAGCCCCTATTTATTTGAAAAGATCCGCGTATTCTTACCCGCAGAGGCTAGCCACCTCATAGCGCCCGAGAGTCAAGCGGGACTTATCCAGGGCGCACCGGTGCGAGTCGAAACATCCGGCTTTCAGGTTGGATAGTCTCCTCCTGTGGGGTCGGGTGATCTCTGCTAGGGAGCAGAGAGTTTTCGACTTCTCGCGTCTTTGAAAGTGCACCGAGGATTAGGGACAGCGCGTACGAAGAGCGCGCGTTCGCTCCCGATTCTGTATTAGGGCATGTTGCACTGTATAATTTTATTTCTGATCATATCTGTATTTATTTGCGAGAGAGCGGAATCGGTCGCGTTCTTAATAAAGTTTGAAATTTATAATCATTCCGCTTGTTTATTAGTTCTCCAAGGTCATCCGCGTCTCCACAGAATCCCACCCTACGGTCTCATACCTCTCCGAGTCGGTCGGAGGAAATTATTTGTGCCGCGACATTCTCTGGGGTTTCGCCCAGTCTCAGAGAAGCATTAACTCGTGTGTTACAAGTTCGTGACCTTCGGACATACGGTAAGCGAATGCATGATATGAATGCATGTTAATGTCGAGCACATAGGTATTCACTTTCCGTGAGCGGACAATGTATAGTTAACATATTTATGGAGAGTAGAAACGCCCTATCAGAATAGAGCTGCTGCTAGCAAGGGAAAGAGAACGAAACGCGTTTGTGGAATAGGAAACGAGGGGAAAGTGCGAAATCGCCGATTGATAATGGATGCAGTTTATCAGCCCCCTCTCCCTCCCCCTCCTCATCAAAACTACTCGATCGGCTCTCCACTTTTCATGCTGGCGGTTGCAGCAGCCTTCATTGTATACGCGGCTGCGAACAATAATCATGACACGTGGGATTGCCTGATAATGACAATGGAATTGATAATATATCGATTTTGCGCTTAACGACACCGTATAATTCTTTTACAACGCCATAGAACCTCGTGCCATAGAATCTGCTGTGGTCTTCGTAAAGCCTCTCTTGAGCAGGCCCAATGGAATGTATGCGTATCTATATCCTTTTCCAGGTACAGATTGCATATAATTGTGAAGTCTATTGTTCACCGTTTGCTTGTAATCCATAATCCAAAGGGACAAATAATAATAGTAAAAGACAAAATTTTGCTTAAACCTAAAAATTTATTTATTAAAACTTATTATAATTTTAAATACAAAGTCACAATGCTTATGCTAAATTACAAACTAAATCATTCGTTAAAATTACTTAGGATTATTAAGTGTGAAATTATAATAGAGTACTTTTAAAAAAAATTTTTTAAATAAATTATATCACGCATCCACTACACTACTACTACAAAATTTTACTAATTCTACTACTAAAAGCATTAAGAACAAAATATGCAAAATATGAACATGGTGTAACATTGACATATTCAATAAATTTAAGTTGTTGTAGAGAGAGTAATTCTAAAACGAATTTTCATTTACCACTTTCTAATCTGACGCTTAAGGGCATCCCGTATCGAGAAAATCGTAGGTCTAAAACAGATTCTAAGATTCCTCGTTTATTTATGCATCAATCAGAAAATCCTTTGAAAGGATTTTCCTTTAACCAAAAATAAACAAGAAATTATTAACAATTTTTTCAATGACACAGAATTTGGTCTTAAAGCAGAGAATGTAAAAAACAGAGCGTGTAGCGAGATGCATAAAGTCTCTATGCATCATTAGAAACCATTAATAAATTGATTCATGTGAAAACAAATAAGAAATCTTAGAATACGAAAAGAAGAAATTTTAGAGAAAATTTGGCCAAAGAAGAAAAGGTGGCATAGCCCGTTGTCTACTGCCACCTAAAAGGCAGTTTACTTCCGTCGTAATCAGGCGGCGGATCAAAAGGTTTTGAGTTTTTTCTAAACTCTTCTAAGTCAATTTCATTACTTTTATCGTCTTGTTTTTCTCTCTCCTTGGATTCAACAGAACAAACTATATCCAATATATTCAGTAGATAAGATTTCATAAATTCGAAATCTGCGCCTATAACTATATTATCGCCTATAGATCCAACAGGCTCTTTGTCTATGTGCAGGAAACCATAATACACCCAATATGAGGTATGTTTTAAATCGAAAAATTCATCCGTAATGTTTGCATTAAATTTTCTAGCCCAATAAGTATATAATGTTCTTGCTTTTTGATTAACAGTTTTGTCACTTGTAGATAATAAATAAACTGTATCAGCTATTTCTGTCGTTTTTAAAAGTTCCCAGGTCATTTCAAAATTCCTAAGCTTATCTAAGGCGTCTGATACCTTTAAATAAAAGAGAAATAATAGAATTAAAATTTGAAATAAACAAACAGAATTGAAGAAATAAGAAAATAGGTTAGTCCTTTCGCTTCGAGTGGTTTCCATATACAAAGTTGATCGATCTTAGCCTAGCTTGAGAGGCTATTACAGAGTGACAATCGAAAAAATAAGCTATATTTAATGACTATTTATTTAAAAAGTATTTCCTGTATCGGCACAAACTTTGTTTCTTGGAAAAGGTAAATTTTTAAAGAATAGAAAATATTTGTTTTGTTGCAGAAGCATGTATATATGTTTAAGAATTAATTAACAATCAAAGTTTCTTATTTGCTAAGAGTGTTGCTAATTGCCTGAATTAGAATTATTCCTTAATCTTTTAAATTAATGAAATGGCGGCATTTTATACAGAAGTATTCGAAAGAAGCCTTGATTTCTTGCCCTAAAACGGCCAAAGATATAAGTTAGAAGTAAATTTTTTTAATAATTCTAGTTCGAGCGATAGCCATACGTATGTCGAATATACTGTCAAAATTTTAGCCAAATCGTTTAAGCCATTTTTATTTTTTTTATTTTCTCCGCCAGGTCAAAAAATATCGTTTTGTGAAAAACATGTTTAAAATTATAATACACCAAAAGCGCGCACAAACTGTTCCTGCTTTGAAGCGCTGTACAAAGTCACCAAAGTGAGAATAGAGTTTACTACAGATTGGATAAGAATTCTATGATAGTATACTATTGAAAAATGGAATAAAAAAAATTCAACTTTTTTGACCCGTCACACTGTAATAGCCACTTAACTGAGCTTAGATTAACTGGTTAGCTAATCGGTAATATAACTGAAAAGAGAGTGAAATAATTATTACTTACCTCAGATGAGTTCCTCGAAAATTCCAAAATTCGTTTCAAATCAGCCAAAATTATGAGTTCTTGTTTCATTTTGATGAAAATAGATAAAAGGATAAACAGTAAGTAGAATAAAAATTGAGAATTTAGAATTTAACTGTTAACTCAGAAATCGAAAACTTAGAAGTTGATATTCTTACTGAGAGTTTAGATTTCAACGTTAGCACTGAGAGCTTAGAACTTAACGTTAGCACTTGCAGACTTACTACACGACTGATGGAAGCTGTTCATGTTCAACAGTGTATAGTTGTTTCTTATGTTTACTATACTTTTGCTTAATACAAGTGAATTACTATTTCTAAGGTAGTATACTTATACTTTCTAAGCAATTAGAAGCCAGTAAAATCGTTTGAATAATAAAAGCATGAAAGAATTGAGAATATTTTTAAAGAGTTTCTAAATTTGTTCAATAGTAAATCAGAAAAGTTCCTGTTCCTCATTAATCATTGTCCCTTAAGATGGACGTCTACACAATAAGTTAGGTACTACCATAAAACCCAGCAACCCCAATTCATGGATTTTCACGAAAGGAAAAGAACAAGCTTTTGTTTTTTCCACATGTCCGGAATGCAGCAGTGAGAAATACAATTATTAAAAAGTGTGAGAAAAACTTGTGTATTATTATTAACTAAATACTTAACAATCTCAGAACGTAATTCTCGTTATTATTAATTGATAGCCGCAGCTATATTACACGGCTTCCTCCTCTACCTTAACTAAGCTCAGTACAATAAACCAGTGAAACTTTCAGGGGAGATTTTAACAACGGTCAGAAACCTTGAATACTAAACCTTTCAGTATCCAAAAATTATTTCAAGTTGCATCTGGCTACTGTTGAAATTGTATAGGAAATCTAAGTGAATTTAAAAACTATACGCAAGAAGATAGTGTGCAATATAATTAGTGAGGATTTACTTGAGTTTAATGATATTACTTATATAATCATTTTGATTTGATATTCGTAATTATTATCTATACGGTTATTTTAGAATTTGATATATCAAAATGTCGCTGCCTTCCACTTCTTCTTTAAACGGCTGTGAGTCAAATAATACAATAATTTCTGATGAAGGACCATCAAAGCGACAAAAAAGGAAATACACACGGAGAAATCCTGACGAAAAACCAGCAAAACGACAAACAAGGAAACATGAGACATGGAAACAAGGAAACATGAAAATTGAGACATTAGATTCTAATCAGCTACAGTTACATACGCCATCGCCATTTGTTCATAATCAAAAACAACATTGCTTAACACCGTTTAATGCCGCGGAGAACGAATATCACGGCTGCCTTTTCAGCCGTCCGAGGCGACGAAATCCAAATATGTCAGGTTATTCAAGTATTGTGTCAGTCTACCTTAGGTCATGCGAGACGCCTAACCAACAAGGTAATCAAGTTATCTCTCAACAAATAAATCCCGCTTTTCTAAGAGAACAAAAAAACTCTTCTGAGGAGAACAACATGCAAAATTCATCAGCATTGTTTGTTCGAATAAGCAACCAAAATTAAGAAAATACATCTTCTTCGGATAGCAGCCAAGAAATTTTATTGGCTGATTTAAATTCTGTGATAAACTCTGATATGGCATCGGAAGGACGCTCTATACCCCAAAATAGTTACCAAAAAGATAATGAAAAAACGTCAATGCAAACGAGTCGTACTTTTCTACAAGAACAAATTACGTCGAACCATGTTTTAAAATTGAACAAATTTGTCATGTCTTCAGAGACTTACCCGAGTGATACTGAAATATTCCCTATTAAAGAGAATCGAATTCTCCCGCATAGAAAGAAAAAACCCTCGCAAAAAAGTATCCTTACAGCCTACTAAAAATTCTTTGCAAGGCCATAAATATAAAATGCCAAATGAATCATCGACAGTGGATTATAATTTAGTTATAAATTCGCTGATTAAAGAGTATTTTAATTCCCAGGGAGATGCAGGGAGTTAGCAACCAGGCTTTGTGTTGATGGAATTAAAACGTGGAAAATACTCAATAACTAAGTAAATTGCAAAATCATTTGATGCAACAATCTGTGCCTACGATAAACCAGAATAATATGACTGATCATTCGTATTATAATAATGGTATACAATCGGGTTTTCCCGATTCGATGAAGTTTAATTTTGCAATTTATGAAATAATTTTTTAATATACTTCTTAAACGTATAAAAAGAAAATGATATATAAATGTTTAAATTATTTGTCAATATATATTTAAATAATTATAACAAATACTTTATCCAAATTTATAAAATGTATTTAATTTATTCAAAGTGGATATGTGATTTATATAATATTAGGCTAAGTTAAGTCAAATATGTTCTATACGATTATGACCAAAACTAGTCAATCTAGTTGGAATTTTATAATAAGCTGTAAAATATTTAAGACCGCTTTAAAAACTATTATATACAATAAGTAATATCTTTTTTTTATCCCTTAAAATAACCTTTAGTTAGTAAAAGTATTTTAAGAAAATTTGAAAATATAGGAAGAGGAAAATACCTATTTTGTGTTTATTATTAATGTATAATTAGTTATATTATATAACCAGCGAATTACTCGCGGATACTGGGTTAAACAACCACGAGAATCCTGTACAAATATAATACCGCGACTACTTGCGCGAGGAAGGGACCGAAGGGTGGGGTTCTGTCCAGGTAGTTAAAATCCCAAAAGACGTGTCGAAGTTACCAAGTTACCAACTTTTTTTACAGTCAGAATAATCCTTTACATTACGTACGATTAATACAGTTTCATTACAACTTTCGCAAAAATAAGTTGTATAAAATTCGCAATTAAGTATTAACAGCGCCCGCAAGTTAAGTGTACGCGACACTCGCGGAAACGCTTATAAAGCTGAACTCCCAGTTTCTGGACTGGAATCATTCTTCCCTATGAGAGGAGATTTTCCAACGCGAAGAAGGGTGTCAGCTTCGGTACATACGGCGCAGCCAGAAAAGTACTACTTGATGGCACGATGTGGTAGCTAGCCTCCGCAGATAACTAACAAACTAACAACACTCGCAATAGTGGCGTCCCACTCACGATCGCCAAATGTTCCCACACGTTCCTCTTTGATCCTCTAAATCCTCCCACAGTCTCTTGTTGATAATCCGGATGTCAGCTTTAAAAGTCCTCCTAATATGTTGTTGTTGGCCCTCCACAGTATATCCCAGACCATTTTCACCCAACACCAGACCCAATAATCCACGTGATTTTTCCCAATATCAACCGACTAATCCGGCGTTCCACCAACATTTCTACCACTATACAAGGTGTCCCAGGGAATTGATACGAGCTATATCTCTGAAAATATTGGAGATGAAGAAAAATGTATTAAGTCAAAATTAAACGGCATTAAGTGCTACATATATGAAACTTTTAAGCATTTTTGTGCATCGGTGCAGTTGCAAGATGCAATTGCCCCCTTTTTTAAAGGAATACTCTACTTTTTAATACATTAATCCTTGCAGTTTTTCATCCTCTACAAAATATACTAATAATGTTATGTCTTAAAATTGTTAATTTCGGTTTTATTATAATATGATATCAATAAAATATCATATAATTTCTCATTACTTACCCTACAGGAGATGTTCAAATGGCCCTCCATTGCACTATAAACATTTTTCTTTCTATTCTGCATGCTTTTTACCATGTTCTGTAATTGTCTTTCTGTAATTTGTGATATTTCTAATGTTACACGTTCTTGAATCTAATATTTAGTATATTTAAAGTTAAAATAATACTAAAATTAAACATTTTTAAACATAACATTATTAGTATATTTTGTGGAGGTTGAAGAACTGCATCTATTAATGTGTTAAAAATCAAAGTGTTCCTCTCGAAAAAAAGTGCAATTGCACCTTGCAACTGCATCGATGCACAAAAACGCATAAAATTTTCTCCATCTCCAATACTTTCAGAGATATAGCTCGTCCCAGCTCCTTGGGACACCCTGTATAGCACCCAAGATTATATGTGAATTCTTTAGACGCTTTAATTTTATTCGTCCGTATACTTCAACTAACATATTCAAAGTGAGGAAAATCACACATTGAAACACTCATATACATACATACACATTCAGGGTGTAACAATGACATATTCCATAAATTTAAGGAGCTGTAGAGAGAGAGTGATTCTAAAACGAGTTTTCATTTATCACTTTTTGTTCCGAGGCTCAATTTTCAAGATATTCAAGGATAAAGGTTCCATTAGTTAGACAGAAACAGATAGATAGTTGAAGTGAGACAGAGTGGCATTATCTCACATCAATCAATTGACTGTCTCTGTCTAACTAATAGTACCTTTATCGTTGAATACCTTGAAAATTAAGTCTCAGATTAAAAAGTGGTAAATGAAAAATCTTTTTAAAATCAGTTTTAAAAACAGCTCAGGTGGCTCGACGCCAAGTATGTTTCAACCTATTCTCAATTCTCCTATTAGAATTGAGAATCAGTAAAATGTAATAACAATGAAATTACATCGTTATATTTATTAATGTAAAGGACTACCAGCAAGGAGCAATAGTGTTGCGAGACATCAGCAAGGAAAGAGATTCTCAGGATTTTTCGAGAACTATTCAGAAACCTGTAAAATAGTATTTGTTATTTATGCGTGCAATGATGGTGAAACAAGAATGACGATCTTTCTCAATATCGATACAACAATAATTATTAAAGACATTTTGTAATTTGCAAATTTTTTTTTGACTCAAAATTTCAAACATCAACATCGAAATTTTTGACTTTTAAGAGTGTGCATTTTAAACACTTTTCAAATCTGTTTTGGCATTGCGACAAAATCTATAAAACTGTAATTTGGTCGGTTAAACATGATCTTAATGACGAAACCATACTCTCTTACCGACCAATTTAAATATGTTCATTATTACATGTTGAAATATTACATATTACATGGTTTCTAGTGGGTTTTAAGAAAACCTTATGGTCACGGAAGCATCATCGACCAAATCTTAGCATCTTCGGTAGAATCGTCCTACCCGACAAAAATCATCGGAAAGTATCATGTCTCAGTACCCATAGCCTTTAATAATTTGAATCTTTAGTGAATTTTGCCAAATAACAGTAAAGATAGTATAAGCCTACAGTCGGTCAGCAACGAAATGCTTTTGAAACGTCACATCCATGACGTCATATAACCTAAACACGATGATTTTTAATCCCAATATTCTCGGTCTTCCGCTAAAATCAGACAACCGCCAGAGGGTGCATGTTCTTCCTTATACAGGGTGTCTCAGGGAACTGAGCCGAGCTATATCTCTGAAAGTATTGGAGATAGGTCAAAATTAAATGCCATTAAGCGCTGCACATTCTTATGAAACTTTTATCCATTTTTGTCCATCGGTGCAATTGTAAGGTGGAATTGCACTTTTTTTTAAGGAAAATTCTGATTTTTAGTACATTAATAGATGCAGTTTTTCATCCTCTTCAAAAGTTACTATTAATGTTTGGCGTGTCTTTTGAGCGGTCATACACGTGTCACAAAATCACCGCTGAAGGAACACGTAAAAGTATCCCCTCTTGAAAATTAATTCACCAATGAGAATCGTACAAGTAGCCAAAAATAGGAAGTGAGGTAGACTGAAATATTCTGGCATTTTATTTTATTACAGTCAGTCGTTGACGTCAATTATTTATGTATTTTGATATTTATTAGTTACGTATTTTATTAAAATATTGTTTTCTTCTATTTTCAAGGAGTCTTGCGTCTACGGCTAGAAGAACTTCGTTACGCAAGACCATCACACTTATTAAAAAGTGTCGCAGATGCTGCGGAAAAGCTACGAGTTCAAGAATTTTACGATAAAAAAGTGAGACGCCTACGTCCAAAAAGCTGCAATATTAATTATTATGACTTAATATTTAGTAATAATGAAAAACTCAACGGCCATAATACAAGTCGTTTATAAGTAATAAATTTCTCCTATAATTTAATACAGACTTGCCAGATGGACTATTCTGGCGCATGCGCAGTATGACTTCCACTTATTTCAATCCCCACCATGTTAGGGTCGTCGATAGAGAAACCAGTCGCCCAGTAGCAATAAAAAATTGTTTGAATTTTATATTTTTTGTATGATCTTATAATTTTAAATGAAAATATAAAATTTTTTAGAAAAAAGATTTATATTATTGATAAAAGAAATTATTAATAAATATATTAAATTTCCAACAGTATGTATGTTGTAAAAAATATTTTAATAAATTATTTATTATAAATATTAATAATAGAAAATAAAATTTTGTATATTTAACTGTATATGTTATTATTCTTTTGGATAGTGTGTAACTGACTGTAGCTGTGAGACTAAGTTACATTAAACTAACATATAAATGTCAAATTGGAATGTAAAAAAAAAGTAATTGAAAGGAATTAGAGATGTATAAATTTTACTAAATTTGTTAATATAATAGAAATTAATTATTAAAAAATATTTGTTTGGCGAAAATCTGAATAATTGAAATAAATTAATTACTTAAGTCATGATGTAACTTTTTGTAATGTAATACAGCTTCATTTAATAAAACATTGTACACCAAAGCCTCGCTATACGGCCGCTCTTTATACGGCCTTTCGCTATAACGGCCCTCTTTAATTAAGGTACGTTTTCGATATAAGGCCTAAAATGTTTTGCTATAACGGCTTTTTTTTCTATGTCGATATATTGCGCAAGCGCAATCTTTATTTCTTTGTGTTTCCCTTGTTTACGAGTGTTATTCAGTGTGTACTTATAATGCGACTGGTTTAGATTTGTCTGTGAGTGTTTTATGTACATATTTATTAGTAATTGTTACAAATTAACCGAAAAAGTTGTAAACAATTAGAAACATTTTTGGACAGTAAGTACTCATTTATTACAATATGTAATTACAAATAAAAAATTTTTGATATGTATTTTTAATTTAAAATTTCATTATTTTTTAGACAAAATGTCAACGAAACGATTACCGACTTCGGAGACTGATAAAAAGAGATGCCGAAAAGCAGTCACGCTAGAAACTAAACAAGAAGTATTACGTCGTATAGAAGCTGGAGAGAAAATTATTAAAATATCCAAGGCAATGGGACTTGCGAAATCGAGCATTCAAACTATTCGCGATAAAAAGGAGGATATTAAAACATATTTGCAATCTGCTGCACCTTTGAATATCTCAAGATTAACACGCCAAAGAAATTGGATTATGGAAAAAATGGAAAAACTATTGATTATATGGATTGAGGACAATAACAAACGGAAAATTCCAATGAGTAAAATGACTATCCAGGAAAAAGCTTTGGGTATTTTCGAAAATTTGAAGAAAGAAGATACCAATGAATCTGAAGATGTCACATTCCAAGCAAGTCGAGGATGGTTTGAAAAATTTAAAAATAGATTTAATTTGCATAATTTGAAATTGAAAGGTGAAGCAGCTAGCGCCGATGAGGCCGCATCTAACGAATATCCCAACATTTTAAAAGGAATTATTGAAAGAGGTGGTTATAAACCTGAACAAGTGTTTAATGTAGACGAAACAGGGCTTTATTGGAAGCGAATGCCTGATCGCACATACGTTTCAAAAACCGAAAAATCTGCACCTGGTTATAAGGTGTCCAAAGAACGTTTAACGTTGCTACTTGGTGCAAATGCTACGGGTGATTTTAAGCTAAAACCACTTTTGATATATTTGTCCGAAAATCCAAGGCCTTTTAAAAGATTAAATAAAAATCAATTACCCGTCATATGGAGATCCAACAAAAAAGCTTGGATGACTAAAGCTATTTTTGAGGATTGGTTCAAAAATCACTTTGTTACAGAAGTAAAAAAATATTTACGAGACAATAACTTAAGCAACAAGGCTTTATTAATTTTAGATAATGCACCAGGGCATCCTACTAATTTATCTGAACTATCAGAAGATGTGATGATTGAGTACCTTCCGAAAAATACAACAGCTCTGATTCAACCAATGGATCAGGGTGCAATAGCCACGTTTAAAGCATATTACCTACGCCGAACATTCCAACAACTTATAAGTGAAACCGATGGTACATCATCAATTAAAACGTTTTGGAAAAACTATAATATCAAGGATGCTATTGAGAACATTAGTGAATCCTGGAAGGAATTGAAATCGACAACAATGAACCATGTTTGGAAAAAAATATGGCCAGAATGTATAAAAACTACCGATGCAGAAGTTAATTTCCTTCCTGAAGTTAGACAAAACATTTTGGATTTAGCACATGATCTCGGTTTTGAAGATTTAAACGAATCTGATGTGCTGGATCTACTTGCAGCTGATAGGGAACCCCTTTCATATGAGGAACTCATTCAGTTGCAAGCAGAGCCGGCAATTGATGAAGATACAGAACCTGTTGTATCCAAACAGCTAACATCAAAAATCATGTCGAGCGCTTTTTCATATTTTGAACAAGGAATAAACATCCTCCTTGAAAACGATCCTGACGTCGAACGTAGCGCTAATGTGTCTCGAGGAATTTACTCAGCCATTAGTTGTTATAAATCACTAAAGGAAGAAATAGACAAGAAGGCAAGACAAACAACTTTAGACAAATTTTTAAAACCACCATCGAAAAATGATGGTGACAGTGATCTGTAAGTTTTAGTTGTTTCATTTTTATTTAAAAATTATGTAATGTTTTTGGAGTTTTTTATTTTATGTAAAATTTATGTTCTTGTTAAATATGTTTATAATTTAAACAAAATAAAAAAATAAAATGCATTTTGAATGATAAACCATATTATATATTTATTAAATTTGGAACCGATCCCATTGAATTTGTATGAATACGTATTAGAATAATTGATTCGTTATACGGCTTTTCGTTTTACGGCCAAGTCTCGCGGAACGTATCTAGGCCGTAAAGCGAGGTTTGGGTGTATTGATAAAATAATATATATTTTATTTATATGTATTTTCCTCTTAAACATTTACGAAATAGTAAATATAATGAAAAGATAAATTAAAATTTAAGTTCGCGCTTCTGTCACGTGACCGAATAGAAGCGCGAACTGACTGTCAATTGTTTTATTAAATTGTCGTGTTATTGATATAACCGACTCCAGACGCTCGTGAAAATTGTAAAAATAATTTTACAAAATGAGCAATATTTCAAGCCAACCCAGCTGTTCATCAAGTGCAGGAGGATCGACCGGAACAATACCAAAGGTAAGTGCTAAAAATAATAAATCTTTTCGCGATTTGTGGGCTGGTAAATCTATTTTTAAAGATTGGATTCTACCTGTCATCTAAAAAAGTCATTTACGACAGCATGCAGTAACTGACAAGCATGTAGAAAATATGCGTATTTTAATGGCAAAAAAAGTAGAAAATGATGTAGATATGTCAGGAGTGGAACAAGCTTTAAGCTTTATAACCGCTAATCAAAATTTGCCTATTAACGATAGTGTTAAAGTCGCGGAAATTAAATTAGCAGCTTTTTTTTGCAGAACATAATATTAGTGTTCAATCGGTTGACCATTTAGTCGAAATTATTAAAGATAGCTATTCCGATTCCCTTATAGCACAACGCATAACACTTGGCCGAACTAAATGCACTAATATAATTAAAAATGTTTTAGAAAAGTGCCAAACAGAAAAAACAGTAGAAATTTTAAAAAACCAATATTTTTCAGTTTTAGTCGACGAAAGTACGGATATTAGTAACAGTAAAACTCTCTGTATAGCAGTGCAATATTTGTCACCGGATTGTAATAGAGTAGTAACAGAGTTATTGAAATTAGTTACAATTAACGCGTCTGATTGTTCCGCGGAAAAATTATATCAAGCTTTCAAAAATACGTTTATTAATTTTAATATACCGTTAAATAATATTATTGGTTTCGCGTCAGATAATGCTCCGGTTATGTTAGGGTCCCGGGACTCATTTTTAACTCGGCTAAGAGCTGATGTTCCATCGATAATTTGTTTAAATTGTATATGTCACACATCAGCCATAATAGCAAAAAAATCTTCTCAGCAATTGCCTCGGGATTGTGATTATTTAATGTATCACATAGCAACATTTATTTCGGGCAGTGCGAAACGTTGTGCTATTTTACGCGAATTTCAAGAATTTTGCGAAATTAAAGCTTTAAAAATTAAAAAGATTGCAGCAACGCGTTGGCTTACAACACAACAATGTGTTGAAAGATTATTAGAAAATTGGCAATGCTTAAAATTATTTTTTCAAGATGCTTTTTTTAACGAAAAAATAGATTCCGCGGGCAAAATTTTAACACTTTTAAATAGTGATAGCATTAAAGCTTATTTTCATTTTTTAAATTATGTTTTGACGTATTTTAATAAATTTAACGCGTTTTTTCAAAGTAGAGACGTTATCATTTATAAATTGGTTGATACAAGCTACAGCTTCATTCAACGAATCGCGCAAAATTGTATTAATATTAAATATTTAGATAATTTAAATCAAATTGATTTTTCAGACATTGCCAATTTCTTGCCTTTAAAAGACGTATATTTAGGTCCCGACTGTGAGAATATTGTTCAGTCTCTTTCTCCTTTAGAAGCAAAAACTGTTCGTGAGCATTGCTTTAAATTTTATTCAATTTCTTTGATCGAAATGCAGCAAAGACTGCCATTAAGTAATTCTTTTTTTTCTAAATTAAAATTTTTAGATCCGGAAATCGCGCTTAATTCTAATATAAGAGTTAATGAAATTAAAGATTTAAGAGACATTAGCTTAAAATTACCTAATAAATTTAATAATAACGACCTTGCAATAGAGTGGCGCAGTTTGCCACAATTAGAGCCGCGTATAAAAGAAAATTTAAAAAATTTAAAGATTGTAGAATTTTGGCAAAATATTTTTGAAATTAAGGACTTTGATGATACTAAAATGTTTCCAAATTTAAAAAATTTAGTTTCAATGATTTTATCACTGCCTCATTCTAACGCAGAAGCGGAAAGAATTTTTTCATTTGTTACAGATATTCGAACAGAAAAACGTAGTTTAATTTCAGATGACCTTTTGAACGCGATTTGTAAAATTCGGTCATCTTTTAAATCAAATAATATTAATTGTACCTCATTTCAAGTAGAATCACGTCATTTAGAATTACACAATAGTAATAATTTATATGAATAAGTTTAAAAATGTATTTCAATCTCTTTTATCTAACTCATTTCTCTTATATTTGATATAAACTTTAATTGAAAAATATAAACAATTTTCTCACATGCAGGATACCATAAACTTGCATGCGTATTTTTATGAAAAGTTCTTTGCCACTTTTGAATTTGAAATTGCATGTAAATAGCATGAACTTGCATGTAACTAGCATGAACTTGCATGTTAATTAGTTTTGTAGTAGTTTTGTTGAGTAGTTTACAGCATGCAAAACAGAAAAGGAAAAATGATCATCTTAATTTTTCCTTTTCTCTCTCTTCCTATAGATTGCAAGACCTTGTCGTTGGTGGAAGAGCTTATGCATTCTTAATCCCTTAAGTTATAAATTTAAGATATTTATATATTTTTATACTTATATTACGTTGATATTTAAAATATTTACATTTGAGATAATAACAATTATTTAATTAAATTCATTTTAAAGGGATTTAGAATCAACTAACAAGCAATCTATGCTGTAAACATTCCATTTTGTTATAAATGTTACTTGTGTAAATAATAAAATCTTTAATAAAGTAAATAATTTTTTTTTATTATACAGAACTTATTATTTTATTGGAAACTTAGCCAATTTAACTATTATAATTAATTATTATTTTGTATCATCTGATTTACATTTTGAATATAACTATAAATTTTCCCGCGTATGATAAGTGTGTATATATATATATATTGTAACAGGATTCCCTGTTCCCTTTATTCTCGTCAGAAGAAATGCAAATTTTGGAATATGTTATCGATCACGCATAGACTGCGTGGCGACATCTATCGGGATTCGTGGGAATCACGATAGATATTGATCACGAGAGGAACTGCATTTCGAGGAGAAATGCAGGAAAGAGGTTTCGACCCAAGATTCCTGGATCGTGCGGCGAAGTGGGAACCGGGATACAGGAGCCTACTGTCAGGGCTGTGTATCCCCGGGGAAAACGGAGCCTAAGAGAGTTCCGGTGGGACTGGTAGAAGACCGAATGCAAGTTCCGGCGCTCCCAGGAAGTCGTGGAGTACCCTCCGGGATACTCCGAGACGGGAGAGACAGCCCACAGGGATGACCCTCAGGAAAGGAATCATGGGGAAAGACTTAATAGTCAGAGAGTCGTGCGTGAGCCGTCGGACCGACCACATCGTGAGGCGTGGGCCTGCGGTGGTCGACGGGGACGAGGCCGCCGACGTCCTGGAGGGGAGTAGGAAGAGTCCAGCAGGGATATTCCGAACTCCTAATGGAACGGTAGGAGTCCAGGAGAGTACGTGGGTACCCTGGATCCTAGCCGAGATATCGAGGGGAGGCACTCAGGCCGTGAGGGGAAGAGCCGAGCCCGTGGAGCAGTGGCGCGCAGCCCGGAGGAGCCGTAGGGCCATCGCGGGGCGTCCTGTTCCATAGGCGGAGACACCCTGAGCGGGATCTGGAGTCCCCCTGGATAGCGATCGTTCTCGCTCCTGACCCAACACCCCGTGGGAGTGTTGGGGAAAGGGGAGAACCCCCGTTCCGGGCCTGGATGGCGGAACGGAGTCCCGAACTCCTAGGACCGGCGGAGCCAGCCCTGAGGTGAGACTGAGTGGCCGGGATATGCCGCCCTGTCCCTCTGGCGAGCCCGAGAGGAGGAAGAGATGGATGTCCGGAATTCAGGGGAACGAGACAGCGTTCCCCGAAGGAAGGACTGTTTCAGGCTCAGGTGGGTTGTTGGTTGCCCTAAAGAACCAACTGGCGCCCCGAAGGATGACTCCCGAGAGGGATAGGCCGAAGGTGACAAACCCCTCCCTGCACTTTGACAGGAGTGCGGGGAAACTTGTTACAATATATATATATTCTAAGAATAGGGCACTTTGATTAACGCAGCCGATACTGCCTTCTGAGTTAGGAGGAGGAGCAAACAGAAAAAGTCATACTGCGCATGCGCCAGAATAGTCCATCTGGCAAGTCTGATTTAATATCTTTTGTCATATTGCATATTTTATATGTATGTATATATTGCACTATTATATAAATTTGTCTCAGATGTAGTTGTGGTATCAAATACGGACATATAAAATGTATTTTTATATATATATTCTAATAGAAAAATATAAATAAATATATAGTATTATATTGAAAAACCAATTATTTGTTTAAAACAACCCCTTTATCATCCTTTAAGTTTAAATATAAGATGATATGATATAAGAAAGCTCCTACGTATCCAAGTAATAGTCTGAAATTCATTTACCACGTAAGATTTCAGATCTCATTCCCTTTTGCAGCAATAGGCACGTTTAGGTTGAATGTATCTATGAATATAAGATTCTTTCTTTCCAGACACCGATAAGTCGAAGGTTCGGAGGGAACGCAATGTTTTTCTAGTCTTTCAATTGTGACTTCTATGACGTCAACGACTGACTATGATAAAATATAATTTCAGAATGTTCTGGTATATTTCCATTTCCACTTTCCATTTCTGGCTAGTTGTACGATTCTCATTGGATAATTACTTTTCAAAATGGAATACTTTTACGTGTTCCTTCAGTGGTCATTGCCACGTGTAAACGTGATCTAAAAATATAAGTCGATAAGAAATAAAATCGAGATATTGCCTATGTTCCTGCATTAATTCATCGCATTCCCCTCTAGCCTGAAAGGATAGAGATAAAAACATGCCTGAGAGTTGTCAGACAAGGACAACAATAGTGACGCCAATTTTGCCCGAAAATCATAATTTTCCCTCAAAAGCATCCTTGTCTTTTTAATGTCAAAAAATAAGGATGGAATCCAAAACACCTCCCACCAATTTTCCCCTTTAACCCCGTGTTTCAATCGAGGTGTATTGGAAGAAAAAGGCAGAGATAATCAGCGCTGATCTAAGAGAGATAGTCTGATAAGGGGAGGTATCGCCTATGTTCTTGTAATACTCTCCGCCTCTCTCTTAAACCCCTGAAACTTCTCCACCTTCCCCCGACTTGGGATATATGACGTCATGTGTGAGTGAGGAGGAATATCTGCCTTCCATAGATATAGAAATAAGGAGATGGAGCAATCTCTTGCGGGGTGGAAGCCGCTTCAGGGGTGTGAGGGGTAATATCAATGACATATATAACTAGACCAAGAATTCGTGAGGGGAAATGAAGCCGGAAACGGAAAAAGTGAGAAAGCAAATCGGGCTCAGTGCTTGTACGAGATAGTGTCTAGTTCGGCCCACGGCCGCTAGATGGCTAGGCCCGCATGGCGCGCCTATACGGCCCATGCTTATCGCTTCTCGCTATTGATAAAGGGACCATGTCCTCTTATCAATAGCGACGAAGTACCTGCCCAGCGCAGTATCCAGTCATCCCGCTACCGCACAGGATCTTGAAGGCTCTTCAAGATCTTCCCAACCATCTTACCGTCTGGCTAAGGCTCTTAGTTCAGACACCCTCCTGCCTTCCGCAAGGGCTCCTTGCGAGGCTTCCAAACCTTTGGATACTTCAGGATACTTGACCGTCAAGGATTCCTGAAAGTCGCGATATCTGCCTCCATATTTTGGACATCTGCTTGCCAGCCGAGCAGATTCAAATATTTTGGAATTGTTCACTACGCCAGTCGTGTGATCAATTTCCTACCTTCACTTTCATTAGGCTAATTAGGGCTCCTAATTGGTCTTCTGATCGTTTATTTTTGCATTGCACCAGTGTCCCTCAAACGCTGGAGGTTCAATCTATATGTATCTTTTGTATGACGAATTTGGAAAATATAATTTCAGTGAACGTTACATCTGGAGTTTTTCATTGAATTTTCGCAACCTTTTCTTTCAGCTCGTGATCGCAAGAATTTTGCAGCTTTTCGCACAGTGCTATCTTATCTCACTCTAATCTAATGTAAAGTTTAAAAATCAATAAATAATTTACATAATTAAATATCTGTATGTTTATATATATTATCATTTAAACAAATTGCTTGTTTTAAGGAATGCACAATTAAAACAGTACAAATAACTATAACAATTTTAATAAGATTCTGAGTTATAAGAAGGATAAGTATTATTTTTGTATTTATTTTTAAATAAATATATAATAAAATTATATATACAAAAATTTATTCTCTTAGTATGTAAAGTCTCGTAATTATAGACATTATATTTGGTAGCCATCTGGTGTTACTTTAGTGAATTTTTTTCCTATAAATTCTATAAGAGAGAGTGAGATAGCACTGAGCCTTGTGGGGATCTGGTGAGTGAATGTAATTGTGTATTCTTACACGAAAAAATAAATTCTTTATTCAATAATTGCTAAGCGATCAACAGCCTTTTCGACTTAATCGTTATCCGACCTTAAACCGACTGCCCCGGTCATCCTTATTGTTGCCGGTTGCCGTGTCAGATTGACATTTGTCCAAACGTGTGTTCAGACGTTGGCCGGTCGCGTCAATTTGTCCGATTCCTTATTGATGTTCTTTCGAACACATTTCTAGGGTGAGTTCCCCACAGCCCGATCTACTTTCTCACTCTTTCTGTTTCCGGCTTCACTCCCCTCGCCCACAAACTTTGGGTGCGTTCAGCAGACTCAACAGTTGCGAAACTATTGTAAAATTTTCTGCTGAACGCTACCGCTCAGTAAAAGCGCTAAGTGAGCGGCTACTGAGCGGACGCCATTTTATGTAGCGGAAAATTTTTCCGCTCACTTTACTCAACTTGTTGTAAATTAACATGGCGGAACATAATAACTATGAGTTGTTACTATGTGTTGTATTTAGCACATTTAAATTTAACCCATCGTTTAGGCTCAGTAGCATAACTATTTTATCCATTGTTTTGATTTACTCCTTTATGTAGCGGGAAAGAGTGGTTCAGCAAAAACTTATTCGCTCACTTAGCGCTAACTAATCACTGCGCTACCGTTGTGCAACTGTTGGGTTCTGCTGAACGCACCCATTGAAAATGCTTGTCTAGTTATATATGTCATTGCATTTAGTGTATAGTGTATTGGACACAATTTATTAGCAGCCAATCATCAATGCGGCACCAATATACTACCCCGCTCCCCTTAGTATGCTTCACTCCCATCGTCTGAAGTAGGACTTTATGTTTCATCTCCTTATTTCTATATCTATGGTGCCTTCTTATTTTTTAGCTATATTCGAAATCAGCCATAGTCTATGATTTGTACGACTTCATTGCTGGTCAGTGTATCTGAACTTAATAGTAATATTCGTTAGTAAGTAAACTTAAAAGTTAAATATAATGAAATTTTGTTTATTAAATTCTATTTAGAATTTTTCTTATTGGTTTTTATAGAATATTTCAAAAAATTTTCTAAAAATGTGATTTTCTTCATAAAAATATTAAGTAATTCTTAATTTATCTTTTGCAAATTCTTTTCTGGTTTTTTAACTTATTACTAGTTCAATTTTAATTTTGTGTATTAAATTATTGTCTTCATTGTGTATTATGTATGTCTGTATGTTAAGGTTATGTTATGAGAATAGACTGGATATTTTTTATTATTGCAGATAAAAAATGACTAATTCCAAAGGATACCGTCGTGGAACAAGAGATCTATTTTCCCGGAAGTTTCGCAAACATGGGACCATCCCATTGTCTACATATATGAAAGTATATAAAGTAGGAGACATAGTGGATATTAAAGGTAATGGTGCGGTCCAGAAGGGCATGCCCTATAAAGTATATCATGGCAAGACTGGACGTGTTTTCAATGTTACACCTCATGCATTGGGTGTTATTGTTAATAAGAGAGTGCGAGGACGAATTATTGCCAAGCGCATAAATGTACGAATTGAACATTTAACTCATTCAAAATGCAGAGAAGACTTTATTAAGAGAGTTAAGGAAAATGAAAGACTAAGAAAAGAAGCGAAAGAAAAGAGTGTGAAAGTTCTCTTGAAACGTCAACCTGCAGAACCACGGGCAGCCCATATCGTCTCTGGACGAGAAGCTCCTATTTTATTAGCACCAATTGCTTATGAATTTGTTGCCTAAATATTCAAAAAATAATACTAAATTATATTAAAATAAGTCGTAAATAATAAGAATCGTGTTGTGTATTTATATATATATATATAAAACACATTTAATAAAATATAAGTAATACTTTTATGTACTTGCAATAGTTTATTTTAATAAAAGTTAGATTATGAATTTGTCAACAGACTTAAATAGTTAATTTATAAAATCAAAATTTAAATAAAGCACTTAACTTTATCATAGGCTTAGAAAAATTAATTACAAATAATTAAGATGATACATATTTTAGTAATTATAAAAGTGGATTGAATCTGAAATGAAAGAAGAATGGAGTTTACTATTTATTTTAAATTAATTTATTATAAATTGAAAAAGTAAATGGTCCATATATATATTCTTAAAAAACTATTTAACTACCTATATGCATTAACATACGTTACTACAGTTCTTATTAAAAATTTCTTACAAATAATATAAACATACTTTTAAATAAAATAATCATTTTTCTTTAATAACTTTTAAGCTTAATAATATTACACCCTGTATTTGGCAGTATGTTTTTAAATTCTTAATAATACTTGAAGTTCTTAAGATGTTTTACAAAAGCTTAATTTCATAGCGATTAAAAAACTTCTATTAATATTTTCAAAACAAAAACATTTCAAATAAAATAACATGCCTCTCTCTAAAATTATATTAATATTTAATATAAAAAACTTCTCAAGAAAATTATAAAGGAATGCATGAGCTTTCACAATTATTCTATTATAAATTTAGACTTGTTTCAATGAGACGAAGTTGTTCAAAATTTGTGCACTTCCTTTAGGAAAGTTACTGCTAAGGGTAAGTGTGTTAATGATTCGATTATTATATGCAATATTTTAAAATTATACAAGGTGTTTCTGTGAGGTACAGCAAAATTTTAAGAGGTAATAAAGGAAGTATTTCTAAAACCATTTTTCATTTATCATATTTTAATCTGAAGTTTAGTTTTTGAGATATTTATTGATAAAGGCATTATTGGTTAGACAGAGACAAATAGATAGTTGAAGTGAGATAGAGTGGCGTTGTCTCACTTAAACCAATTTACTATCTCTGTTTAACTAATAATATCTTTATCATAAAATATTTTAAAAACTAAGCTTTAATTCAAAATGTAAATGAAAAATCGTTTAAGAATTACTCCCTTTATAACCCCTAAAATTTGGCCGTATCTCACTGAAATACTGTGTATAATCAGGATGTAAAAATGATCCCCTTTGAAATTTTAAAAAGTTGCATATGTAGTGATTTTAAAAGGATTTTTCATTTACCAAATTTCAATCTGAAGCTTAATTTAAAAATATTTAACATTAAAAATACTATTAGCTAGACAGAGACAATCAGTTGGTTAAAATGAAATAACATCACTTTCTCTAACTTCAACCGACTGTCTCTGTCTAACTAATAGTATCTTTGTTATTGCATATCTTTAAAACTAAGTCTCAAATCAAAAAGTGGTAAATCAAAAATCATCTCAGAATCACACCTTCTACAAACCCTTAAAATTTTGAAAGGGATCATTATTACAACCTATAAGTATATAATGTATATTTTACATACAGGGCGTAACAATAACATGTTCCATAAATTAAAAGGATTCTAGAGAGAGAGTAATTCTAAAACAAATTTTAATTTACCATTTTCAGATCTGAGACTTAATTTTCAAGATTTTTGATGATAAAGCTACTATTAATTAGACACAGACAGAAGGTTTATGAGGACAAAGTGAGAGTTGAAGTGAGACAAAGTGACATTGTCTCATTTCAACCAATTGACTATCTCTATCTAAGTTATAGTACCTATATCATTGAATATCTTGAGAATTAAGCCTCTAATTAAAAAATGGTAAATGAAAAATCATTTTAGAATCACTCCCTCTACAACTCCTTATATTTATGGAATATGTCAATGTTACGCCTTGTTTAAAATTATAATGGCACTGAGTAACTAATTCAAATGACTAAAAAAGAAATCTTGACAATTAATATATTCTTGCATATCTAAAAATATGTTTAAATCTATAATATTCTTCTTTATATCATATACAAATATATTCATATTTAATATATCCAATGCTCTTCTCATATTAATATAATCGATTAGTTTGTTCTCTATTATCTTACAAATGTAAACTAAAGATTTTGATGGATATATCAATGATATTTTATTTTTAATATTTATTAAATTATTATTTTTTATAAGTATATTTGCTATTAATATTTGTATGCATTCAGAATAATGTAATAATTTCATTAATTTTACTTCAGCTATCTGTTCATCTCTGTCTTACTAATAATATTTTTATTTATGAATATTTTGAAAACCAAGCTTCGGATTCAAATGTTGTTAAGGATTTTAGACCTTAATTTAGTATCAGGAATCACCCCTTAATTGAGGATGCGTTTATTTCCAGACACCCTGTATATTATTGACTATTTATTTGATTGCTTCTAAAATGTTTTTATTAATACCTGGTTCGCCATTATACCATGGTAACGTGTTGATATTTTTGAGTGTACTAATGAATTATAAAATAATCTTCTAACACACACACACGCACATATGAGTATGCATTTGGTGAGCAATAATAAATGTTCGACTTTCTTATCTTTGGCTTAAATTTTCTTGAAACAGAAAAACCTTTTTTTACTTTTTATATTATTATTAATTAATTTATCCATATATATCTGCATCGAAATATTAAAGCATATCAAGCCCTCCACAGAAAGTAAATTTTTATCTCTTAAATTTTTTATAATGCCACGCAAACTACTTGTTTTTTTATGCCTTGATTTTCTTGTATTCTACAAAGCTTAACTTTCTTATTCAAGTTCTTATTTCTCTCGTCAATTTTTCACGTGTCCTTTTTTTGATAGAGAATTTAATAATCTATCTGGAGATGTACTTGTTAATTTATCAATGAAGCTTTTTACTGAATTATTTATAGGGTGTCCGTGAAAAAAAGAGACATTTTTGCAATGATACCCGTTTGCGCACATTCCATTTGCCCACGGACCGTTTGCTCACAGGTTTCTTTGCCCATGGACCGTTTGTGCACAAGCATCGTTTTTTACCAACTTCATCTACCAATAAATTTTATAATTCAATAAATTTTCCGCCAAATTAAAATGTGTACAATTTTGAGTTTAGACAAGTTGACAACACACCACCATCAGGTATTAACCACTTAGAACCTAATCTCAATTTAATTCCAACTTGGGTAGTCAAAAATATATTAGTATAAAACATATAAGTAACCAATAAATAAAACAGGACTTGTGTGCAAACGGTCCATGGATAAATAAATCTTGTCTACAAACGGTCCGTGGGCAAATGGATGTGCGCAAAAGGGCTGTGTGCAATCGACCCCGTGCGCAAACGATCTGTGTGCAAACGGGTATCACTCGTTTAATTCGGTCGTGCGCAATTAAATTGTGTTCATCTCGGCTCCTCCCGCCCATGCCAGCTTAGTGGAACTTAGCTCACAATGATAAGGGAACAATCTTACAATTTCCATACCCCTATCTTTGGCATATTTGTTTATTATATAATTATTTGTTTCTTAGTGGCTCTTCACCATAGTCAATAGAGATCTTTTTAAAAATTATTTTGGCAGATTGAATCCCTTAGAATGAAGCCATACCATTATGTTTTCCTTCTTCCAAGCAGTTCTAGGATGTTGTGAACTGCATCGGTAGGAATAAAACACCAAAATTTGAAGCGTTTCTGACGTAGGCCAAAAAACGGCCTTATTAATACTCTTCCTTTACATTTTGTATCATCTTTACCAAGAACACTCATCTTATAAACTAGTGATCAGTACGCGTTTCACTGATATACAGGGTGTCCGGAAAAAAAGGAGATATTTTTTGAGGGGTGATTTCTGACGCTATTTTAAGAACTTTTTTCTCTTTGCAGTTTCTGATTTGAAACTTCATTTTCAAGATATTCAACAATAAAGATGCCATTAGTTAGACAGAGACATTCCGATAGTTGAAGCAAGACAGAATGGCGCCATCTCACTTCAACTATTGGAGTGTCTCTTTCTAACTAGTGGTATCTTTATCGTTGAATATTTCAAAAATAAAGCTTTTAATCAAAAAATGCTAACAAGGGGAGGTCGGCAAGTGTAACCCCTACTTTTTAATAAAATTTCATGGGGGTGTTTTGTTACGTCCCATAAGGAAAATCATTTCAGCTTTTATCCGATTGGGCCCTAGTTTAGGAGATACAAGGGTTTGAAATTCCCTTTGCGCGCGCTCTGAGAATGACTACGTAACCTTTTGGCTATTTATTCCAACATCGGCGACAGCGGAGTGGCTAGAGTAACAGACTAGGAACCTCCGTATCGCAAGTTCGATTCTTTTTAAAATTTTTATTTTTTTTTTTAATTTTTAAGTACTCTATCATTTAGAAATAATGTATAAATAGTTTTACGACATTTCATTCATTTTTTTCTCGTCTATCATGGAATAGAATTGAAAAAAGGGATACACAAAAATTTAGTTTCTATTAATTTGCAAATCTTTTTTTATTATTCAATTGATAATCCTGAAGAGTTACTTTCTTCAGGATTAATATTATATGTTGGGCATAAGGAAGGATGATATTTATCATAAAAACAATTGAAGCAGTAATTAATACTGCACCAGGAACATTTAATAAAGGATACTTCTCCGCATGAACATTTCTTCTTTAAAAGAGTAAGAGGGAAACATATTTCATTAATATTATGAAATAATATTGGTTTATCGGTAAGTTTTGACGCAAACCATGCATATTTTATCATTGGATAAAATGCAGGAGCACTCAACTGATTGTGAACAAGACTGTGTATTTTTAGAGCATCTTTTCTACTCGCTATTTCCCTATTTAGTTTTAATAGTTCGGTTGCATTTTGCATCCTCTTAATAATATTTTTAACTTGTCGGTAAAAATATACGTCGCATGATTGGCATAGTGGTTTACATTTCGTCGGAATGACTTTAATAGTACAATTAACTTCTCCGGTTTTTTGAGAAAAAATGTCATCATACACCGTTGTATCAATTTGACCTCCCCAAGAATCAATAATCATTAAAGAATTATTATTTTTCACATAAGGTTTAATAACCTTTTGCAAAAAAATTCCATTCAAATCTTCTGTTAATTTGCCAGATTTGGAACATGTAACGAAGATATTTTTAAATTGATTTTGCAATTTATCAATTGAAATTGCAATTTTTGGGCCAAATGTTCCATTCGGTTCAGACATGCACAGGAAGACGTTTGGAAGTAATTTACCTGCCGCAGTTAAACTATATTGAGCAGTATATGAATGTGTCAGTTTTGCTAAACTTTTCTTTTTTACAAGAACCGTTTTACTATCTAAATAGTCTAATAATCTATTATAGGTAGCATTATATTGACACCCGGTCTGATCTGTATTAATAATGTTCTGCAATTCAAAGTTCTTCATTAGCGCCTTCGTTTGAATTTGAAAGTTCTCGGCCGCTTGAAGGGTTTCTTCCAAAGTAACTGCATCATTTTTGCTAATGAACTTCGTTATTTTCCGTTGACGAATGCAATGCTTTTTTTTTTAAGTTTTAACCCACGACAGACCAGCAATAAAGGAAAATTCTTCAGAGATATATGGGAAAGCAATTGTTATTGCCCACTGCTGAACTGTTCGAGTTGTAACCTTAAATTAATCACGTTAAGTGTTATTATTTTTTAATTTTTTATTGCTCTACTTTTACGAGTTATTAATAAATTGCCTGTTCATAATTCTTTCTAGCTTCTACAAACCGCTCGAAACATTGCTCGTCAATCATTTTTAGTTTGTCGTATCTTGTTCCGCCTTTTTGAACATTTTTACGCCATCTGAATAGTGTGTTCTTATTTTTTAATTTTGCCAAAACCACGTGATTGCATTGTTTTAAGACTGGCTTTAGGATTTGCTTCAGCAAATCTAACAGCCTTTATTTTATATTCTAGTGGAATATATTCTTGTGCCTTGCTTTCATCCAACTCATGTAATACACGAATTATACTTTCCCTGGAGTTGGGTGAAACTCCAGAGAATATCGCGAACAAATAATTTATTTATTTTCCCGACCGTCCGGGAGGAAAGAGACCGAGGGTGTGGTTTCTTTGAAGCCGCGGGTGACCCTGAAATACTAACAAGAATTAGGATGTGTCAAAACAACAACGGAATGTTCAATTCAACGGTTTTATTAGGCGAGGACCAACTTCGCTCGCTAATTAACAAATCAGAATCTCGATTACAATAACGCACCGCGACCTAACAAATTGGGAGCGCCCGCTCGCTCTACGCTCGCGACACGTCCTAAATTCCGTAGCACAAGCCGTCAGCTATACCGCGAAGACCTTCGTCCGGTAGAAGTCACTCGACCCTGCGAGAGGCGATAGTCCAACTCGAGGGCAAGTGCTTCGCGGGGTGCTACGGTGCAGCAGGAGAAGTAATTCCTACCTCCCTGCGCAATTGAGGTGACTAGCCTCCACGGGAAAAATCTCGCAAACACAAACAATGACGAAACTCACAAAAGACGATATAACTAAGTTAAGTGGCGTCCCACTTACATTAGCTGAGTCGGTCGTTAGTCCCAACGATGCAGTTTTGGATCCACCGCACACCCTTGCTTCAGATCCTATGTTCAATCCACGAACAATTTGTACCAGGACAACTTCCGCACACTCACAAGACAAAAACGGCAATGAGGAAAGATCGTTGAACTGTCAAACTGACAGTTCAAGATCCTCTCCACGCACACAACCAATCTATCCAATACCGACATAGCCGAACCTTCTGTTATTATTCGGAAGAATCAGTCTAACTCGATGTTAGACCGCACGCAACGAGCGAGACAGAGACAGACTCTGCTACACCCGGCCGTCGGACAGAGACACGACGCGTTCGCATCGTTCTCTCTCTAACTTACTGCCTCGCCAGCCGATCCAGACATCAGCATAGGCGCTACAGTGCCGAGTGTGCTCAACTTATTCCCGATATTCTCTTAATATCGGGAATCGGTCGAGAGATGCTGCAACGGTTTTTTACATCGTTACACTCACAAGCACCAAATTCATTAGGTCTTATCACTTCATCAGTACACTAAGAACAATGGTTTAAAAAATGATATAATATTGCACTTGATTTAAAATTAAAATTTTCTATTCTTTTCGATGTTCTTTTTTAAACAAAATAAATTACCTCCTCATATTCCTCCTCAAGATCAGAATCCTCAGGCAATATTAAATCTTCGTCAAGTATAATTTTATTTTCATTTACTGCCGCTAAAATAATGTCATAAAAGACATTCCCCATTGCTCGAGCAGAATCAGAAGTGTTACAATTCTCATGAGGCACACAAAGCATTCCACTTTTTTCAATTTTGGATTTCATTAAATCCAACGCTCGCGTAAAATCAATTTTAAATGTTTCATCAAAAGATGAAGTTTCACTGATAATTCCAATATTTTCTGCATGAATTATTGAACTAGAACAATGCGCTACTGGTGATTCCATTTTCAAAAATATGAAAAATATGAAAAAAATATTTTGAAGGTCGAATAAGAACGCCCTAAACTTTGTCAGAAAACTACCTAGGGGATTATGAAAAGAAATGACCTTCTACCTGAAGAAAGGTAAGGGACCTCAGGTAACCGTTAATAAAATAGAGAAATACGTTGAAAACCGGTTTTTCCAAAAGTACACAGACAAATGAAACAAAAATAAAACCATTTAAATTACGATAGTAGACAAGTAAAAAATGAATGAAATGTCGTAAAACTATTTATACATTATTTCTGAATGATAGAGTACTTAAAAATTAAAAAAAAAAATAAAAATTTTAAAAAGAATCGAACTTGCGATACGGAGGTTCCTAGTCTGTTACTCTAACCACTCCGCTGTCGCCGCTGTTGGAATAAATAGCCACAAGGCTACGTAGTCATTCTCAGAGCGCGCGCAAAGGGAATTTCAAACCCTTGTATCTCCTAAACTAGGGCCCAATCGGATAAAAGCTGAAATGGTTTTTCTTATGGGACGTAACAAAACACCCCCATGAAATTTCATTAAAAAGTAGGGGTTACACTTGCCGACTTCCCCTTGTAAGAGAAAAAAGTTCTTAGAATTGAGTCAGGAATCACGTCTCAAAAAATGTCTTCTTTATTTCCGGACATCCTGTATTACATTCAAAGAGTTCAGACTTGACTTGCATTTGTCGCTATTAGATTATTCCTTTTCTAACAGGAGATCCGTTAGAATCGAAATATCTATATTACCGTCAGCCGAATAATAATGCATAAAGACGTGAGATTGGATAATCATAGAATGGCATCTCACAGAAAATGGCAACTTCAAGTTAATTGTCAACGCGGCTTTATTTAGGATAGGCTCAATACAATCTTAATTGCAATAATACCCAGCCGCTGCTTGTTTACAAAATGTGAATTAATATCTAAATAAATCGCGCTGGAGTGCTCGTACACCCCTTGGCCTGTGCCTCGCGTCGGAGCGGACTTTTCGAACGGTAATCCGCTTGCGTCGGTAAAAAAAATGGCAGCAGATCTCCACTGACGGCGATTTAAAAAGCGGATAATTGTTATTATTTATTGATTGCGGAAAATTATCGATGGTATATTCAATAAAGGAATTAATAGGTTAACAAATTGTTAATTATTAGACACGTCACCTTTTAGAAATAGCGCTGCTCAGACAAGACCCCACCCTCCGGTCCCTTACCTCCCGTGATAGTCACGGTATTGTACGGAATTACCATAAGTTTTCACCCGACCTCATAATTGAACAATTCGCTTGTTACATTCTTTTGACATTTTAAGGGGTTTTATAGACATTAATATCAATAATTTATATACAGTAGGTACAAGAAGTATTCGTACACTCTTAAAAATGACATAAATTTTTAAATAATTGTCAAAATTAATAGATAAAATATGTGATTAGGCCACACTACTTACTAGTTGATATATTTTTGGAATTTGTGATAAAATGCGGTTTTAATAAATTATTAAGGGGGTCCACCAGTGTGACGGCTAAGAAATGAAGCATTTTTCAGTAATTTTTTTTACCAAAAAGTACTTCATGGATTTTTTTCAAATTTGCAGTATTTATTAGTGTATATTTGTAGATTTCATTTATTTTTTTTCTATATAAAAATATTTTATAAAACGCGAAATGCATTACATCTCCCGAGCATCCGAAAACAAAACATGGCGTGACTGCTGCCATGATTACGTCTTTTAGAATGCCTGAAATCAAAAAGTAGAAATTGTTTATTAAACTAGAAGGTTTTTTCTATACGATGAACCTCGGATTTTAAAAAATAATTAAATTTGACAAAATGCTGACGTTTTAAAATCAAAAGTTTGAATTTAGTATAAAAATTCGGTGGATTTTTGCTTCCCAAAAATACATTTCTTGCTTGATCGTAAAAGTGGAGGTTCATCGTATGTAGAAAAGTATGCTGAAGATGCTTGAAGAAGTCTCAAGTCGATCGGATTATTTGTTTTTGAGTTATCGTGGCAGGAAATTTGAAAAATGCTGTTTTGAGAAAAACGCATTTAAAGTTTCAAGTACTGTTTTCATTGTTATAAATTAATATTTATAGTGCTGTTACCTAATCAGCTATTCCAGGCCCATATAATTCTCCTTCTTCTTCCTCAAAAAATACCTGCTCAGCTGCCTTCCTTCGAGCTGTTCGAGCCTCTTTTGAAGCTTGTTCATGACGCTTATTTGCTTTACTGAGCCGACCCTCATCTCTTTCGTTAGCATACTCCTGTGCAGCGGTGCCAACAATGATTCCCATTATGTTCATCATTTTGAGAATTGAACGAAAACCATCGTTAAATATCCCAACAGCAAAATAATTTGCCAATTCGATGGTTTTGAAGCCACCATGAAGGTGTTTTGGAGCGAAGTGCCACAGCAAACTATATAGCTTTCATTGTTGTTCTGCGTATTACCTCCCTTGCATCTTTCAAGTAATTCACGCCGACTTAGGTCAATGTATATTGGCTCTAATGCCTTTTTAACCTCAGGGCCTAGAGGGAGGTAATCATGCTTGAAGCTTATCAATTCACCTTTATCTTCCGCGCGACGATACGCGCACCAACTGTTCGCACCCTCTGGGCAGTTTTGATGACGTGGCTCCTCGTCAGTTGAATTGAGATGATAAAAGGTGGCCCAAATCTCCTTGTACATTGCATCGGTATCATCCTGATGTCTCGTGATTGCTAAGCCATAATATTTTAGAAGATTATTTATTAACTTCGTCGTTAATTTAACTGTGGGTGCACTCTTTCCTGCTAAGGTTTTGACTGATTTTTTCAAAGCTCGAAGACATGTTCCCATTCTCTTTTTCACATGTAAATAGCATTCTAGTTTTTCGACTAGTACATCATATGTTTTCAAATTTAATAAACCTTTAAATGTGGCACTGTCACCATCACCAATGTACCGCCAATATTTTGCACCGTATTTTTCTAGAGAGAGACTGAGCATTTCTTTTACGCTGTCCGCTTCCATTTTCCCAGCCAATCCTATGTGATTTGCATCAGAATTGTCATGTTGTAAGAGCCATTCATCGTATCCTACAGGATCACTATCTTTCTTACTTTCCCATAATTGGCAGCTTTGGCAATATATGGATTTGACAACAGTATCAATTATCTTTTTGGAATATTTTCCAGCAAGTGTTGTAACGCCAAAATGCGAAGTATGACCACGTTTTTTCCATGTGCCATCCCCAGAAACTGTTAAATTTATACTAGGGTTTTCTTTTTCCAGTGTTAGGTCTTTCTCTTTCTTCATAGCTTTTTCAACGCTCCACTCGTAAATCGTTTTTGCTGCTTTCGAAACATTATGAAAACATCCGGAAAAAGTAGCATTATTAAATTTTCTTACCAAGTCCATTAATCCACAAAATAGATTTAACCCATTCATTCCTACGCCTAAAAGTCGCATTACAAACACTAAACGCAGATTAATGTCATATGCATTATCAATCATAGGACCCGAATTGATATACGATACACCGCATTCACACTGAACGGCTATTTTGAATCCTAAGCCCCGTGGACTTGCTTCATTAAATTTTATATTTTTTTTTGCATATTTTGCACAAAACTAAGTTACTAATAGCACTAAAAACAGAAAAAAACTGCAGGATGCAATATCCATGGCTTTTATCGATAATTATTTCATTAGCTTTACTTTCCAATAATTTTTGTGATGATGTATTGGTGCTCTCAGTTGACTGCTCGAATGTATGCTGATTTCCCGAAAATCTTCTCCTTTTAACTTTCGATTTACGCAAAGGATTATCATGCGTGCCTTTTTTATTAGATTGTTTAGATTTGTCTTCCATTTTAATAAGAATATACTTAATGTACTTTATACAATGGTTAGTATAAAATTAAGCAGCACGCTCGCATACAAGCCTCTAAAAACTTCAAAATATACCTACCAACGACAAAGGGTAAAATGAGAGAAAGAGATAGATATATATACTCTGTCCCCCAAGAGATTGTGACAATGAGGCTCGGAGCAGGTGCAACCAAAAGTTTCTCTCTCTCTCTCTAGTATAATTTTCTGAGAAATTTTCACCCTCTACTAGCGTTCGACGCGCCCTCAATCTAACGGACCTTATACCGGGTGATTAGCGCAATAACTCATACAGTTACATGCAAAAGTAGAAACTTAATGAAATATTTAATAAAGAATTGTAAAAGAAAACTATTTTTATAATCGTTTCTTTTGCAATTCCTTAAATTTATAGAAGATGTCATCGTAACACCACTTATTCAGGGTTTAACAGAAAGTACATTTACAGTAATGGTACATTTAAGAGAAAGTAAGAAAAAGGAAATTCTTTTTCTATTTTGAGTTTAGTTTTTAAAATACTATTATTGAAAGGTATTGTTAGCTACACGACAGTCAGGTAGTTAAAGTAACAAAATGCCATGATCTTTTACTTGAACTACCTGACTGTCATTGTATAACTAACAATACCTTTCAATATCAGTATTTTAAAAACTAAACTCAAAATAGAAAAACGATAAATAATTATTTATATATAAGAAAAAATAAACATATTTTGTAAATTTCTTTTAAAATTTAAACAATTATATAATAATTTATTCTGAAGAAAATTCGTCCTCCTCAACACTACTTTCACAGTTGGATTCTTCGGACTGGATGCTCTCCGTGAATTCCGTCATTCTTTTCATATTATTTTCTACGTCGATAACGTGACACTCAAAATTTTTCCACATTTGTGGAGTTACATTGTTCAGTCCTTCCTTTAACAAGGTTATTACATCTTCTTTTTTAAAGGTATTGTTTTTATTTTTAACATGAGTTTTCACGGACGGCCATGCTAGCTCAATGGGGTTGAGCTCACAGTGGTGCGGAGGTATTCTCAATATCTCAATACCATGTTCTATAGCATATTGATCTATGATACATTTATTTTCTACATTATGCTCTCTCACCATTTGCATTAATGTTCTTTTTATAAATTCTTTAGGCGCATCATAACCTTTTGAAATCAGCCACTGCCTAATGTCCTCCTTCTTCCAAGCTGTTATTGGACGCTGTTCTTCTCGTTTAGAATGATACGGCGCATTATCCATGATCACAACGGCATTTTTTGGTAGCTTAAGAACTATATTTCTAAACCACTCAAAAAATGTCTCGCTGTTCATTTCATTATGAAAATCCGCCGTATCCTTCTTCGACTCAAATAAAAGAAGACCACCAGGCAGAAAACCGTCCTTCGACCCTATATGTAGAACTATCAGTCTTTTTCCTCTGCTAGTAGGGGTTGGCAAACCCGTTGTAAGTCCTAGTTTTTTTTCTTGTTCAGGAGTTTTTATCTTCGTGTCAGCCCAACGCTTAGTCGACGATTCGCCAGTCTTCACCCACGTTTCATCTAAGTAAAATAACTCCTTGCCTTCTTCTCTATATTTTCTTATTTTATGTAAGTACTTTTGCCTCCATGTCACTATTGGTGCAGTGTCTATCAATAGACTATTTCTAGAAGCTTTGGAATATTTGAAGCCTAACTGCTTTAATATTCTGTGCAAAGTGGATTTTGGAATTGAGGGAAGATTTTCATCCTCCTCAATGCTTGCAATTAGCTTTCTTATATTTGGAGTTTCTTTATTTAGCCAAAACTGGTGAACTTTTTGGCGAATTTTATCTTTAGTGTCCATATTTAATTTATCAAAAGTTGATAATCGAGTTTTTTTTTTATTTGGAGATGTTACAATTCCATATTTTTTATATTCCGATATCGTTTGCCTGACAGTGTTAATACCTATCCCGACTACCACAGATAATGTTTTCATAATATCTTTGTATAACATATCAGGATTTTTTTCCTTTAATGATTTATACAAATTAATTACAATTAATTTTTGTCCACTATGAACAGGCTGTTAAGAAAGAATACAAAAAAAGTTATCTAATTTTATTCTGGATAATTAATTTTATGATTTTCCATTATATTTGCTTATATATATCATTAAAACTAAATGTCCATTTAAAAAAAATGTTGGCGAAAGTTGGTAGGATATATCTGATACTCGTACGCAAAGGGTTAAATGAGGACTGTGTTAAAGCCTTTAATATAACAATAGATTTAAATGTAGGAATAGGTTAATGACCGGATAATCAAAATAAAGCGCGCGCTCATCATATAAAGAAATATTAAATTACAATTTTCATTTATTGTTAAATGAAATATTTCATTTTATCTCAATGAAAATTGTAATACGCGAATTGATCGTTCCCTGAAGCTGGGTGAGGCCCCAGAGACTATCGCGACACAAATAATTTTTATCCCGACCGTCCGGGAGGAAAGAGACCGAGGGTGTGGTTCCGTTGAAGCCGCGGGTGTCCCTGGAATGCGAACAATACTGGAAGGTGTCAATAACAAACGACTTTCGAATTTAACCCGTTTATTAGCGAGGACCAATTTCGCTCGCTCAGTAACAATTGATTTTCCGAATACAAATACGCCGCGACCTAACAAATTGGGAGCGCCCGCTCGCTCTGCGCTCGCGACACTTCCTAAAATTCCGTAGCACAAGCCGGTGGCTATGCCGCGAAGACCTTCGTTCGGTCGAAGTCACTCAACCCTGCGAGAGGCGATAGTCCAACCCGAGGGCAAGTGCTTCGCGGGGTGCTACGGTGCAACAGGAGAAGCAATTCCTGCCTCCCTGCGCAGGTGAGGTGGCTAGCCTCCGCGGGAAAAACAACGCAAACACAAACTATTAACCAGACTCACAAAAGACGAAATAACGTGGCGTCCCACTCACATTTGCTTTGGAAGTCACTCCAACGGCGCAGTATTCCCAGGTGCAGTATCGTCCACTCCAAGATACCCGATTGCTGCACAAACTCGCGACACTGGTTGACTTCCACATACAACGAAGACAATAACGGCAATGAAGGAAGATCGTTGAACTATCAGTTTGACAGTTCAAGATCCTCCCCACGCACACAACCAATCGGACCAATACCGACATAGCCAAACTTATTGTTGTTTGGAGGAATCGGTCTAACCCGATATTAGACCGCGCGCAATGAGCGAGACAGAGACAGACTCTGCTACACCCGGCCGTCGGACAGAGACACGACGCTTTCGCATCGTTCTCTCTCCAACTCACTGCCTCGCCCGCTGATCCAGACATCAGCATAGGCGCTACAGTGCCGAGTGTGCTCAACTTATTCCCGATATTCTCTTAATATCGGGAATCGGTCGAGAGATGCTGCAACGGTTTTTTACATCGTTACAAAACCAACAATTTAACTAACGACCACAAATTTCAAAAATATAAAAAGCATTATATTAATAAAACATTTAAATTTAACAATTATTTAAATTTAAAGTAATATAATAATAATTAAAAATTGTTAACTCATACTTTTCCTTGTTTATTCTTCTTCATAGGCGACGTATTCGAAGTACTAGGCTCCATTTCTTATTTGTTAAGCACAATTGTTTAAATAAAAATAAGAAAAACCCAATATAACAAATAAAATGTTCAAATAGTGTGTTTGGAGCTTGTGCACTGATTGGAAGCTTCACGCGATAATTTTACTTCTACTCAGAAGGAAAGCTAGACACGAAGTAACTTTTATTTTATTTAAAATAATATGAACATCCGTTATAAGACGCGTAAAGTGACGTCATTTTGTGCGCTTGCGCTATATCATTCTGCTTAGTTCGCGATCGTACTAATCGTACTAATCGTGCTGCCGCACGATTTACGGCATTCCTGCCTGGTATCATGTGCTAAATGATATTAATTATCACAACAAGCTACAAACGGCAATTAGAACTACTTTAAACAAAGCGATATCAGCATACAGAACGACCTCTCATGCGGCTGTTTATCTTTTAAACGGATATCCTCCATTACATATACATATTTTTAAACATATTAATAACTTTGATAGAATTAGGGAACAAATTGACAGTAGAATTTTACAATATCCTAGAGCAAAAGAAAATTGTGCTTTGCGTCAACGACCAGTCGAACCGCCAGGATAACCGTAACCCTCCGATCAATACCCACCTACTTACCAGGAATGCCGGACCAGACGGTAGAATCCCCATCAGGAACTACAATAATGACGCATCTCCAGTCTTCTGTAGATACTGCAAGAAACCCGGACATCTCATAGAGGATTGCAGGCGAAGAAAATATGACAATAATTTTAAGGCGGAAAGTGGGCCCAGCACCCAAGCGACACCCAAACCCAGCGGCGAGGGAACGCCACACCACCCAATAGAACGTGTCGATAAGACAGTTTCCATCAATATCTCCAAAGAGAGAGGAGAGTCCGCAGATCCGCTACCTAGCATAATAGTCACGAGTCCAGAGATCTTGGGACCTACCTTACTTATGATAGACACAGGTTCTTCTGTCACCCTCATCAAGAAGTCACATCTAAAACCGGAATGCGTCATCGACCAAAAAGGCGCGATACAGCTCTCTGGTATCACAGACCACTATATCAACGCCCTAGGGAAGGTGAGGTTACATCTCTTCGACGAAAACCTCATATTCTACATCGTAAGGGACGAGTTCCCAATCAAACAGGCTGGACTCCTGGGAATGCTAACCTTAAAGAAGATACGAGCCTCCATAGATACCAGGAGGAATGAGCTGAACTTACCCAGGGGAAGGTTCCCTTTTATTAACGTCAACTCGAGGAAGGAACGCCGACGCAAGGCCAAACTCACCCGCGATGGAAACAATACCCGACCGTCCACTCTCACGGCCATGTCTATTAAGGACCTATGGAACCACGAAGGAGAGCCCTTGGAGACTAAGGGATGGCAGGACACCCCACGCTTGAGCGTATCCATTTCGGGACCTAGTAGTCCTAACGCCTAAATTATGCCCTGTAGGGAAATTTCTAGACTCGGAGATACTTACCAATCAGACTACTATCGAAGGACTTATGGTTGCGGACGAGAGATCACTCCAGCTCACTTCCAAAGGATCCTAGGCGTCTCCATGTCCAACAAAACCAGACACGAGATACTATTGTCTTTATTGAACCCAGATAAATTAACACCAATAGAAAGGAAATTGGTAGAGAAGCTTTTGCGGCTCAATCAAGATTTGTTTTACCTCCCAGGAGACCTACTCAGTGCTACCGATACCGTGGAACATCAGTTAACCTTGACCGATGAAAGACCGATTAATGTCAAACAATACAGATTCCCCAAGGTACATCAGGAGGAAATTGACCGGCAGGTCAGGGAAGGGAGGAGCCGAGTTACGCACAGATTTATTCAGCACGGCTGAGTTCAGCACGACTTTTTTCAGCAATTCCAGATGTCGCACAGCCGGATTATGCATGACCTGTTTATACACAACGAGTTTTATGGATGGCCGGATGGCGCACCGTTCGTTTCTGAAGATTGACCGAATTTAGCACATATTTAAAATAACCAGAAAAATTACTAGTCTATTTTGTGAGTATAGTTATGTTGTTCATTTTGTATAATTAAAAGTATATGTATTTAGAATATTATTTTTATGCTTTAAGACATGTGTGTTAACTTTATATTGACTATTGTGTTATTTTGTCAGTTATAAACTAATTTGTATTTGTTTTAATATATCATTATTTTATTTTGAAATAATTATATATATGTATCTATTTATTTTTATATACCATTTAAGCTATGTAAGTTGTCAATTTAATGGTATTAAGACGGAAACTCGAATCCTTAACCTCGAAAGACAGAAAGAAATCATAAAATGATAAAAGGAAAAAAGTGAGTAGAATTGACTCAGGAGTCACCTCTGAAAAGTGTCTATCATTTACCAGACACCCTGAGTATAATATTATGGGAACAAAATTTTCTCATTTTAGAATTAATCGATAATCTAGAACTTCCAAGAAATAATAATTATACAAGAACCCCAAATAATCTAGCAGTTGGAGATGGTGAAATTAATTTACACACATATTGCAAAGATTTGTATAATTTAAAAGGTTTTCTGTAAATGTATAAAATATATGTTAAATAATTTTTTAGACTTATGAAAAGAGTTAAGTATATTAATACGATATATATTATAAATTTCTTATGATTTATAATTATAAAGAATTTATAATTTATATATATAAAAGAATTTATAATTTATTATTTATAAAGAATTATAATTATTAAGCTGTAAATGTTATTATTACTATTCTTTAATTATTAATTATAATATAAGAGCTTTAGGAAAATCTATTGTTCACGCATAAAGTAATTGGTGAAATAAATTGAATTCGTATGCATTGAAGGTTTGTAAATTTATAAAAATTGAACAATTTTAGATTAACTAATATTATTTTGTAGAGTTTCAAAGAGTAATAATTTCAATGAAGCAATTATCTTTCAAACAAGAAAAGAGCAAAAATATTCCATATAACAACAAAATAGATTATTTACCAAACAATAAGGTAAAATTATATTTACTTATTTATTTCAAATTTGGTTATACCATTTCCCAAATGGATTCCCCGATTAAATCAGAATTGTTTTCTGAAAATAAAAACAAAACTGGAAATAGAAATATAATTATTGAAAATCAAAATGAAACATAAAATAGAAGTATTATTGTTGTAAATATAAAAATCGAAAATAATTTATTAGAAAATATTCATACTAATTCTGCAATAAATGTTACTGATTTACTATTGCTTACTCAAAATTTTAATTATAATGCAGGTACACAACCCGTAATTGAAGAAAGCATGTATCAAAATCATAAAGAAAAATTAGCGTTATTGGTTGTTAAGAACAATATTTCTCATTCAACAGTAAATTCATTATTACAATTCTTAAAAAGCAAAGGGTTTGATGAATTAACAATAGACTCCAGAGCTCTTTTGAATACTAATAGAAAATGTTGTAATATTAACTTAAATCCTGAGAAATATTTTCACTTTGGACTTGTCCAGAGTATTGAATTTATACTGAATACTTCTAACAGTAATATACCAAAAGATTTACATTTAATATTAAATGTAAATGATTTACAGTTGTTTACAATTAATGAAACAATTTTAACAAGAATTCATTGATATGAAAGAAGCTTATTTCTATAAAGGCCAAAAGCATAATTTAATAATTAAAGAAGTTGTATGTGATGTACCAGCAAAATCAATTTTATTTGGTGTAAAAGGTCATATGGGATATTTCTCTTGTACTAAATGTATTCAAGAAGGAAAATATATAAATGGTCGTGTAGCATTTCTTTAAGTTAATGTAGGATTAAGAACTAGAGAAGTTTTTGAAGGCAAATACAAGAAGAATATCATCAAACTGAAACAGTTCTATTACATTTACCTATCGATTTAGTGAAAGATATACTTTTAGACTATATGCATTAAATATGTCTAGGAATTGTAAGAAAATTATTAAGTTTTTGGGTAAAAATGGGAAGAAAGATATTCGTACACAAGAATCTAAGAAGTCAATAATAAATATGAAATTATAGAATATTCGAGATTATATTCCATCTGAAATTTTCAAATTACCACGAACACCAGAAGAAATGGACAGATGGAAAGCCACTCAATTTCATCAATTTTTATTATATTGTAGGCCAATAATGCTAACGGGCGTACTGCCAAATAATTTACATCAACATTTTATTATATTGAGCATATCAATTAGGATATTATGCAGTAAATTTCGTATTAGAAGCAATTTGCATGAAGCAAGAAAATATTTATTACAATTTATACAACATTACGGAGAATTATTTGGCTATCAACATATTAATCATAATGTGCATAATTTAACACATACATGTGTTAATTTAGCCCATTTTTTTTGCAAGTTTCATATATACGCCGAATTTTCCAGATTATTATCACTGAATATCAAATACGTTCGCAGTTTACTGAACTTAATAAAATCATGAACTATGTTCACCATTTTGTTCTTTACGCATTTTAAAATATTCCTATCTTTATACAATAAAAAAGTAATTTTTATAACATGCGCCAAATTTTATTTTTCCAATTTGTGTAAATTGTTAAATAGTGCGATAAAAAAATGTTTATATGTGTCAACTTTTTACACGGATATTTTAGCCGTTACAAAATAAAACTATTACTAAACGCAAAAAGTCGTTCATAACCACAAATACGCATAACAAACCTCAATGTCGTTTTAAGGGGTTAGGCCACCTTTGCGGCCAAAATTTAACTGCATTTTGATGAATTTTTAAAATGAAAACTGCATAGCTCAGTATAAAAATTTGCATATTCCCTTGTTAATAGTACATTGAAGAGTGTAAATATAAATTTTCAAATAATTATAATTGATATTTTATCGTTGGCGGCCATTTTGCCAAGACGCCTTTCGCTGAACACGCAAATTGGCGTGCAAGGTTTCTCCGCCATCGTAAGGCCTAGAACAAAAAACAAAATATATTTGATTTTTAGATGATTGAAACTAGGGTTCTACGTAGCCGTTTTTAAAAATATTGATTTTTACGAGAATGGCCGCAGATTGAACAAAAAAGTCGTTTTTTACGCTTATAATTTGACCGAACAAAAGCGATAACGTCGCCAATTTTTAAGATATCAAAAAAATCCTACGTAGCGCCCTAGATAAATAAATAATGAAGATCTGGTAAAAATTTCAGGTCGATCCGTTAAAAATTGGCGACGTTAGGCTGCACGCCAATTTGCAAAATGCTGTTTCGAGAAAAAGGCGTTTAAAGTTTTGGAATACAATTTCTATGACAAAAAGCAAGCAAATTGTTACATTACCATTAATCAGCGATTCCTGCACCATACAGCTGTCCTTCCAAATTTATTTCTGCCTCATCCACCTCTTTTCTCGTTGATTTGTTCTGTTGGTGAGAAATTTTTGCGGCATCGGACAGACGACGCTCGGCCAGCTGGATGCGTTTTTCGTCCGTTGTGAAGCAAAAATTGCTGCTCTCCGGGCCTATTGGCATATCCAATGCGCGTATAACTTGTAAGACACTTGATAGTCCGTCATTAAAAATGCAAGCAGCTATATATGCAACAATATCAAGAACTTTTTTTCCACTTGATAATGTTTTCGGTGCCATCGACCAGAGTACAGCGTTAAAACTTTCATTATTGTTTTGAGTAAAACCGCCTAGGCAACGATTTAACAAGTCATCTCGGCTTAGGTCGGTATAGATGGGCTTTATAGCATCAAAAACTTCCTGTGAGAGAGGCGACTTATGTCTGTATTCTTCTAATTCGTTTAACGCTTTAGCTTTTTGCCATGTACACCATGACTGTTCGCCGGTCGGACAGTTATCATGCTGAGGATTTTCATCTGTTGAAATTTTGTGGTAGATTGTTGCCCATATTTCTTTCTTCATATCTTCAACAGAATTAGGATTTCTACGAATTGCTAATCCATAATATATGCTAAGTTCGTCAATCAATTTTCCAGTTAGCTTTCCTTTACCTCCAAGACCTTTCACAGATTTTTTAACATTTCGGAGTCGTGTTCCCATACGCTTCTGTACATGATCAATACATTCCTTTTTTTTAACAATATAATCACCATATATGTTGGAATCGATAATGCCTTTAAAAGTTTTGCTATCCCCATCGCCTATATAACAGCAGTATCTTATATTGTGTAAGCTCTCGGAACGAGAAAACATTTCCACAACAGAGTCGATCTCCATTTTTCCGGCAGATCCTTCATGATTTGTATCACATACACTCTCATGCGATTGTAGCCATTCTTGATATTCAAATGTATCTTCCTTGTCTTTCCAATATTGACAGCTTTTACAAAATTTTGATTTCACAACAATGTCGATTACTTTACCGGTGAACCATCCAATAATTGTTGTTACGCCAAAAAGTGATGAAAATCCTCTTTTTCGCCATGAACCGTCACCAGATACTATTATTCCATCATGTTGATCTCTTTCTTGACTCATTTCCTTTTCTTTAACAGCTGCAGTTTTCGACGATTTCTCAAAGACGGCTTGAGTGGCAACACAAATGTTGTTCAAAAGTTTATCATAAAAAGAATGAAACACTGGATGCGGTAGCTCCATAAAAGCACAAAATTTTCTAATGCCATGTAATCCAATGCCTAGTAAACGCATAGCTAAAACTATTCTATGATTTATATCATATGCGTGATTATTAATAAGAGGACAGGAATTGATATAAGTTGGTGTGCACTTTTCACAAATAATAGCAAGCTTAAAACCTAAGCCACGTTTGCTAGTTTCATCAAAACGAATATTTGATCCACAGGTTCAGCATACAATTAATTGAGATAGCGTAGTAAACATCGATAAAAAATTGATAAACCGATAACCAAAGCTACCTATCACATTAAAATCCTCAGGCTCACTTGCTTTTAATTTTTTCGCCAACGTACTAACATTCGGACTTGCACTTTCTAGCTGATGTCGATTCAGCGGATTCCTTCTCGGTGGGGTTCTGGAAGCTCGAAAACTGCTGAGCTTAGAGCCCTTTTTTTTAGATTTTTTATCCATTGCGAAACAAGAGAAATGCTTCGTAACGTATGACAGATTAAACTAGCATTAAACTAACTACTCTTTGATATATTTCCCTAAACAAATGACGGTTCAAATGTTATCAGAGTCCTCTATAAGAAGTCTAAATTTCGAAATTAGAGGTCCTTTTAATAATAAAAGGCCTATTGAAAGGTCATTCGTAAAGGTTCTCGATCGCCCGAATATATGGCAGTTATACAGTCGATTACAGCGGTGGCGCGTACCGTTATAATCGCTCAAAAATGCACTTTCCCATAAGATTTTGAAATTGGGCTTAATACATAATATTTTTAAGAGTATAAGGAACATTTTAAGCAAAAAAAAAAAATCGATTTTTAAAAAATTTCAAGGTGGCCTAACCCCTTAATACAATTTGATGAAACTAATAAACAAGACACTTCATCAATCAAACGGAATACATTGGCGATAATGCATTTCATCCTATCCTACAGTTAATTTTGGAGCAATGTGTCATAAGATATGATTTGATGAAGTAAAATCAAATGTTATTTAAAAAAGCATGCAGGCTCGCCAAGTTCTATATAAAAAAATTGTAAACAAATTGTTTATAAACTATATATAAAAAACTTTTATGCATATTGTTTATAAACTATCTATGTATGATGCATATTGTTTATAAACTGTTTATATCTTTTATGCATATTGTTGTTTATAATCTATCTATATTTTATGTATATTGTTTATAAACTATATTTTATGTGCATATTGTTTATAAACTTTATTTAAAAGAAATCAGCATATTTTTGAGAAACTATATGCTGAGAATAAATATAATAATAAAGAGATTACAATACTTTTTAACAGAATAAGCAAAATAAAGTCTTTTTTGTTTGTAGTAACTACAATTTTTAAATAAATATATTTTTTTGTATTAAAATGTAATTAATTTTTTTTATTGTTATACCTTTTATTTATATTAAGAGTATTCATTCATTAAATATATAAGTGTATAAATAATATATATATTTTTTTGCACATAAAGGAGTTTTTTGAATAAGGGGGTTTTTGGAAGGGGATAATTACTTGGCGTATTTTTTTTACATCGGGATGTTTTTTAGGGGGGATTACTTATATATCATAGGGATAATTCTTCTTCCTCTAAGAAGATATTTTTTTTTAATATGAAGTAACAATTTTTTCTTCGAAATTTTAAAGGGTTGTAGAGGAAATGATTCTAAGAATATATTTCTTTTACCTACTGCCTTTTTATTAGAAACTTAAATTTAAAGATATTCATTGACAAAGATACTATAGTCAGACAGAGACAATCCGTTTGTTAAAGTGAAATAGATACATAATCGTTTCACTTCAACTATCTATACATTATATATCAGTTTCTTTCTAATAATAGTTTATATAACCTTTATTATTGAATATTTTAAAAATTGTGCGTCAAAGTGGGATTTGGGAAGTAGTTACGCGGGAGGTGGAAGGTGGAATGCAGTTTTACGGGAGATGAGAGGTGGTTACACGGGCAGGTGGAAGGTGGGTACGCGGGATAGGTGCGATGGGAGATGGTTACAACGGGAGGTGAGAGATGGGAGGTGGTTACACGGGTGGTAGAAGGTGGTTACAAAGGGGATGGGAGGTGGGAGGTGTGAGGTCGTTACACGGGAGGTGAGGATGGGAGGTGGTTAAACGGGAGGAGGGAGGTGGTTACACGGGAAGTGGGAGGTGGTTACACGGATGGTGAGAGATGGGAGGTGGCTACACGGGAGGTGAGATATGGCAGATGTGTGTGTGGATACCTTTAAAACAAATTGTAATTTATTATTAATAATCAATTATTTATATTTAGTTTATTTGTATTAAGAATATAAATAAAATTGAAAAAATGCATCAGAGTTCAAAATTTATAATATTTTTTAACATTATTTCCAACTATTTAGGTTCAGAAAAAATATTCAGCTATATCAGCTAATATGACGTCACGATCTGACGCCACTAATTGCAGATTTTCAAAGGTGGCGAAAAGTAAATATTTATAATATTTTTTTCAAATTATTTTCATTTAATTAGGTTCGGAACACGTATTTCGCTATTTCATGGTCTATGACGTCACGCTCTGACGTCACTAGTGACAGATTTTCAAAAGGTGTAGAAAGTAATAAATAATAGATATTTATAATATATTTTTCAAGTTATTTCCATGTATTTAGGTTCGGTAGACGATATTCCGCCATATAATGCTATATGACGTCACGCTCTGACGTCAGCCATGGCAGATTTTCAAGGGTGGCGAAAAGTGGAAAATAATAAAAAATATAATATATAATTAACAAATATTATTCATTTATTATTACAATTACTCTTAATTTGTAATAGTTAATTTACAATTAAATGTGATAATAGAAATATATAATTCATTAATTATTATTAATATTTTTAATAATATTTTGTTTATTTATTAAAATAATATAATAATTAATGAAAAAATATATTTTCCTTAAAAATTTATGTCATTTTCCACGCTAAACGGGCAACTTAGGTGGAGAACAGGGCATTCCGGTATATTGGCGTAAATGACGTCACGCCGTGACGTCACTAAAGGCACGGTTTCTAGCGGTGCGAAAAAGATGGAGACGGAGACGGAACTGAACATGCACTTTTCAAAAATTGAAAAATTATGAAATTTATGCAGATGCACTTTTTATGCATTTTGGTGCATTTAAACGAAAAAAAATTTTTTTTTTTTTTTTTTTTTTTCGTTATTTAGCTTCAGAAGGTCTTCAAACGTGTTTTTGCGTTAAAATTTCTTTAAAAAATCGACTTCAAATTTTTGATGTTTCGAGAAAAGTATACTCGGTGTCTCACGCACAGTAGCACATGTTGTCACTGTAAGGCTATACTACTTGGCGCGAGACTCTACCGAGTCTCCTGATATACACACTTGGCATACGCTGGAAAATTTATAATTATATTCAAAATGTAAATCAGCTGATATAAAATAATAACATATACAGTTAAATATACAAAATTTTATTTTTTATATTTAAAATATTTTTTAATAAATTACTTTTACAACATACATACTGTTGGAAATTTAATATATTTATTAATAATTTCTTCTATCAATAATATAAATCTTTTTTCTAAAAAATTTTATATTTTCATTTAAAATCATAAGATCATACACAAAATATAAAATTCAAACAATTTTTTATTGCTACTGGGCGACTGGTTTCTCTTGCGACGACCCTAACATGGTGGGGATTGAAATAAGTGGAAGTCATACTGCGCATGCGCTAGAATAGTCCGTCTGGCAAGTCTGATATAGAGAGTTTGGCTGATGTCAAGCAGGATGCTATCGGTGAGATACCGATTCCGGCGAGTTCCTGCGCAACTCATGCGTCAGTGGGGGCCGGACAGAAAAAGGCATCTCCGGCGTAGGCGAGCCCTTTCTCTAAAATAGGGCCTCCTAGATTATGCCCGTTTCTTTCTTTGTACACTTAATGTATTATTTTTTCATATATTTTTATACGCGTGAAGTAATATAATATATCAGTTCCTTAAGATTACTTAATGGTGATTTTCTTTTCTACCTATTTTTTTTCTCTTTTTTTTTCCTTTTTATATATATATATTTTTTTTATATTATTTTTTATATATATATATTTTTTTTTTTATACGCATTTTATCTCTTATGCTATATGTATATATTCTATTTACATATGTATTTTATATAGTATATGTGATTTAACATAAAAGGTTCGTAAAAATTATTCGATGATGATTTTTCCTTTCCTACCTCTTTTTTCCTCTCCTTTTCTTCTCTCTTTTCCTTGTTTTTTTTTAGGTTATATTGATTCGGGTTTTCCGCAACTTATTAGCGTGTACTGTCCTTTCTCCCTTTTCCGTCATTAGGGTTACAAGTAGTATAGCTATGGGGATTCTGGACCAACGCGTGTTAGTGTCACATCGACACACACGGATACACCACACATGCACACTTGTAGGTGAGGGGGTGAGATGCGGGTGAGCGGGGAGGGTTCAAAGTCCAAATAGTCAGCACTTTTTTTGCAAAGTCAGCACATTCCTGATGAAATGTAATCCGATGCCAAAAAGTATCTAATTACCCCCCACCTATGCGGTTGACGCATTTATTGACCTTCAAAATCTCCAAAATTGCTAATAGTGCAAGAGTGCGAGCCATGTAAATTCATGTAGTTGCGAGAGCAAAATCTTACACGGACACACCCATACAAGTGAACATGGTGGTGAGGAGGTGTGCGGAGGGGTGTGAAATTACCCCACACGTGTGCGGTCCAATGGAGTGGGGTAGTGTAGATCTTCAAATTTCTGCAAGAAGAAGAAGATGGACCTTGAAAATATGGAGATGGGACGGAGGGGGGCAAGTATCAGATGCTGTTGGAGCGGTAACCTGGAAGAAGGTGAGTCTCTTTCTAATACATTTAATATTTCATTGCATCTCTGTCTGACGTGTATCAATGATAACGCGCTGCTGTCGCTAACGGCACGCGCCAAAACCCCTCCCTCCACCCAAGCGCTCTTTCTATCTAATTGCGCGAAGGATGCTGTACGATGACCCGATCATCGTGGCACGTGTGGCCAAACCTCCGCCCAAAAATGCATCATGGAGACAGCAGCAGCAGACATGTGTGTGTGTGCGTCTCACCTAACCCGCCCAATAAGATTTAAGCATTTAACAATAACAAATTTAGTGTTCCTCACACATACACACATTTTCGCCAATGTGTAAAGAATATGAGTTTCTCTCCATCTCTCTCTGTTTTATTCAATCTCATTTATTCTATATATGATGCTGCTTACTGAGCGCAATTTTCTATCAATGTATTTGGGCAAAAATTTAGTAACATTTTTTTCACCAATGAGTGAAACCTCTCTCCCATAATACGCCAAATTTTACCCCCTCTACTATTTTAAACGCAGTTAATATTAAGTGATGATATTCGGGGGAATATTCAATTGACTGCATTATCTCACCCGTTGCATATCTGCAAGGAATAGTTGGAGGCATATTAAACTGTCACGAAAAAAAAAAGTGAAGTGACTTTATTATTTCATCAAACACTAGCCAAAAACTGTGAAATATTAGAAAGGTAAGATTTGCTATTATAATAAATTTATTTAACAATTTATAAGTCAAATTATTATGGGAGGAGCCGAGTTACGCACCGATTTATTCAGCACGGCCGAATTCAGCACGGCTTTTTTCAGCAAAGTCAAGATTGCGCACGACCAGATTCAGCACGACCTATTTATACACAGCGAATATTATGCACGACCGAATTGCGCACCATTTGTTCTTGGAAATAGACCGAATTCAACACAAAAATAAATTACCAGAAATATAACTAGATTCCTGCATAAAATAAAATTAGTGGATTCCATTTCGATACATACCACTTCGACACGCGTGTTTTCGACGAGTTGACAATACACACCACCAGATGTTAACTACTTAGAACCTCGTTTCCTTTGTAACTGGTTTCCCTGCACTCCTGCCTGAATGCAGGGAAGGGGTGTTACCTTCGGCCTGATCCCTCTCGATACCGTCCTTCAGGGCACCAGCTGGTTAGGTCGGGTAACCAGCAACCCTTCCTGGAACATTCTGTCCTTCGGGAACCCTGCCAAGTCCCCGAAGTCCAGACATTCATTTCTCCTCTCGGGCTCGCCAGAGGGACAGGGCGGCATATCCCGGCCAATCAGTCTCCCCTCAGGGCTGGCTCCGTTCGGTCATAGGAGTATCGGGAATCGTTTCCAACCTCTTCAGGCCCGGAATATCACCTCCCCTCCTCCCGTCAACCCGCTTAGGGCTTTGGGTACAGGGCGAGAGCAGTCGATATCCTTGGGGAGCACTCCCAGATCCCGAGTGGGGCAGCCTCGCCTGGTCGAGCCCGGCGCCCCGCTTTGGCCCTACGGCCCCTCCGGGTCTACGCCGAGTCGACCAGTCCCCGCTTCCCTCACGGACTGGTTACTCCCCCTCCGATATCTCGGCTTGGATCCAGGGTGCCTTCCGCCCCTCCTGGAGTCCAGCCGTCTGCCAGGAAAATTGGGGAATCCCTTCGGACTTCCTCGATTTCCCTGCCGGGACGTCGGCGGCCTCGTCTCTCCAACACACGCAGGCCAGCGCCTCGCGTTGTTGTCGATTCGACGGCTCACGCACGACTCCTCGATATCGGGATCTTTTCCTGTTATCCCGTCTTGCGGATTATCCCGTGTAGGCTGTCTCTCCCGTCTTAGGGTATCCTGACGGATACCCCACGACTTCCTGGGAGCGTCGGAACTCTCATCCGGACTTCTACCAGTCCTACAGGGACTCTCACAGGTTCCGCTTCCCCAGGAATACACAGCCCTGGCAGTTGGCTGCTGCATCCCGGTTCCGTTTCACCTCGCAAGCCAGGGTTCACAGGTCGAAACCGCGTTCCTGCATTTCCTTTCCGAAATGCAGTCCCTTACGTGATCTCGATCTATCGTGATTCCCTTAAATCACGACAGATGTCGCCACTCACACCTTTGTGAGGCGATTCTCATTCTGCTTTCAGAACGTTTTCTTTGCGATATCTCATGCAACAGGAATTCCTGTTACGCCTTATTCTAATTTCAATTTGAAATGTTGAAAAATGTCGCTTCAAAAAATCCGTACTAAAATTGAAAACGTTAAAAAAACGTGTGTCGAATTTGTTTCTGTCGAAATGGACCCCACTAATTTTATTTTATGCAGGAATTTAGTTATATTTTTGTTAATTTAATTTTGTGTTGAATTCGGTCTATTTCCAAAAACAAATGGTGCGCAATTTGGTCGTGCATAATATTCGCTGTGTATAAATAGGTCGTGCTGAATCTGGTCGTGCGCAATCTTGACTTTGCTGAAAAAAGCCGTGCTGAATTCGGCCGTGCTGAATAAATCGGTGCGTAACTCGGCACCACCCAATTATTATTATTTAAAATATTTTCAGATGGATCTCTCACTGATCAATAATTGTGGAAAAATAAATACATTTTTACCACTTATAAAATTAAGCGATATTGAAATCAATGTCAATTTTAAAGTAATAAAAATGCGGGAGGCCAATACCAAGTTTGGCAAGAAAATAATTATAGATAGTGATAAGTTCTCATTCTTCCTACCGCCTAGATTTAGTAAAATTCTAGACAATAAAGAATATTATAATAATTTAGTTGATAAGATAAATGAAGGATGTATATATGTGAAGATAGAAGAGGGTGGACAATATCGAGGAATTGAATTTATAATGAAAAGTGAATAATAAAGATTAATAGAAAGGAAATAATGTTTTTATCTTTTTTCCCAACTTTGTGGTTAACATATCATGATTCATACATGAGCACGTGTTACATGGTCAAGTTTTCCAAAAAATGTATAGCTGTATAACACACTATCAATTTCAGAAAAACAGAAATAAGCAGTTTGCACACTGTTCAATCTCCCATATGAGAGTCAGAGGTAGCCTCACCCTGTTTTCTGAAGATGTGTAGCCCATAGTCATATCAATTTCAGAAAAACAGAAGTATGCATTTTGCACACTGTTCCGATCCTCTCTGAGAGTCAGAGGTAGCCTCACCCTGTTTTCTGAAGATGTGTAGCCCATAGTCATATCAATTTCAGAAAAACAGAAGTATGCAGTTTGCATACTGTTCCGATCCTCTCTGAGAGTCAGAGGTAGCCTTATTAGCAAGTTAACATTCGTAATAACCAGTTCAGTGTAATCAGTTCACAGCAGCATTATAATGAAAGATATTATTAAATTTTTAGTAAGTATTTACTTTAATATATATATGGTTTTGTAAATAATTTATTATTATATTAATTACTTTTATCATTTTTAAAACTAATTTTTTAATTTTTCAGAAAGAAATGTTCAAACCGATCAAAGCGGTTGAAAATGCGGACCGCTATCGCGAGGCAGTACGCTACTACCGTGCAGCCATGAAAGGACCAGATGATTTTACCGATTGGCTGGATGATGATGATCTACCAAGATTAGTCCACGATATTGCATATGCTGTGGAGGAGGAGGAGAGCTGGGATGATGGTGAAGATGTTATTGTGCGAGGTGACGATATTGACTTTGAAAGATTATTCGGTCATATTGACCATGAAATTGATTTTCAAGATGATGATGATAATGATAGTGATGAATCTGCTGGTTACTGTAGTGAGACTGAGGCTGATAGAGAGAGAGAAAGGGAGAGAGAAAGAGCGATAGTGGAAGTGTGTGTGTATGTGTATGTATGTACTACCATTATCATCATCATCTTGAAAATCAATTTCAAAGATTTCATGGTCAATATAACCTAATAATGTTGACAAGTCAACGTCACCTCGCACAACAGCATCATCATCATCATTAACCCTCATCCTCGGCATATGTAATATCTTGGAATAATCTTGGTAAGTCATATACATCAAGTCAATCGTGAAAAATCATCTGGCTTTTTAAAATGGTGCACGGTAGGAGTGCACTGTCTCACGATAGCGGACTGAGGAGGAGAGCGTGTCAAACAGAAGAAGAAGAAATGCCGTGTAAAATAACAGACAAGTACCGCCACCACCACCACCACAAGTATTTGTGTTGACCTAGCAGCTACAAAAGATGCGAATATATACCTATGCAGAGTGATAATGCAGCGGTATACACAAATAAATTCGAGGGGGTGATGTGTAAAGCCCGTCCAGAAATGGTATTTCTCATGGCGGTCAAGCAGCTGTAAAAGATGACACATACGCATGGTGGCTTCAAACATCATCATCATCATCAGGACATACACTCATTTGTAAGTATGGAAAATCTTAATTTTTATTATAAACTATCACATTTGTGTAATACTAATCGTATATGTAATATTATTCATAGGTTTCTCTGTATTTTGTTGGTCGAGCAGTACACAGCCGACAACGATATTTTGTCGGTCGTGCAGTCGCAACCAAAGAGAGACATTAATGATGACTACCACCGAAAGGCCAAGTGTGTAGTCAGACACATCGATGTAGATGTGAAAAAAAATTATGATTAGGATTAGGATTTTATTAAATAAAAAGAAATATATATATTAAAAAAATTTTATTTTTTTTCCTCCTCCTCAACCCTCTCCTCCTCCTCTTCCCCATCCTCTTCCTCATCCACACCCCCCATCGCTTCCGAAACCCCGATTAAGAATTCCTCATCCTGGAGGAGCTCCTCTAATGTCTGGAGGATGTCTTCGACTGCAGGGTCGAATACCCCTCCTCCTCCTCCCCCTCCTCCAGTTCTACATCTACATCTACATCCTCCATAGCTATAACTTCTTCCTCCTCCTCCTCCTCCTTGAGGAATTTTTTATTTCCCGAAGGATCGAGATTCTAACAAATTAAATAAATTAAATGTAAAAAGACTAATAAAAAGAATAATAAGAATAAAAAAAAAAAAAACTTACTGCATTTAATTCCACCATGGTGTATCCAATGTAACTGACAGATTTATACTGAGATGCATCAAGACTAACTAACTAGCAAACCTAAACTGTAATCTCAAGACAACAAATTCTACTTCCTATCATGTTACTAATTTTGCATAGTATTCACAGTGTAGAATACATTCTCTGCAAAGAGACAGCTTGGAGAAATAAAGAAACATATATGCTTTAATAAAAAAATATTTATTCATTTATAATTATTCTACTCCTCGGCCTCCCACATATACTGTTGCTGTTGCTGTTGCTGTTGCTGCTGCTGCTGCTGCGGATGTTGTTGTCGCCATCGCCGGTGCTCCTGGATAAAATTTAAAAATCCGTACATATCTTCACGGAATTCCAGGAAGCAGTCTATACTGAAGATGTGTCGACGACGGCGCTGCGTCTCATCACCATCAGGGGCAGCAGCAGCAACATAGGAAATAGAGGACGTCCTGACGTCCACTATCGTCCGCCAGAACTAATAAATAAAATATATATTGAAATTATTTTGGATAAGAAGAGAGAGAGAGAGAGAGAGAATCTTACCTCAAATTCCTCTGACATCTCCTCATCATCACTTTCATGATGCTGCCGCCGTAGCCGTTGTTCACGGTTAAAACTAACATATTCGCGGATTTCTTCACGGAATTCCCTGAAGAAATCCACGACAATGAAGCAACGGCGACGGCGTCGCGCATCATCCTCATCAGGGGCAGCATTAACATAGGCATCGATGGATGCCCTAGCACCAATCAATTCCTGCCAATTCTAATACACAAAATATATTATTTAGGGAAAAATAAAAAAACAAAAAAAATCTTACCATAAACTCCTCCGACATTACATCAATGTTTTCATTGTTTGCAGCCTGCAACAATTGAATAAAAAAAGATCTTTATCACATTAACACTAATTCATTACACCACAAGTCTGATTTCTTGACCACTTTTTACTCACCATTTTTTTCACCAGTTTCTTCCTTTTGAGTACACACTTAATATTTGACATTTGATACAGATGATAATACCGCTTTAAAGGAGAATGAAATTTGCAAATGTTTTTATAGAGAGCACATCTCCCACTTAAAAAAAATCTTGAAAGTATATTTTGCATAGTTGCACTTTTTTCCTCTGAAGCTTCTCCCCCTCTTATTGTCAGAAACAGATTATATATCTACTTAAAATGTAACGTGTAAGCGGGAATGGTATACATTTAATAATGAGAGATCAGTTTGATGTGGGAAAAAAATTATTTATTCAATTATTATATACATTAAGTTAATTTCCTAACTATACTATTAAGGGGGTTATATTCAATAACTCGATCATGTATAATTAAGCAGTATGCGGTGGTATTATGGGGTATATTTTGCATGCATTCCATCTCAATTCGGATGTCAACCGTACCGCTTTTTATACTATCGTTTTGATGCGAGCAATCGATCGGTATGATTGGGCCAATAATTGCGAAATCCTGTAGACTTAGCATGGGTGCAGCTTTCCTTCCTACATAGTAAGACCTTATAAAGTTTAAGTACATATCGTACAGGGTAGAATAGCGCAATTCTTCAAAGTTCAAATTCAATCGATCGTAGGGGTATGATTCCGAATTTAGGTAAAGTTTGACATCCGATAGATAACAATTATCGAAACTGACAGACACTCTATCGCGAGTGCCGGCTCTTTTGTTGGTCCTCAGCGCCAGTATCACGTATCGAGGCTTCTCAAGTTGCGTCGCAGCCTTCACCGTCCACACATGCTTCATCGCGGTAGGCAGTAGCGGATACTCGTACAGATCCCAAGTGCGAAAAGCAACGCTAATCATATTCCCTTTCTCGATATAGCGTAAAAATTGTAATTTTGTCATATCATTTAGGGTGAGATGAGGCATTCGCCACTGTATCCTGCCCAGTTGAACCCTTGATTTGTTAACATTACCACTCTCGGTTATCAGTGCAATATCATCGCGCGCACGTGTTAGCACAAGTTCATGTCGAGCATTTACTACCACACGCTTGTAGTCTTCGCAAAATCCCAGCAGCATTCGCAGCGGCACGCTGAAGCTAAAGTTGTTTTTATTCAATGTCAAATCATAGCCATTTAGACTCCAACCAGCATTCCTCAGAGCAGCACTCTCCTCGCTGGTCAACGTCGCCAAATTCTTGATACTAGTAGTTACACCTACATTCTTACATCGGTCAATCTCGATACCGTTCAGCTCGTAACGGATCTCATTGAACATGTATGCAACACAATTGTTGTCTAGCTTGACCGTGACAGGATTATCGTCAGCTTTTACACCTTCCACCAATTTTCCCTCAATGTAGAGATAACTCTCAAAGGGCAGTGTAACCAGATCCTGCTGCTGTATCGGTATGCGTATCTCATCATTGTTCTCCAGCGATGTATTTGCATACGGATTATACGCATGCATCTCAAATTTAGTTATATGATCGTCAGACATTGGTTTTCCAGTGATATTTAGCGGATCCATTTCTTATATTTCAACGGTCTTTTCACCGTATATCCCAAAGATTGGAGAAACTTGATATTTTTCAGAGTTAGCCCTGTATTAGACTTCAGAATGCCTGTACTAGTAGTAGTAGTATTGGCAGTGTTGTTGTTGTTGTTGATGGATTTGTCTTCTCCGTAATTATCACTGCTGTCGTTGTAAATTAGCATTTCCTCAGATGTAACCTCACGTTGATTTCCTCGTCACCGAAATGTACAAGATTATCGTATTGGTCCAAGATATTCACAGAGAGATAATCAATGCTCCGTGCAACGACTGGCATGTAAATGACGTTTCTCGGTGTTTCCGAGATCTTATATCCTGGCGGTACATTGGGAAAAAATTCGTGTATGGTATGCCTAGGCTTCCCGTTCACATATGCACCGGTGGTGACACTGCACGTAATTCGCAGAACATTAACAGCACTGATCTTTATAGTGCTATCTGACTCGACCCAGTGACGGGGCTCGATTATTCTAGTGTTTGAGAATCCCAAGAGTTCTGCAATACTGTTGGGACCCTTGCTGAAATTCACACGATACATGCATCGAATCATACTCCTTAGTGTATTCCGATTTGCATGTATCTCGAGAACATCGTTTAGATCAGTATTCACTAAATTCTCATTTTCTGCAATTTTCTCTTGCAGGTACTTGCTTATTGCATTCAATTCGTAGCACCCAACTGGTATAGTGATCACCTTATCATCATCGCCATAGTAAAACTTGTTATTTTTCTGATTTACATTGGGAATTGAGTTCCATGCCTGAAAATCTACAAGACCGAGCTCGTATGGACCATCGTAGAGATTGATTGGCGGGAAAAAGTCGACATTCAGCACAGACGTTCCACGACCACTTAATGTAAATGTACGTGACATTATTACCGAGAGTTATCGTGAAGAAATCTGACGCACAACTGACCACAAATGCTGGTATCATAGCTCTGATAAGCATTGTAATTATAGTAGATTCTAATATTTGGCGGGAAATAATCAAACAATTCGGTGGGTGGTCTTAAATCACCAAATGAGTCAAAGTAAAGTACTCTATTTCCACGTTTAACGTATGCCACCCAATGAGTGCCCGGTCCACTCCAATCGTCCAGATTTATGATTGCACATTCATCGGGATGTGGACCATCGGGAGGTAGTGCATTACGCATAAAAACACCACGAAAGCCTCGAATATTTTTACAGACTTTAGCTAGCTGAATGTTGGTGGTAGGACCATCGGATGGTAATTTAACAATTATTTTTTTTTAACTTCTTTCTTCTTCTTCGACTTCTTGGTCACACCTTTACCATGCTTGTAAGGCGCTAGATAAAGCCCACGACCTCGTGCTAGTTCCATCGCACGATTGTGACGCTGCATTTCCTCCAGCTGTTTTCGTGCTGCCTTGGCATCATTCACGGTCTTTGCGATACCTGATGCTCCACCGGCCAATGCACCAAACGCACCGAGCAATGGTAGCAGTGGTAAAATTAGGTATCCTTCTCCTAGCACAGAGGCCCATGCCAAGTTTCCTCTTTGCACTCATGGCGGTCCAAACAGCTGTTGCGTTTGCTCTCTCACCCAAGGTTGCGTCTCCAGCAGTGATACGCTCACGTGCACTATCGACGAGAATCTTGTCGGCTCTATGTCGCTCCGGCAGTTCTTTGCTACGTGAATAGGCTATATCGTGTTCCCTGCAAGCAGCGTCCAACTTGTTTATTCCACGTTCACCTCGTTTCAATCGTTCTTGCAATCGTGTCCCCGGTCCACAAAACTGATAGCCCGGTAGGTGTAGTTCGACTGGTAGTTTGTTGAGCAAGCGGTTAAACAGACCACTTACCAACTTTTTCCTAGACATTTGATTGCTCCTTTTTGCAGAGTTGACAGTTTCTCCTCATAGGAGCCGGACCATCAATCTGTGTGCACAGTAGAGGTAGATGCTTTATACAACGACGACAGGCTTGCACGTCACAATCAGACTGAATATGCGGCGCTAATTTTTCCCAAATGTGTTCTATTGCCTCGGGAAAAAACTTTAGCAGTACTGTACGGGGGATAGATTGAATTTCCTCGACACTAAGATTATAAATATCAGTTGAAACGTCTTTCATCGTAGCTGTCTACAGAGATAATGAGCTCTTTTGGGCGAGAGAGTCGGTATAAATACCAATCGCATAGTTTCAGATCAGTCAGTTGCAGGTGGTAGATTGATAAAATGCGATTCGTGAAACATTATCCACGTATTCAGGTGACGAGCGTTGATAGGCTGACGAAGCCTATGGCGAAACGACATGGAAAACTCTTACCATGCACAATACGTGGTATCGTTTGCGGCCCGTCAAATTGCGGCAAGACAAATGTACTGCTCAATCTGATTGAGAGTCCAAACGGTCTACGGTTCTCCAACGTCTACGTCTACTCAAAGTCGTTGCATCAGCCAAAATATCAGTATCTCCAACAGCTCTTGAGTAAAATTCCGGAAATTGGTTTTCACGCGTTCGCCAACAATAGTGATGTGATTGCGGTAAACGAGGCTTTGCCGGACTCTGTCTTTATATTTGACGATGTCGCGTCCGACAAGCAGAACAATATCCGCGATTACTTCTCCATGGGTCGACACTCAAAGATTGACAGTTTTTACCTGTGTCAGACGTATGCCAAGATACCCAAACATCTCATTCGAGATAATACTAATTTCATGATAATATTCCGCCAAGACGGTACCAATCTGCGACACATTTACAACGATCATGTGAATACAGACATGACATTTGGCCAATTCACCAAATTATGCTCACACTGTTGGCATGAAAACTATGGATTCTTGGTGGTGGACAAGGACAGTCCTCTTCAAGATGGACGATATCGAAAGGGTTTTAATGAGTTTGCATTGCTCTAATTAAATCAGTCTGATTAGATCAGTTCAACGGATCTGTCCTACAGCCTGTTTAGTTGATCAGTTTAACTGATTGGTTCAACTGACCTGTTTATCGGTTCAACTGACCTGTTCATCGGTTCAACAGACCTGTTCAACCAGTTCAACTGACCTGTTCATCGGTTCAACTGACCTGTTTATCGGTTCAACTGACCTGTTCATCGGTTCAACTGACCTGTTCATCGGTTCAACAGACCTGTTAAAACAGTTCAACTGACCTGTTTATCGGTTCAACTGACCTGTTCATCAGTTCAACTGATCGGTTCAATCAGTTCAACTGACCTGTTCAACCAGTTCAACTGACCTGTTCAACCAGTTCAAAACAGGTCAACTGATCTGTTCAACCAGTTCAACTGACCTGTTTATCGGTTCAACTGACCTGTTCATCGGTTCAACTGGTCGATTCAATCAGTTCAACTGAATGGTTCAAAGATGGATGAGAAGGAGCTTATCAAGAAAATTGCTGAAACCAGTCAGATAATACGGAAGAAGCATCGAGCATTGAAAACTGGTAGACTTGAGAATGAGGAAGCGTTCACCGAAGCTTATCAACCGATAATTGCACCACTAAGGAAATTGGTATCAGTGACGGAACAGACAAAGAATCATGCAAAGAATAGCAGTAAAGAGGTATATGGTGATGATGATGATGATGATGAGGGGAACGATGAGATTGCAGATGATGATTATACCAATATGTCATATACAGGTATAATTGGTTCAACACCAATTGTAAAACAGTATGATACACTTGGACAAAGATTTGGCAGTAACAATTCGGTAGATCAGTCCAAACGTATGCGTTTGGATTCACGTCTCTCACCGATTGAGAGCGATCATGCATCGTACGCATCATCATCATCAGCAGCAGTAGCAGCTACTGCTGCTGCTGCTACAACACCCTCTGTGCTTGAACAGTCTGTTCGTGAAATGATGCGGAGTCAGCCAGACGCTACAATAAATGCAATGTCCAAGAATCTTAGACCTAATGCGCGAGAATACATGAAATTATTCTTTGCCGACCCGAAAGATGTCATAGATAATGTTTATGGTGTGTATTACAAGGGTGATGATTTAATGCTTAGCAAAACAAGGTTTAAAGTCACTAAAAACGATACGATTATTGTCAATGATAAATCTTTTCCCGGCACACGGGGTCTGTTTGAACTAATTTTCAAGAAATCACCAAATCTAAATGTCTACACGGATAAAGATTTGAAAAACTATAAGGAAATTCTGGAGATTACAAAAGCACACAGACGTCAAAATTCTGATAAAAATCAAATGATTGGAAATAAAGGTTACAAGTATAAGAAAGTTATAGCACCGCTATTCAGACAAAATTCGAACATACAGAGGAAAACTATATCAGCGACTGCAGTAGCAACAGCTCTCATGTCCACACCATCTTCCCAACACGAGGGTCATGATATTTCAATGAAATTGGTTAATAGTAAACCTATCGAGTATGTACACTGGGATGATCCAAATGAACTGGTTGCTCGTCTCAGACTCTTGATTGCATCTCAATCGGCCGGTCACACTGGTCATGAAAATGAAATTTTATCGATCGTCGAGGAACTTCGCGAAGCTGATTTGATTCTATAAAAATATCGACAATTTGGGAAACGGTATCAGTTTAGCATGACTCATTGCGGTAGTATGACAATAAGGCTAGAATGAAAAATAAAGTTTGGTTTAGAATCACGAAGAAGAAGGGGGCGGATTGGATTTCTGTACTCTGCCAGCTCTTGCAGCAACTCGTGCTCTGTTTCACTAGCAAAAAAGGAGAAGAAGAAGCAGAGGAATGAGTAAGGAAAAGAAACAGCTGGTCGAAGAACTGCATAAGCCTGCACGGCGAAATTTCCCACGAAGACGGGTAATCGTACGTGGTTACGATGATCTCTGGCAGGCAGATTTGGTTGATATGCGCAACTACAAAGACTCTGGCTACCAATACATATTGACATGTATCGATGCATTCTCAAAGTATGCTTGGGCTGCTGCACTAAAGACTAAGAATGCCGAGGACGTTAGTGCAGCGTTTGCTAAAATTCTGCAAAAGAGTGGAGGAGGAAGATGTCCGAGAAATCTGCAGACAGATGACGGCAAAGAGTTCTACAATACCACATTCCGAAATCTCGTGAAAAAACATGCAATTAATCACTATTCGACATACAGCCCAATGAAGGCGTCGATCGTCGAACGTTGGAATCGAACGCTAAAGGCTGAAATGTGGAAGCAGTTTAGTTTAAATGGAAATTACAAGTGGTGTGCGATACTGCAAGATCTCGTCTCGGCTTACAACAAGAAACGCCATCGCACTATCCAGATGCGGCCTGTAGATGTGAGGCCCGATACTCTGATTGCAGAATTTAATCTGTCGAAAATTAGAAAAAAGCCGGCCAAATTCAAGATTGGAGATTTCGTGAGAATAAGTAAATTTAAGAGAGTTTTTGCCAAGGGATACACACCAAACTGGACAACTGAAATCTTTGCAATTACCAAAGTTTGTTATACCACACCCGTCACCTATCTTCTGCAAGACTATCGTGGCAAAGACATTAAAGGCGGTTTCTACGAGTATGAATTGCAAAAGACAAAAGTTCCCGATACATATCTGGTGGAGCGGGTACTGCGCAAAAAGGATAATAAGATTTATGTAAAATGGTTGGGAATGGATTTATCGTGTAACTCTTGGATTAATAAAAATGATATTGTATAAGATTTTCAATAAATAATAAATCAGTCTTTTATTCCACCAATCGTGTCTTACAATATTCATTTTGCATTATAAATACATTCCTCATTGCACATACTTTCCTCACACAATGCCATGCACAGTGGTGAAATTTATCATTATTCACATAGTCCTTCAGACGAAATTTAAACATTTGATCGTCAAATTCTCTAATGTTCAACGTCGGGTAAAAATCTCTGAGCCATGTAATCTTCTCCAGTCCCTTTACGTATACGGTGATGGTCTTCACATCATCCTCATCCTGGAGAATCATTCGGATTATATCATTCATCAGCTGACTGCACTGTTTGTATGGTGTATAACCATCAGTCCAGCAAAATCCATGATGATTGTTGCGCAGCCAAGTTGCCCGTTTTATTTCCTCATTGGTCAGCCAATTGTAGGAAAAGGGCTCCCTGAAGACTAAATGTTGTAGTCTCTTTCCGTAGAGGGCGGCAAACTCTTTCACGATGAATCTCTTATTGTCCAGAGTAAATCCCTGCACATCGATAAAAATCACTTTGGTGCACTCCATGACAACTATTGACCTCTGACTAAATTAAGGCTCCGTGCACCAGCCACCTTTATACATTCGAAAACGCTTACATTGCAACTACTTAAATCTATAGTAAATACTAATAAACTATACTAAACTTATTTTATAGTGCCCCCACGGAAGAGTCGAGTATGAATCATCATCATCATCTGTGAGGAGGTAACGTTTGTCGTCATGCGGACTAAGAGCAATTTTTCTCTGTGAAACGGAATAGACTTTGTGCAATTTGGATCTTATATTATTCTGAACTCTAATTTTCTCCGTTGAATTCTGTAAACATTCAACATAATCTTCGAAAGTTATCTCCTTTGCAATCACATAATTTTTCACTCCTTTAGCCTTTTTTACAATTTCAGCAGACCCATTTACCTTCAGAGAATACATTTTCGATCTTAGTCCTACAAATTCACTCATAATTTTCCCGTTGTTCTCATCTTTCATGAGACCGGGGATTTTCTTATTTAAGAGCGGGATATTGTAGATGTTGTCAGGTGGATAGTCACTTGTATCAAATTTGTGAATATCCCGCCTCATGATTTGATAAACGTCCTCACAGATAATGTCATAAATCAAACTATCCGTATCAGTATAAAGAACCTTACAACTAGACCCGAATGTGTGATGCATATAATCATAATGAAATTCATACAAGCAAGTTTTTGAAATATCTAATATGGACATGCCTACGTAAATTGGTTTATCAAATTTAACTGATAATTTGGAAAGTTCAATAGCGGCCAGATTCTCATTGAATATCGCGCGACTGTGAAAATTTGGCTTGGAGATTAACGCTTCAGCCCCATATCTTCCCTCCCACTTGGTCACGAGCTTCACGTCAACGCGATTTCGCACATTCTCCATCGTTTTCCCGAAAACCGCATTGTTCATCAGCTTAAACAGATTTTTCTCAAAATCATTCTTCGCGGTTGTACGTAATCGCGTATTAAGCTGGATGTAAGAGTTGAGCCAGGTGGACTGCTGAAACCGTAAACCACGATGGATACGCTTGAGTACAAGACCATGTCGCAGACATTGCTGTAGCGCACGGTAGTGTATCACATAACGCTCCTTATCGCTTACGGTTGCAAGCAGCTTCACCTGACTCGATGAACCCGACGGTTTTTCACGAACCGGACAAAATGGTAAATCACTGTGCTTGTCATGAAGCTCGCGTGGGTACTCGAGATGCACCTCAAGGATGTATCCGATTGGGGAATCCATGGGAACGCTAAAGACGTTAAAGTGTACAGCGTCCTCCATCCATTGGAAGTCGTGTGTCGGCAATGGTTGACTCATTGCCCAACCATACAAGTTATTCACATCAAAGTACATCAGGTAACGCGATGCTTCCTCCGGATTAAAATCTGACATGTACTTATTATTGGCTTTAGCATATCGATGGGAGCACTGACTCAAACCACCGCGTATTCCACGTTCAATGAATAAAAGCATATCAATGTCGGTAAATAATTCTAGTTTAACATTAGTAAATTTTAACATTGCATCCCAGGTGAAGCCTGGGAGCGTATAATAATGTGCAGGATCTAGTGTATAATTTTCAATGCAGCTATCGCGAAAATTCTCGAAAACATCAGCCAATAATAGTACGTCAGTCTTTAAATAAAGGTCACTGTACTCTCCAAGCGTTCTCACCTGGAATCTGGTCCACACATCTACGGCATGATTATATGCATCATCCATTATATTGCTATCGGTTAATCTATTGTAAAATGATTCACGTGTAGATAAAGCCATCTCTTCCAATTTGGACAGATCGTCCACATAGTCGTAAGGAAAAATACCTTTCTTCGTAAGTAAATTAAAATGATTATCGTCTAAATTTGGAAACTGTGATTTTAGATTTAATAATTGTGATTTTTCTAAATATGAACTAAGCTTGTCCAGACTAGAGGCTAAAAATTTAAATGAATCTATAAAACGCAATTTAATATTGTATTCTTGAACATATTTTGTAAATGAAATGTATTTTTCCTTATTCAGGGGGAGTAGTTCGATCTGTCCCCCGAAAGCGTTCGCGATCTCTTCAATTACAAAATGTGCATCGTAGCCTGATAAATTGTGAAAAATTACTGGAATAACATGCGAATCTTTAAAGTTTAAATTACAACTATTGTGGGCAGGTCCCCTATATCTACCATTAATATGATCATGATCGCGAACTACTATATCGCCTGGAAGAAACGGCTTTTTACAGATATGACACTGTGAACCTTGCGCGTGTCGTCTTAAATCTAACAAATTGAGCGGTTGCATAGGTTGCTCACTGTTCAGTTTGTCTCGTGCAAATCGTGCAATTTCCAACAATTCACGAGCAAACCAATTTGAACAATCTAAACCGCGGTATGAACTATATCTAGTAAGAGTCTCATCTCTATTACACTTAAAATAATAACCTACACTAAATGGTATGTGATGCTGATAAGTGTTTGTGTTCTGTGAGGGATCCGAATTGTTCACCTTTCTCAAAAGACACTCAAAATCAGCATACCCTATAAACGGTACGCGTTCACTGTTCTTAATGTTTTTAAAACTAATCCATCGATTGTCTGCAGTGGGGAGAACCGCTCTCACTGGTTTTACACGTTCACAGTCTACAATGTGATGATCCAATTTCTCCCGAGTGTGGAAATAGTGGAGGCATCTGCAATATAATTACTAATTAGACACTGAAAAAAAATTTTTTTTTTCTCTTCTTCTTCTTTTCCATCCTTACCTATCACATATAAACTTTGAAGACCGATGTTTGCTGAGCTGCATTCCAACGAGACGTGACAGGTTCTTGATGCATGTAAAGCGTCCAATTCCCTCAGAATCAGTTAGAAGCAGTAGATTAACGTGTCTCGCACGTTTCAACGTGGTCAGCTGTAGTGGTACTATTTTACCAGCATCCTTAGCATCACACTCCGTGGTGAAAACATTGATCGACACATCATTATCCGACTCAAATCTTCTAATTTCCCGCAAAGATGTTGGGAAGGAAATGTTTTCAATGTTCAACACTGATCTGTAGTGCGGATATGATTGAGTGCGGCTTGTATGCTGGGTAGCTGGAAATAGTGCCGCTACAACTGACCATGCGAAACATGCATTGTCCGAACTATCAATGTTAATCACTGCCTTCTTCTTCTGAATGTAGTCGGGTAAACTTATATATGCACCGGATCGCAGAGGATTATACTTGTTCACGTTTAACTGTAAATGTATAATCTGTGTCAATTTCCACCCACTGTCACGCTCCTGGAATTCTTCCAGCTCCCTCAGCAGCGGTTCCTTCACATGCTCACGATACCACCCACTCGAATTGTCTGTGGTGAAGAGCGACAAATTCTTGGTGGCAAAAGTCTTCACTTCGCTCTTCTCACCACTTTCAAAGTTTGCGCAAAAAACACAGTTCACTTTCACAGATGTAAACTTTTGCAGCGCGTGAGAAAGTTTATCAGCAACTATCTCTTCGGATTCCTGAAGGAATAGCTTCGGGTCCATATAATTAAAATTAACAACCATCCCACTAAACAAACGTGATTTGAAGGATGACTCCAAATCTTCCCACTGTAGGTGAGATGGTTGTTGTGATGTACCAGCACCAAACTTGGAGAGTCTTGCTCTCTGCGCCCGTAGGAGCATACACTTTAGACGCGCAATTTCAGCAAATTTTTTCTGCCTCAGTCCGACAGATGTATTATTATCAATACTTTGATTGATTGAATCAATATAATTTACACATTGAATCTTCCAATGCTTAAACTCTATGGGAGTTTTAATTAATCTTAAAGATTTAATTAGCGCAGCCTCCATTTTTCCAAGTAAACCAATGTGTCTACTGTAGTATAATTTTAAGCCAAGTATACCTATCTGTGATTCAATTCCTACTGAAGTACAATAAAAATCTACAGCCACTAAATATTATCTTAGGTGCAAGATTTCATTGATGATGATGATGAAATTTGCAGTCAAAATGCAACGGTAGAAAAATGTAATTGGACAAAAAGAGAGGAGTCATATGCGCTATAAAATGCTTAAATCTAATTGGACCCCAGGTGAGATGTGTCACCAGTCACATATAAAATGCTTAAATCTTATTGGGCGGGCTAGGTGAGACGCACACACACACATGTCTGCTGCTGCTGTCTCCATGATGCATTTTTGGGCGAAGGTTTGACCACACGTGCCACGATGATCGGGTCATCGTACAGCATCCTTCGCGCAATTAGAGAGAAAGAGCGCTTGGGTGGAGGGAGGGGTTTTGGCGCGTGCCGTTAGCGACAGCAGCGCGTTATCACTGATACACGTCAGACAGAGATGCAATGAAATATTAAATGTATTAGAAAGAGACTCACCTTCTTCCAGGTTACCGCCCCAACAGCATCTGATACTTGCCCCCCTCCGTCCCATCTCCATGTTTTCAAGGTCCATCTTCTTCTTCTTGCAGAAATTTGAAGATCTACACTACCCCACTCCATTGGACCGCACACGTGTGGGGTAATTTCACACCCCTCCGCACACCTCCTCACCACCATGTTCACTTGTATGGGTGTGTCCGTGTAAGATTTTGCTCTCGCAACTACATGAATTTACATGGCTCGCACTCTTGCACTATTAGCTATTTTGGAGATTTTGAAGGTCAATAAATGCGTCAACCGCATAGGTGGGGGGTAATTAGATACTTTTTGGCATCGGATTACATTTCATCAGGAATGTGCTGACTTTGCAAAAAAAGTGCTGACTATTTGGACTTTGAACCCTCCCCGCTCACCCGCACCTCACCCCCTTACCTACAAGTGTGCATGTGTGGTGTGTCCGTGTGTGTCGGTGTGACACTAACACGCGTTGGTCCAGAATCCCCATAGCTATACTACTGTTACATTATTTGATTCCGTCTTCCGGAGTACTTGGTAAGGACCCTTATAGCGTGGGCTCATTTTGTTACCTCCTTCATTCAATAAGAGCACTGTAATACGCGAATTGATCGTTCCCTGAAGCTGGGTGAGGCCCCAGAGACTATCGCGAAACAAATAATTATTTATTATCCCGACCGTCCGGGAGGAAAGAGACCGAGGGTGTGGTTCCGTTGAAGCCGCGGGTGACCCTGAAATGCGAACAAGTCTGGAAGGTGTCAATAACAAACAGCTTTCAAAGTTATACCAGTTTATTGGCGAGGAACAATTTCGCTCGCTCCTTAACAATTATTTTTACTAATACAAATACGCCGCGACCTAGCAAATTGGGAGCGCCCGCTCGCTCTACGCTCGCGACACTTCCTAAAATCCGTAGCACAAGCCGGTGGCTATGCCGCGAAGACCTTCGTTCGGACGAAGTCACTCGACCCTGCGAGAGGCGATAGTCCAACTCGAGGGCAAGTGCTTCGCGGTGCGCTACGGTGCAACAGGAGAAGCAATTCCTGCCTCCCTGCGCAAGTGAGGTGGCTAGCCTCCGCGGAAAAATAACGCAAACACACACAATGACGAAACTCACAAAAGACAAGATAACCAATTTAAGTGGCGTCCCACTTACATTAGCTGAGTCGGTCGTTAGTCCCAACGATGCAGTTCTGGATCCCCTGCACACTTGCTTCGGTTCCTCTGTTCAGTCCTCGAACAACTTGCACCGGGACAACTTCCACACACTAACAAGACAAAAACGGCAATGAAGGAAGATCGTTGAACTATCAGTTTGACAGTTCAAAATCCTCCCCACGCACACAACCAATCGGACCAATACCGACATAGCCAAACTTATTGTTGTTTGAAGGAATCGGTCTAACCCGATATTAGACCGCGCGCAATGAGCGAGACAGAGACAGACTCTGCTACACCCGGCCGTCGGACAGAGACACGACGCTTTCGCATCGCTCTCTCTCCAACTCACTGCCTCGCCCGCTGATCCAGACATCAGCATAGGCGCTACAGTGCCGAGTGTGCTCAACTCATTCCCGATATTCTCTTAATATCGGGAATCGGTCGAGAGATGCTGCAACGGTTTTTTACATCGTTACAGCACCCGATCGCCTTCTTCGAAATGACAGGGATTGATGTGTTTGTCGTAGGATTCTTTGCTGTTGGATTTAGCTTTCCGTAGATTTTCCGCTGCTTCACTTTGGACAGATCTGACTTTGTCCCTCAAATTGTCCCAATAGTATTGGTAGCTTTCATCGTCTGGAGTCTGCTTGATGCGATTTAGAGGTAGGTTAGCTAGTTTCCCGAACACTAACTCGTGTGGTGTGAAGAGGGTGCCCTGATGCACGCTGGTGTTATAAGAGAAGGTGTCTGGTTCAAGGAGTTCATCCCAACATTTGGATGGATCGGTGTATGCCCGTAAATATTCTTTAAGGACTCTGTGTGATCGCTCGATGGTCCCATTACCTTGAGGATGATACGCTGTCGTGGTCCATTGTTTTATCTTGAATTGGCGCAACACGCGTTTTAGGAATGCTCCAATAAACGCAGTTCCTTGGTCCGTTAGTAACGCCTTCGGTGCCCCGAATCGACACACGAAACTTTTAACGAAAGCGTCCGCAATATTACTTGCATCGGCTTTGACCAGAGGCACAGCCAAGCAGTATTTGGCCAGTAGGTCCTGCATGGTGAGTATATAACAATTTCCTCGGGGGGTCGTTGGTAGTGGACCTACGATGTCCATTGAGATTTTATCAAAGGCACACCCTGGTGTATCCGTTATGATCATAGGCATTTTGGTCCGCTTGCCAGTGACCTTGCAGGTTTGGCACGTGATACATTTCGCAATGTAATCTCGGATGTGTTCCTTCATCCCGCTCCAGTGGTAGTACTGTCGCATTCGGTTGTACGTCTTCGTGCTCCCTTTATAACCGCTATACGTGGGTTCATGGAATTCTTTCAGGATTCTTTAGTAATCCGATGCCTCGACTTCCTGGACTAAATTAAGGCACACGGTAAGTTTCACATTGGCTTCTTGAAGGTGCTCTTTTATTAGGCTCTCGACCCGCGTCCAGGTGATCCCTCCTAATGATTCCGTTTTGCCAATCGATATGGTAGTTATTTCGTGATCATATAAAATGCACGACAAGCTGGTAAGACTCTCTGCGAGGTCCACTTCATCCACATGGGAGTGTAGACTTTGGGCGATCGCTAGCGCTACATAAAACTAATGGCCGAGTTTACTAATCTGGCCTCTACCAATCGTGGTTTCTCCTGGTTCGATCCATTTATTGGCCTTTTGAAGATCCTTGGCACCTAAGTCAAATGATTGCCGACTATGAGTTAAGAAGTACACGTAATTATCGTTGCGGAGGTGCAGTGGGTCCCGACTGTATGTAACAATTAGTCCAGTTGATGTTCCAGGGTTAGGTTCGTCGACGTTTTCATACTCAACATTAGGGTTGTCGAAAATGTCGGATTCTGTGTCACTTGATTCGTGGTTTAGGTCTGCTGTAATCTAATCGCTCAGGTGGTCCAGGGGTTCGTCATCGAGATCCGATTCAGCATCGTAAGGTATGTCTTCAGGAGAGGTGGCCCATTGTGCCAGTTCCAGCTCCAGATCGTGATTAATCGTCATCCGGGTAGGCTCGGAGGAGTATGCCGCACCTATTCCACTATTTCTTTCGAAGGTGGGTTCCTGAGTTGCCGTACTTCCGGGTTCTTGGTGCTCAAGCGATCGATCGCTATCGTCGCAGGTAAGCGGTCCTAATTCTCTTCTTTCTTTCAGGTTTATAGGTGTCGCGGGTTCCAGTCTACGTTTCTTTCCGGCCGGTGCTGAGAATATGGATTCATCGCTGGATTCGCTATCCGTTCTCGCACGGATTGGGTGAATGGGTACATTCCTTGAAAAGGCGTCCGCATTGGAGTTCAACCGTCCAGATTTATATTTGACCTCGTAGGTGTATTCGGAGAGCTTTAGCCGCCACCTGACCAATCTGGAGGATTGATCGGTATTGCTGTGAAGCCATACCAATGGTCGGTGATCGGTAATTAATAGGAACTCTTGCCCAAATAAATAGGGTCGGAATTCTGCAACGCAGTACACTATTGCGAGTAGCTCTTTCTCGATGGTGCTATAGTTGACCTCACATTTGGTTAGGGTTCTGGATATGTAGGCAACTGGTAGGTCAGCATTTATCTTCCCTTGACTCAACACTCCCCCGATAGCAGTGCCGGAAGCGTCCGTGGTGAGTATGAAAGTTTGATTAAGATCTGGGTACTGCAATATAGGCTCGGAACATAATTTTGTTTTTAGAGTATCGAAGGCGTGTTGCTGTTCAACGGTCCATGAAAATTTCCGATCTTTCTGCAACAGTGACGTTAAGGGTTTCGCAATTCCGGAGAAGTTCCCAATGAACCGGCGATAATACCCGGCCAGGCCCAAAAATTGTTTAATGTTTTTAGGGGACTTTGGAACTGGAAAATCTTTTACGGCGGCTATCTTTGAGGGATCCGACTTGACTCCTGAGGTTGAGATGTGGTGCCCCAAATAAAGCACTTCCTTTTCCAGGAACTTACACTTTTCGGGCTGGAGTTTCAAATTTGCAGACCTCAGTCTTTCGGCCATCTTCGTGAACTTCCTTTCGAAGTCTTCCAATGACTTAGCGTAAATCACTATGTCGTCCATGTATATGAACAGATCGTTGCCCTGTAATCCAGTCATAACTTGATCCATGAGTCGCTGGAATGTTGAGGGAGCATTCTTCAGGCCGAAAGGCATTCGTTTGAACTCGTAGTGTCCAAAATTAGTCGAAAATGCGGTCCTCATAGTGTCACAGTCCCTTAACACTAGAACTACCACACTTAAGTCGAAGCTATTTCTACCAAAACCAGTCAAAATGACTGGTCTTTTAAAAAATACGTAATAGTAAAGTTTATATATAATAGTTTATTTATTTGTTACAAGATTGGTTGCTTACAAAAGGAATTTTGTGCTGTGTAGTACGTGGGGCCATGATCCCTAAATGAAAATTCTTACATTTCATCACTTAAACAATAATTAATAATTAATTAATTTAATTAATTAATTAATAATTTCCTACAAACATAGATTTTCTTTTGAGTGCATTTTCCGCATACAAAATTTTTACAGATATTACAAATGTTGCTGGTTTTATTATTATTACAGTACCCAATTTGACACCATTTGCGTGAACAAAGTAAGGTCTTTGAAGTTGTAGGCACAATAGTTTCTCGTGATTCCATTCCTGGTTTAACATTTTTATCGGTATTTTCAATGGCAAGTTCATCTGCTAATTGAAAAAGAAAATCTTTTCTGGATATCTTTTCACCTGTTGTTTCTCTATATAAGATCCAGGCATTTATGCCCGCTAAGTCTAAAATATTAAAAAATACTTGAAGTGGCCAGCTTCTTGATCCTGATTTTACGCTATATTTCTTTGCCATTTGGTCTGTAATATCTACGCCAAATTTAGTTTTATTATAAAACTCAACTGTTTCAGGTAAGAGCTTGTTACTTTTATGAACTCTGACGGATTTATGTTTCGAACTCAATATAAAAACTTTTTTGTTCGGCTTACTTTTGTAGATTGTAAGAACGCACCCACTTGATTTATACAGTAATGAAGAAAATCGAACCATGGTATCCTTTTTTGTTTTACAAATTTTTGGCATTTCCCTTTTGTTTCCGCGTATAGTGCCAACCAATGTTGTTTTTTTGGCTAGCAATTTAGATGCCAGCGGTAAGCTTGTGAAAAAGTTGTCGGTTGTTATATTTCTTCCCTTCATAGTGAATGGTTCGATAAGTTTTAGCACAACAAATTCACTTAGAGGCTGTGATGTTACTCGTGTCTCATCTTTTCCTAAATAAGGAAACCCATTCACAATATACTTAGTTTGAACATCAGATGCTAGCCAAAATTTTATCCCAAACTTGTCGGGTTTATTCGGCAAATATTGGGTGAATCTGCATCTGGCTTTTGTTGATAAGAGTTGTTCGTCTATTGTAATATTTTGTCCTGGTTTGTAGCATTGCATACTATTTTCGATAAATCTATCCCATACTGCTGATACTAAAGCAAATTTATCGTTTTGAAGACGTTGACTTCTCTCTCTTTTTTTATCAAAGCGAATAAACCTCAATATTTCCGTAAAATCATTTCTACTCATGGTGTTTGCAAAGAAGTTTGGTCCCCATTTTTTGTTCCATAGATATGAAACTTTTAAATTTTTTGCTTCGTATGCTCCCCGTCCATATAAAACTCCAATGAAAGCTTTCAATTTTGTTGCTGTTAGATTCCATTTTTTACCCAAAACTCGAGATGCTTCTAATTCCGTGCAAGATCTTATATGTTCAAGCATACGATCATCGATTACTAAAAAAAATGCGCTACTTACTTGACCTTTCATAATATTTTTTTTTGCATATCCTGTTGGACCGGATATGTCTTTGAAGATATTATGAAGTGGTAATCTTCCAGGACAAGACCCTTCTTGTATTTTTTCCCAACAAGTTCCGTCCGCAGCAATTTCATTTTGATTATCTTGACGTATACTTTCATTGTCATCTTCAGAACTTGAAAGCACTTGAATACATCTTCTTTTACGAGAATTCAAAATATTTTCAAATTCACTGTCACTTTCTGAGGAGTCCTGAATATTTTCTTCGTCCAAAACCTCATTGTCACTATTTTCACTGTCAAAGATTTCTTCTTGGGTACCGCATACTTCATTTTCAATTTCTTGATCACTGTCATAGAGTTCATCATCTTCAATATCAGAGCATTCCATTGCTATATCGTTCAGATTTTCCAAAATTTCAGATATTTTCAAACGTTTTGTCATTTTCAGGGCAAATTAGCAGAGCAAACAAATCTAAGGTCTCGCGACTCACGCCCGATCGCTGAGACGACTCAATTTGGAATAATAAGCCAGCTGATCGCGCGATATCAGCAAGCCCCAGTAAGGGAATTTAAATCAGTTAAATTCCCTTCAAGGACGCCTCATTAGCTAACACTAGCTTAATGAGAAACGGTAATCAGCTGTGCCGAATAACAACAACAGCGATCACCGTTGGCGTCCCGGACCGAGCTCAGCTGATGCTATCATTTGGAATATTATAATATCCCAATCAGCTGAGCCTGTAACGCATTTTTAACAAAATGCCACGTTACATTATAAATTATATAACTATTCTATTATCATAACACATTCAACGTCTCCAGATCTAAATGATCGACTAAATATATTTTCGAATGAATGTTGGCATGAATGCATTAGGTTTTGCATTACAATTACGACTGATCAAGATTTTTCCTGATAATTATCATCATCATACTGAATGACACAAAATTGTAAGAAATTCTAAAAAGTTCTAAGAAACACTTTGTAGTTATACAAAACGAGTAATCTTGTTGATTCGTGATCGGTAAGCAAATCGCAGCATGATTCTACATTTCAACTGGTACCAGTCATTTTGACTGGTGTGGTAGTTCTAGTGTTAATTTAATTTGATGAAATCCCGCGGCCAGGTCGAATATGACGAAGAATTTTGAGTTACCCAATTGGTCTAATATCTCCTGTATATTAGGGGTTGGGTAAGCGTCCCTCAGGGTTTTCAGGTTTAGAGCCCGGAAATCCACGACCATTCGCCATCGTGGTTTGCCTGACGCGTCGGGTTTCTTGGATACGATCCATATCGGGGAGATGTACGGCGTATTTGGAATGACGGATGATGTCCTTAGATAGTAGTTCCCTGACGGGTGGTGCCGAGTTACGCACAGATTTATTCAGCACGGCTGAGTTCAGCACGACTTTTTTCAGCAATTCCAGATGTCGCACAGCCGGATTATGCATGACCTGTTTATACACAACGAGTTTTATGGATGGCCGGATGGCGCACCGTTCGTTTCTGAAGATTGACCGAATTTAGCACATATTTAAAATAACCAGAAAAATTACTAGTCTATTTTGTGAGTATAGTTATGTTGTTCATTTTGTATAATTAAAAATATATGTATTTAGAATATTATTTTTATGCTTTAAGACATGTGTGTTAACTTTATATTGACTATTGTGTTATTTTGTCAGTTATAAACTAATTTGTATTTGTTTTAATATATCATTATTTTATTTTGAAATAATTTTATATATGTATCTGTTTATTTTTATATACCATTTAAACTATGTAAGTTGTCAATTTAATGGTATCAAGACGGAAACTCGAATCCTTAACCTCGAAAGACAGAACCTCGAAAAGACAGAATCTCGAATAGACAGAACCTCGAAAAGACAGAATCTCGAATAGACAGAACCTCGATTTAACAGAACCTCGAATTGAAAAAACCTCGAAAGATAAAACCTCGAATCCAAAAAATTACGTTGTAAGTAGTTATCACCTGGTGGTGTGTGTTTCAACCCCTATATATTATATAATTTTTAAGATATAAAATTTATAAATAAATAGTTCACAATTGAGATATAAAAATGTATAAATACTTCAAGAAAATGAAGAAATTTATGATAAAAAAATAATAAAAAATAATTGTGTACATTTTGTTCGTGTACAAATATATAAGAGTACAATACAGCCGTGCGCATTTAAATTATGTTTATCTCGACTCTTCCCTTAATTAACAAAAACCATAATAAATATTAAAAAATAATAAAAAATTATTTTTAATATAAAAATCTGTTAAATTATTTTCGAAGAACAAATAATTCAAATTAATAATTTTTCAAAAAAAAGTTCATTCGAGGTTCTGTCTTTTCGAGGTTCTGTTAAATCGAGGTTCTGTCTTTTCGAGGTTCTGTCTTTCGAGGTTAAGGATTCGAGTTTCCGTCTTGATACCATTAAATTGACAACTTACATAGTTTAAATGGTATATAAAAATAAATAGATACATATATATATAATTATTTCAAAATAAAATAATGATATATTAAAACAAATACAAATTAGTTTATAACTGGCAAAATAACACAATAGTCAATATAAAGTTAACACACATGTCTTAAAGCATAAAAATAATATTCTAAATACATATACTTTTAATTATACAAAATGAACAACATAACTATACTCACAAAATAGACTAGTAATTTTTCTGGTTATTTTAAATATGTGCTAAATTCGGTCAATCTTCAGAAACGAACGGTGCGCCATCCCGCCATCCATAAAACTCGTTGTGTATAAACAGGTCATGCATAATCCGGCTGTGCGACATCTGGAATTGCTGAAAAAAATCGTGCTGAACTCAGCCGTGCTGAATAAATCTGTGCGTAACTCGGCTCCTCCCAGCGCCACGCCGGTCCCTAGGGACCGGCGCTAGACTTTGGCTTAGACTTGGTTATAGAGCTAGTTAGATCTTTCGACGCTTACCTTTTGACTTGTACTTAGTATAGATTTACTTAGACTCACGTATCAGTGTTAACTTAGTCTTACGTATAGATTTACTTAGACTCCTACTTATAGAGTTACGTATAGAGGCACAAATTTATAGACTTACTATCAGACTCACGTATAAACATTTAAGTTTACGGAGTAATTATTTAGTTACTTACCTAAATCAGTACAATATTGTACTAGGCCAGTCGGCTACACCGACTAAACCGACTAAATCTTCGAATCCTGAAACTGTGCGGACCACCGCAGGTTTCTCGCAACCCAAACCCCCAATTCAGAAATTGTGCGAACCGCCGCAGATTTCACGAAATAAATCCTAATCATCTGTGAAATTGTGCGGACCACCGCAGATTTCACTCATCCAATCAACACGAAATCCTTTCGGTCAACGACCCAACCGCGTGCGAATCGCGACCCATAGGACAAATAGGACATAAATTCGCAAGTTATCAACGTATATGTCACGAAGAACGTCATTCAAAAGAGCCGGCAGGAAAAACGCTCTTAGACAACTAAAGAGAGAATTAGAGTTTGGGTTAGCAGAACTCGATTACGAGCCCCAGCTGACGAACACGTTGGAAAACGTAAAAGGAGACAACGTACCGTGGAAGCTGATCCCCATAACTTCTTCATACTGCGACGAGGACATCCCAAAAGCTTCGGGAACAAAGGACGCCCGCAACGTGGTCCCCAACCTTGATTTCTATTCCTGTATAACCATCGATATCACCGAATCTCTGTAAAGATCGGCAATTAATTGTACACCTCAGCAAACCGCGATAAATACATTAATGTCTGAGCTTACTTTTTTAATTGTTATTCATTTATTTTAACCTTACCTTTAATTTTAAACCAAGATACTTGAAGGTTTGTCAATTTTCCTTCCGGAACCTGACTTCTCGGAATTAAATTGACTGGTGGCAGCGGTAATTACCAACCATTTACCTAGAGAGCTTCGCGAGTCATTCATAATATTGACAAAATAATGAGGATTCGCTTAGGCTCGTTCTAGTTCACTTTTACATTGTTGCGCCAACCCTTGGAAAAGGTTGAAGTCCAAGACCAACCTGAAGGAAGTATCCCAAACCTCGGGGCAGCCGCAACATCTCCTTCGGGGGGTACTTACCAGGGGGTTATCCTGTTCTCTTCTGGGCGTGACTGAGATCTATGTAAAAGAGGAGTATCACTAGGATTCCCGAAATCTAGTATTATCCGTTCTCACGTCGTTATGCACTAATAATCGGCTGACCATAATCTAGTATTTCAGTTCTAGAAGATTTCCTGCTAGAAGAGGAATAATCTTTTTAGCGACAAGTGCAAGTCGAATCTGAGAATTGACGTTATTGATGCCGTAGTAAATCACGGAACAATTCAATACGTTAATTATTAATCTCTCAAGTCAAGTGAATACTGAATATAAATTTTTGATACTCCCTCTTTTAAGCAAAGATCTCGGACCATGAAGAGGGTCCGCTGAGCTTGCATTCTAGATGGTGAAATGCGTGACGTTAATGCCCTATTTTCTGGTTGCCATGAGTAATTAAAAATGCAATTTCCTTCCTGTATGTTCCCAATTACCGATGTTCAGGAAGTATTAAGAAATACGTTTCTGATACTAATGAATTTTCGTGGCACGTGTGGTGATTGACCTGTGCAATCGGAGAATAAAGTCAAATGAATTTTAGGAATCTCTTCCGTCTTTCGGCAATCAGTAAATTCCTACTCATTGGGAAATTATTGCATTGTAGTACGAACTTTCTTTTATTGAATTTTTAAGACTCTATACTTCACAGATACACACAACCGCATATTAGACTAAAAGACGCCCTAGCAATGATTCCCACTTATGACGGAAAAAATATGACTGTTTTTAGCTTTGCTAGATATTGTAAACGAGCTTGTGAAATGATCCCTAGTGAAATCGAGCATGAACTAACTGTAGCAACAATGAGTAAATTACAAGGACATGCGTATTTAGCAATCGAAGACCGTAGTATATATAAAATCAGTGATTTAATAGACTGTCTCAAACGGGCATTTTCTCCCGCAAAATCCTCCAACGATTACCGTGGAGAGTTAGCCAACGTGTTTATGAGAAGGAACGACAGTATATTTGACTACATTAGTAGAATCAATGATTTGAAGACTGCTATTATGGACGAGGAGATCAGAGAATTTAGATATGATTCGCGAGACTACCTGATTGAAGGCTTAGATGACGAAATACTAAATGCATTCGTAAACGGACTGCCAGCAGAATTGCAAATCAGATTAAAGATTGAACACTTTAGAGATTTAAGCGATGCGATGGATAAAGCCATAAAAATCGAGAAACAGTTAGAAAAGGAAAAAGCAAGGGAAAGTATAAGGGTCGTTTCGTGTAATGTGTGTGGTAAAAAGGGACACAGCGGCGCTGAATGCTATTTTCGAGACAACGGAAGATTTAATGCCCACCGTAATAATAACTCCGGGAACTTCAGAAACATGAATTCCCAATAAATCCAAATAATGAGGGAAATCGCACAATTGAAGTATTTTTAGGGGATCAAACCGAGGTTGTCACCTCGGTAATAAAACTAAAACCAAACGTAATAAAAATAAGCGCTGTCCGTGCTCTCCAGAAGGAATCAAATATCGACACGACAAATTTAATAAACCTTAGAGGAATAACTGCGGAATTAGTAACTACTATAGGAACGATTACATTAACCTTGTTAGGATATCCAGTGAAGTTCGAAGTCGCCCCTGACTCAATTCCCATTGAACAACAAGGGTTAATAGGCGACCGTTTTTTTCAACGATTCGAAGCAAAAATCAATTATGAATTAGCTTGCCTCACTTTTAAAAAAGAATATATACCTTTTAAGGACCCTAAAATCTTTAAGATACATGCAAGAACCGTAAAAACCATCAAATTACCCATATTAAACTCAGAAGTAAAGTCGGGATACATTGAAGCCCTCCCTAGTCCAAAGGGCGTATACATAGGGGAAGTAGTGGTTGACAATCAGCATGGGTATGCAATATTAAAAATATTCAATACTACTGGATCCAAAATATCCTTTGAAAATAGACCAGTCAAAATCTTTACCTGTACTGAATATGATAAAGAAGACAGAGTAGAAACGATAAAAAATTCCCTTAGGTTAGAACACCTGAACAAACCCGAAAGAGAGTCAGTTATTGAACTAATAAAAGAAGCGCAAGATAGATTCTATATCCCAAACGATAAACTTACAAGTACAAACCTCCTATCTCACAACATTGAGTTAACTGATAACATTCCGATTCACACCAAGCAATACTGTTATCCCCCAGTTCACAAAGAAGAGGTGAACAGACAAATCAAAGAGTTGCTGGAAAAGGGCATTATTCAACCCTCTCTATCCCCGTATAACTCTCCCTTATGGATAGTTCCAAAGAAACCGGATTCTCAAGGGAATAAACGATGGAGATTGGTTATTGACTTTAGAAAACTAAACGAGAAAACGGTAGGTGATGCCTACCCACTCCCAAATATATCGTCGTTATTACGTTAGTATTCTTAGCGTCGAGATTCCACCAGATACCTATGAATCCCGACGATTGCAAGAAAACAGCATTCACAACACCCTATGGGCATTACGAATACAGACGAATGCCCTTCGGACTGAAAAACGCACCTTCTACATTTCAAAGACTTATGGATCATGTCCTATCCGGGCTGCAAGGAACAGAATTATTCGTATACCTAGATGATATAGTAATCTATGCACGCTCAATAGAAGAGCATGCCGTCAAATTCAGAAAATTAATTAAACGATTGGAAAATGCAAATTTGCTGCTACAAACAGACAAGTGTGAGTTTCTACGAAAAGAAGTTATCTACTTAGGTCATATTATTACCGAAGAGGGAGTAAAACCGAATCCCAAGAAGTTAGAAGCCGTTAAGAATTTCTCAAAACCAAAAAATGCAAAAAACATCAAACAATTCTTGGGATTAGCCGGATACTACCGACGATTTATCAAAAACTTCTCACCAATAAGTAAACCGCTAACAGAACTATTAAAAAAGGATGTAAATTTTATTTAGAAGGACGAACAGGAAAAAGCGTTCAATGAATTAAGAGAAATATTGTGTTCTGATAAAATTCTACAATACCCAGACTTTTCCAAGCCGTTTATAGTAACCACAAACGCCTCCGGCTATGCCATGGGGAGAATATTAAGTCAAGGAAAAATTGGACAGGGCCTACCAATAGCATATTCTTCTCGGTTACTAAATAAAGCAGAGTTAAATTATTCGACCATTGAAAAAGAATGTTTAGCGATAGTTTATTCGATCGCTCACTTTAGGCCCTATCTGTATGGAAAAAAATTCACCCTAGTAACAGACCATCGACCATTAGTATGGTTGAACAATGCATCTGACCCCAGTTCTAGACTTATTCGATGGAGACTTAAATTGTTAGATTATGATTATGAAATTACTTACAAACCGGGAAAGATAAATTCCAATACCGACGCATTGTCCAGAAACCCACTCGAAATCCAATCTTTGCCAATCCGGAAACAATTAGATTCATCCTCCTCTGAAGACCTTACCCTTCCAGAACCCAAGAGGGCCAAAATAAGCGAAAGAAAACCAAGACCCACATTATCTTCACAAGAATCTATATTTAACGCTGAGGGCGGAAAACAACAACCCAAGTCACCACAACCTTCGACTAGCTGCTACAAAGAACCTGACAGAAATTCGAATGATAATAACAATAACGGACACGAGGATATCGTCCCACGAGAAATTCTAGAATCGATAGACTCGCTGAACCTAAATAGGGAAAATACCCCTGAGAGGACTAACGATGACGTTTTTGAAACTATCGATGAAAATGCAATGAACGAAGCAGAAGAAATTACCAACCAGGAATGCGAACACATGGTCATTGAACCTGATGTGGCTATCACCGAAAGTGACCAAGAAGATTCATCCAGTGAATACGGAAGTGAAACGACACTTCAACATATTCAGAAAATATTTTTAGCTCACCAAATAATACTTCTAAATTAATAATGAGGGAATCCTTGGATTCCCTCCTAATAAGAAAGGATAATCATATAATCCTAACAACAACCGAAGGAGAACCCCTCGATCCTGGAGCTCTCCAATATAAGGACGAGAATGTATTGCCAGATTTAGGAACCCTTGAGATAGGTAGATGCAAAACCTTCTCAATTAAAAGTTACAAATTAATCGTGATACCAATCAAACTAACCAAACAACACCCCATCGACCCGGAAGTTGTTAACAAGTCTTTTGAGTCATTATTAAAAACCGTTTCGGAATTAACCTTAAAATCCTTTAGTATAGCGCGCATTGATAACCTGTCGGATGAAACTACCTACGCATATTGGGAATTCAGATTAAGTAAAATATTCTCAGAAATAGACGTTAAAATAACCATTTGTCTAATGAAGGTATCCATGTTATGTCCTGCGGAGCGTGTACGGTTGTTTATTTTATTAAATCTATAATCCTTAAATATGATCCTTGTCAATAGGAATGGAGATATCGGAGAATAGATGTCATAAATGTTCTGAACGAATCTTTAGAATGATATTGGGGAATTAGGTCAATTTTGAATAGAGGTCGAAACTTGGGAGTTAAAGACGCGTTCAATTTCAACAATAATTCCGAGCGGCTAGAATTACTGCTGAGGTGGGCTTTTCCTTTGGTCAAAACGCTAAGCGTACCTTATCTGATTTTTAGGTAAAATGACTAAGAATAAATTAAGAATGAATTATAATAGTTTATTACAATCTCGAAACAATTACAATTCTCATAAATAATTATAACAATTCTTTAAGTAACCTCGGAGATATCCGATATACGACTAAAGTTATCTTTATTAAACAATTCCTCAAATAGTTAATTTTCAAGGAGAGGGATGTGTAAATTCTGAATTCAATACAGAATTTATCGATAAATAATAATTAAAAGATAACCTTTAGATGTAGCAACCAGGACGGTAGCGAAGTGATTCGTTGAGGCGTAGTATTTCTGCTGAATACTGGTTACGCACTCACTAATACACGCGAATGACTCTTCACAAAGATGTTATATTTTAAACGAATCTATGTAAAAGAGGAGTATCACTAGGATTCCCGAAATCTAGTATTATCCGTTCTCACGTCGTTATGCACTAATAACCGGCTGACGATAATCTAGTATTTTGGTTCTAGAAGATTTCCTATTAAAGAGGAATAATCTTCAAGCGACAAGTGCAAGTCGAATCTGAGAATTTACGTTATGGAGGCCGTAGTAAATCACGGAACAATTCAATACGTTAATTATTAGTCTCTCAAGTCAAGTGAATACTGAATATAAATTTTTGATACTACCTCTTTTAAGCAAAGATATCGGACCATGAAGAGGGTCCGCTGAGCTTGCATTCTAGATGGTGAAATGCGTGACGTTAATGCCCTATTTTCTGGTTGCCATGAGCAGTTAACAATGCAATTTACTTCCTGTATGTTCCCAATTACCGATGTTCAGGAAGTATTAAGAAATACGTTTCTGATAAAAATGAATTTTCGAGGCACGTGTGGTGATTGACCTGTGCAATTGGAGACTAAAGTCAAATGAACTTTAGGAATCTCTTCCGTCTTTCGGCAATCAGTACATTCCTACTCATTGGGAAATTATTGCATTGTAGTACGAACTTCTTTTATTGAATTTTTAAATTCTATACTTCACAGATGCAATAAAAGCAACACTCAAAAGAAGACAATGAAAATTAGGTATTAAAGATTCTACGTAAATCAACACGTGAGAGAAAAAGTCCTGTAAGATATCCTGAAAATATTAGCAATTGTAACGGGTGTATTGATGAACGCCGAGAAGAGGTAAAACTTCCGACGTCCGACACGCGAATACAAATAATTTAATAAAAATATAGTGTTGTGAATTTCCTCCACCAGGAGGAATCCAACGTCTACAAGAGTAACCTAGGAGAAGTTCTCCCTAGGTTGAAGGTAAGGCACTAATTCGTACAATAAATGCAACTCATATCTTTCAAGCACGGCTTTATTTAGACTGACTCAATACAATTTTAAATAAATTGAAATTACAAGTAACGACGCTGGTACACAATAATTACTTAAATGAGCGAATAAATCGCGAGGGGTGCCCTTAAAACCTTGGCACCCAGGGCAAGATGCTCTAAATTTGCCTGGCAGTCAATGGGTTAAATGATTTATTTTTTAGTATACTGGACTTATACAGCAATTATCATCTTAATTACTCAAATATATATGATAACACAGATTGTTTTGAATATTCTATATTGAAGAATGCTTATGTTAATACAGTTATATTAATACAGAAAAAAATAGAATAATTATGAAAAAATAGTTTACAATCTAAAAACTTAAAGATTAACAATATTTATAATTTTAATCACTAAAGTTAATAGCAATTTTTAATTTTAAAATATTTATTATAAAGAAATTGAAATCAGTTTTGAAGAATGCTTTATATTCACACTCCTGATTGAAATCGTTGATTTCTAAAAATGCCACGTGGTGCCATTCACCATTCATAAACTTTAACATAATAATTTCATCAACAGACAAACTATTATGATTAATACGTGGCGTCTCTCTTATAGTTATTTTTATTCCGTATTCATCAAACATTTGCTCTTCAAAATAATAATGATATATCGGTGGGTTCCACATTGTCCACAAGTTTATCAGTTGCTCTTTTATCAAATGTTCAACACCATATAGGCTATTTGTGTTCAAAAAAGTATAACGGTTTAATTGTTTTTCTTTAATCATTTCTTTCACAGGAATTAAACCACCAAAAGTTCCAAAAAATGTGTCGTATAGATCATCTATAGGCAAGAGATATCCTGCAAACCTCATATTTCTTATAAGCGGTAATTTTATGAACGGTACTAGGCAATTTTCTGCATTACGTTTTTTACGAGGGCAATTATTTAATACTGCTACTTCGTTTGGACTAAAATTTTCATATCTATTGAATAACTTGGCCAAAATAATTTGTCGTAGCGGAAGAACAGCATTCATCTTGTATTCTATGTCTTGTTCTTGGTATATGTAATAAATTGGTTGCTCCGATTATTTTAAAATCGCTCTTCTTTGTATATTATAAACTGGTTTTGTCAAATGAAAGTATTACTTTTCACTTAAATTTAATAACAATAATGTTTCACACATAAAGGAAAAATAAGTTCAGAGTCAAAGCACGCTACACGTGCTACTCAATAACAGATCCAAATCCGACTGATATATATAGGCGGGGACAATAATCTATTTATATTACTGTCCAAAAGTTTCTCATAAATCCGCAATACTGCACAATTATCTTCTAAAGTCTACTTTTAAAGGTTAAGTTGACGAACTTGATTGTCAATTGCACTTCGAAGCTGATGAAGACTAAATTCTCAAAGAAGAGGTCTCTCAAGTATTTATAGCAAGACTTGCCACATAAGCTATTCTGGCGCATGCGCAACATGACTTGTTTTGTTTGCTCCTCCTACTGACTGGGAAGGCAGTATCGGCCTTTAATAAAAATACACTCAAAATCATTGAACAATGTACACGAGTAACAACACACACTACCAGGTGATAACTAGTTATATAAATAGAATTACACAAAAAATACATTACTAAAGTATACACTAAGTAGTATACAAAAAGTATACTACTTATACAAAAAGATTATTCCTTGACCAGAAATGGGTATTTCTCATATTATACACCCGCCTCCCTGGTCAAATTTACTTTCACCCGTGAATAATATTTTCTTGGAGAATCCTTCTTTCAATTCTTCTTAATTAAGAAGCCATTAGTAAAATATTCTTCTTCGTTGGAAATCTTCTTTGTTCAGCTGCTGTACTCTACAGTACTTGAACGAGTGCTGTCCATCTTCTTTCAGGACTTTGTGTATACTGCTCTTGCCAATATTCATTCTTCTTTCAACTTTTCTTACACTAGTCCCAGGCTTCTCTTCAAATAAACAACATCTTTATAATTTTATGCAAATTTATATTTAAGAACAAGTACAATTAAATTTGTATTATAATTTAAATTAATATTATAATTAATTTATTAATTTAATATTAATAATTATTAAGTTCATTAATTGGAAGACCAAGAATGGGTTGAGCACACTTGGCACCGAGGCGCTTACGCTGATTGTCTGGATCAGCTGGCGATATCGGTGAGTCGGAGTGAGATAGGTATAGGTCGTACTGTGCGCTATCCGATGGCCGGGTGTAGCAGAGGCTATCCTTGTCTCGCTCACTAACGCGTCGCCAATACATGGCTGAACTGATTTCCTCAGCCATAACAATGTCTAAAATTCTGTATTTGTGTGGTGAGGGAAAATTGAACTGTCAAACTAACAGTTCAACGGATTTTCCTCACTTCCAAGTCAGATACCGAACCGTTAACTCCGTGTGTTAACACCGTATAATAAGTAATCGTTGCGCTATCGTCTAATTCTATTGTACAATTGTATTGCATGGTGTGGTATTGCCGAGAGTGTAAAATGTTAGGATTGGCGAGAGGCAATCCACGAAGCAGCTGCAACCCCTAGAAGCTAGGAGCGGAAGGAGGAAATCGTCAGCGGAGGCACCGGACGAGAAACGGAGCGGAGTCGCCGGGAGACTGGACGGAGGATTGCAGCAGGATTAACGGAAGCGAATCGACAGCGAACGTAAGTGGGACGCCACTTAACGTATCGAAAGCCATATTTCTTGTAAATTCTGCCTATTAATTCCCGCGGAGGCTAGCCACCTTAACGCGCCGGAGGGTCATCGGGACTTCTCCAGGACGCGCCGTTGCACCGACCGGAACACCCATCCTCGGGTTGGACAGTCTCCTCTCGCAGGAGTGAGTGATTCTGCATGGTGGCAGAAAGTTTCCGGTCACACGCGTTTCGCGAGTGCATCGGTTTAGGAACGTATCGCGTGCGTAGAGCGTGCGGGCGCTCCCGATATATTAGGATTGGCGCGAATAACCCGGGAATTGTATGAACAGCGTATTTTAGTTGATTGATTGTATTTCTTCGCGCGCGCAACGGTCATACCGTTGCTAATGTCGGTAGCGCACTTCGACCATTAAATTATTATATTAACTATTTTCTAGTGTTGCTATTGGATATATTCCCTTAATATTACCAAGGTTCACCGCGATCCACAAGAACCGCACCCTTCGGTCTCTTCCTCTCCCGAACCGGTCGGGAAAAATTATATTTGGTGCGCGGATTTGTCCGTGGCTTCACCCAGCTGCGGATATCGTCGGTTCGCGCATTACAGCATACAGATCACCGTTGACCCTGTCATGTATAATCACTGGTCCAATCTGTTATAAAACAATAATTTGATTAAGTACTTTAATTAAATATTTAAGTTTTTAACTAAAGATTATTATTAATTACATACGACTTTAGAACCAATAATCTCTGCTTATAAATTAAAACTTCACCGTCTTTGATATCATTTTTCCTTTATCGCAAAAGGGTTTCCGAACGACCAATAATGTTTATTGTTTATGTTGTATACTCCTTCTTGATCAAATTTACCTTCGTCAGTAAAGAGTATATTCCTAAAAAATCCTTCCTCTGCCTCTTCCTTGTCCAGCACCCATTGACAGAATCTCAACCTTTTCATGAATTCGCCTGGTTGAAGTAGCTAAACTCGGCAGTACTCTATGCACTATGAATTTACTAATGTTTATCGCAAAAGGATTTCCTAAAGACCAATAGTGTTCATTTTTTATGTTTATACTTCTTCTTGATCAAATATATTCTGATTTCACAACAAATGCGTCCCAGTTTGAATGTGTGTGTACACTGACCGGCAATGATGCAGTGAAAACCATAGTCTATGGCTGACTTCGAGTATAGCTGAAAAAGAAGAAGGCATATCTTCCTTCTCACTCGCACATGACGTCATATATCCCAAATCGGGGTAAAGGCGGAGAAGTTTCAGGGGTATAGAGAGAGGCGGAGAGTATCGGCATATAGAATCGGCATTTTGCCTATGTTCCCGCAATACTTCTCCGCGTATATGCCCCACAATTAAATAAGCGCATCAGCAATAGTATTAAGATGCCCATAATTGGCTGCATAATGAATTTTTAAAAAATTCTTCATTTTACAATGATAATACCAAATGGTTTGAACGGAAAGTTCAACGTGGGGCGCATACGCCCCACGCGGCAGAGAACGTGTTAAACAGAGATACTCCGATAGTTGAAGTGAGGTGGCGCCACTCTCTCTCGCTTTAACCAATGACATATATAACTAGACCAAGCATTCTCAAAGTTTCTCGGCGAGGGGAGTGAAGCCGGAAACGGAAAGAGTGAGAAAGTAGATCGGGCTCAGTGCTATCTCACTCTCTCTTATAGAATTTATAGGAAAAAAATTCACTAAAGTAACACCAGATGGCTAACAAATATAATGTCTATAATTACGAGACTTTACACACTAAGAAAATAAATTTTTATATATAATTTTATTATATTTATTTAAAAATAAATTAAAAAATAATATTTATCCTTCTTATAACTCAGAATCTTATTAAAATTGTTATAGTTATTTGTACTGTTTTAATTGTGCATTCCTTAAAATAAGCAATTTGTTTAAATGATAATATAAATAAATATACAGACATTTAATTATGTAAATTATTTATTGATTTTTAAACGTTACAATTTTGTTACATTTACTTCGTATTCTTTTAAGACTTATCGCCTATGGATTAGAGTGAGATAGCACTGAGCCCGATTTGCTTTCTCACTTTTTCCGTTTCCGGCTTCATTTCCCCTCACGAATGCTTGGTCTAGTTATATATGTCATTGGCTTAACCATCGGAGTGTCTCTGTCTAACTAATGGCACCTTTATTGTTGAATATCTTGAAAATAAAGCTTCAAATCATAAAATGATAAAAGGAAAAAAGTTTTTAGAATTGAGTCAGGAATCACCCCTGATAATAGTGTTCATCATTTTCCGGACACCCTGTATATTATAAATTAGTAAAGTGTTAGCTTTCAGGACTACCATTATTTTAACAGTTATTATTTTATATATCTATTCTTACTTCGTAAGTGATAATTATTGAAATGATAAAATTTAAATAATTTTCAAAATAACTCAATAATCATTACACAAATTATATAATAAATATTCAAAATTTGGGCACTAATTTGTTGTAATTGCTGTAAGATAATTAATAAATCGTTTTCACATTTATAATTATATTCACAGAATAAATAAGTATTCCTTTAAGTAAACTTTAGCTTCTAGTTAATATTTTATAATTTAAAAAAGTTACAATACTATTGTAAGCTATAATGTTATTGTTACATGGCAATATTATAAAAATTTTTCCTCATTGTCAATTTTTGACCTGAACAACTTGCAAAACCGAATTAATAAATGCCTCGAAATGGATGGGCATCATTTTGAGCATTTATTATAAAATTAAGTGTCAGATATACTCAAAGGGTGAAAGGAAAAGAGACTCACCGAAAACTATTACCCTGGTAACAACTGTTACAGTAGTCAATATTTTTAATTTTAGATATTCCTCCACTATCTATCAAAAAACGAAAAAAATTGTATAGACAAAACTTATGTATTTTTGCGTATAGAAACCAATTCTACAATTAAAAAGAGAGGTTTCCATTTAAAAAAACTCCAGATGATCTACGTATGACCTTCAAAGCACCTTTCAAGGTCAAACCAATAATACCATATTGTGTCCACCTTAGCAACAACCAAGTTTTATCTGAAAGGTTTTCCTCTAAAGTACTTATTTTTCAAGATATTTCGACGTTCCTAGTTAAAAAACTCACCCTGTATATACAGGGTGTCCAGAAAAAAAGGGGACATTTTTTGAGGGATGGTTCCTGAGGCTATTCTAAGAATTTTTTGCTCTTGGCATTTTTTGATTTAAAGCTTTATTTCTGAGATATTCAACGATAAATTTGCCATTAGTTAGACAAAGACGCTTCGATAGTTAAAATGAGATGGCGCCCCTCTGTCTCGCTTCAGCTACCGGAGTGTCTCTGTCTAACTAATGGCATCTTTATCGTTGAATATCTCAGAAATAAAGCTTTAAATCAAAAAATACTAAGACAAAAAAAGTTTTTAGAATTGCGTCAGGAACCACCCCTTAAAATGTGTCTCCTTTTTTTCCGGACACCCTGTATATATACATATTTAAATACATGAAAACATAGTCTACAAATACTCTAAATTTGCAACAAAATAAAATTAGGCCTTTTAGTAGAATAAATTCATTAAATTTACCATTTTTTTGCCCGTCTACACGTATTTTTCTCTTAACCTCTCTATTACAATTATTCTATAATAATGATTCAAATGTTCGCGTCAGTGTATACCACCGGTGGCTCGCACTCATGTCTAACTTTATTATTTTATATTATGTTAAAATAGTAGTCTAGGGTGCTTGAATACACGCGCCGTCCTATGGCGAGAAATTGACTAAACAGCGCCACTAGATGAAGTAGTGTATGAATACGCGCGCCGCTTCACAACGAGAATTACAAAAATCAACGCCATCATGAGCATGTTAAAGATTGCTCTTTTTTTAATAAAAATTTTTATAATTTTTGAAATATAAAATATAGGTAATTTTAGGAATACAGTAAAAAAAGACACAATTAGTTCTCTTTATAAATAATTTATTACAATCATACTAATTAAATTTCAAAATTATTGGATTTAACTTGAAAACTATTTAAACAGCAAGTTTCAATACTTGAATGGAGTAATAACTTTATTATCTAATTTATGATATATATACCTGTGATAATAAATTTATTAAATTTTTTCATACACAAACTATAATTATTATTGTTTAGAACATGATTAATTAATTACTAAAGATACTTTTGCTTTTCATTTGACTTGTGTTGTAATCTCTCCTTTCATTGTTCAGCAATATTTTACATATTACGAAGAAATTTTTAAACGAGAAAAAATTTACAAAACATATAATAAATACTTCTAATAAAATACTTTATTTAACCACATTTTTTATAAAAAAGTAATCCTTTTTTTTCTATATTAATTAATAAATTTAATAAAGTTTGAATTAAATATGAAGTTTTCACATAGTATATTATATAATTTCCTTTAATAATATCTTTCATAATACACTTATCAGTTTAAAAACAAATTTAAAATTCAGGTAAGAAGTAAAAGTACCATTTGTGTATATTAGAAGTATCAAATTAAAATGTTTGTTGGGTATTGCAAACACGTACACATACATTTAATAATGAATGTATGTGTTGTGAAGTACTATTTAATGACTAGTAAACTAATATTACAAATAAAGATTTTATCAAAACTTTGGTATAATTTAATCATACACATTTTTAATCAAATAATAAAAAGTTTTGTACTGAATAAGAATATACAATCAGTTCACAATAACAGTACTTATATTTGGATTGAGATATTAGCTACTACTCTCGGTGTTGTTAAATTAAACAATTTAATGCAGAATGATAAAAAATTATACTATAGTTTCACACAATTTTTAATTATTTCTATTCAAAAATTATTTGTGTTGTATATTTTAGGTGTATCTGGAGAAGCCAATTAGTAAATCACTAAACAAATGCAATAAGGTTTGTTGCATATTTTTAATAATTGATATTATTTATTATAAAAAAATCATACTATAAATTAGAAAATGTTTTCTAATTTATTTACAAAACCTTAAAAGTATATGAATAAATTTATTCGGAAGTCTTGTCATTATTTTCTAAGAATTTAAGATATTTTTATAAATTTAACCAACTATTCAATTTTTGAACGTGCATATTAATTTATAAATTTACGAATAATTTATATTGCATAATAAGAAGAAATAGACAAATTTTGATAAATGTATTAAGTAGGTCAAAATAAAATATACTATAAAATTTCTAAAGAATAGTAAAATACAAAGTGGGAATTAATTTCATATTGACACTTAAACCTTGTACAGATGTTTAATAACTTAGATTAGTAGTAGGTGAGTAGATTAGATGAGATTACTTTTTATAAAGATAAAAATCTACATTTTTTTCACAAACATGAATGCTCTTGTTGTGTATTATAATTATATTTGCTACATGATATACAAGACATATTCAAATTTTAGTTTCACAAAGCAACTCTTTTAAAATCCAAAATAAATGTAATAACCTACATATTAATAAGAATTATCTATAGTAATTCAAAGAAGAATTTATTAAATTTTGTAATTAGTGCTAGACTTAATATTAATATTTCAAAAATTTTGCAAAGACAATAAACCAAAGCTATAATATATTCTATTAAAGTCAAATAAAAACTCAAACAGCTCTGAAAGTATTAAAAAGCATAGCTCGGTATTTGAGTCATTATTTTTAATAATATTAAAAAAAAGTATATATATATATATATACATACACAAAGAATGTAATGATAACATACTCCATAAATTTAAGAGATTACAGAAGAGGTGATTCTAAAACGAATTTTCATTTACCACTTTTCGATCTAAAACTTAATTTTCAAGATATTAAACAATAAAATTACTATTAGTTAAATAGAAACAGCCAGCTAGTTGAAGTAAGATAATGCTACTTTGTCTTATTTCACTACCTAACTGTGTCTTTCTATAACTAACAGTACCTTTATCTTGAAAATTAAACCTCAGATCAAAAGTATCAGATAAAAATTCGTTTTGAAATCACACCTCTGTAATCTCTTAAATTTATAGAATATGTCAATGCTACATCCTGTTTATATATATATATATATATATATATATATACTGTACATATGTATACACTTAATGAGCATTGCAATAGGACATGTCTATATTTAGTAAGACATAACTATATCTTACTAAAATACTCATTAACTAATTTTTCTATTTCAAAAATGGACATGCACCACTTTAAAAATAACGGTTCATTTACTACCCGTTTTAAAAAGACCTAAATACACCTAAAATTTCATATTAAATTATTATGTATACATACTTTTAAACATTTGTAATAAGATTATTGTATTGCAGTTTTACAACCTAACATTTATCACTAATAATTTTTATAATAAAAATTATAAGCTTTCATTGAATACATCTGGTATAACACAGGAACAAATTATTTGTGAAAGATAATATTTGCATACTAGATAATCACAGCCATTGGAACTAAAGGAAGGTGTTTATTAGGCACTTTCACAATGGATAGTCAATATGCTATTAGTATTTATTTTAAGTTACTTAAAAATAATGGTCATTCAAGTTTTGAGAATCGCTCCTCCCACATATGAGTCCGGTGTTGCGGTGTTAAAACTGGGTCTAGAACATCTTTAATACTATTTATGCGATCTTTAAATCGAGACCTGTCTCTTGCCATTTCTTCCCAGGGTCCTTTTCGAGCTGCACGATAAGCATAATTCCAATGGATCATATTATGAACTATAGGCTTCAGGTCAAATTTTACCTGCAACAATAAAAAATTTATTTTTAATTATCTAATAAAACTATTAATCCCTATTTCTCTAAACTCTTATGCAAGTAAATAGCTATTAATTTTATAGATAGTTCATATAATATTTTCTAAGGCAATTATTTTTAATATTAGCAGTATACAATGGAAAATATACAAAATTGAAACTAATTTTTAAAAATATAAGTTTCTTCTTAAAAGATTTTATATTATATTATACAACATACATCCTGGAGATTTTATAATATCCTAAGGACATTCACAATTCATATTTAATAAATTTTGTGCTATCCAGGTAGCCTAAATTTACTTATTTTTAAATAAAAGTTGAACAAGAACAATAGACAATAAGAATATGAAAAAGAAAAAAATATTTAGAAAGTGAACAAACTGAAGAATAGATTTTGTAATTCTTATAAGAAATTTGCAAAAAACATTTTTAAAGTAGTTAGAAAGTACGTTTAATTATTTAAAAGATAACATAGAATTTTAAATACTCCAGAATAACAAGTTTGATGTTTAAGAAAAATATATTTTTCCCTCATTCAATTCCATATCAGCTATTTCGGCTAAATAATTGAGAAAATTTCACTTTTTTGAATATTAATGATCGTAAAACTTTCCATCTATTCATATTTTAACGGTTAAATTTAAAAGTGACAGTAATACTTCCCTAATAAATGACTTTATATAAAAATAAGAATAAGAGAGAAAATTTGGAAAAAATATAATTATAAGCATCAGAGCTTCTGGTTAAAGAGAAAAACATTAAATTTTATTACTTCTTAATAGAAAATATTCAAAGGTCTTTAAAAATTTAAACGAGTAACTAATTTTTCTTTTAATATTGTGAATAACAATACCCATTTTTTACGATAATATTTTAACATTATTTGTCCTTCTAAGTTTTATTTCAAACTTTGTAACTGAAAGTGATACAAATTCTTTCCCTACATTCTTTCAAAAGCCAAGATAAGACTCTCTCAATCCGTTATCGTCATTCGATAATATCTGTACATTCCCTAACTTTTTATCTACAGGGTATAACAATGATCCTTTTCGAAAATTTAAGTAGCTGTAGAAGGAGTAATTCCAAGACGATTTTTTATTTATGACTTTTTCATTAGAGACTTAATTTTTAAGATATTCAATGATAAAGATACTATTAGTTAGACAGAGACAGTAAGTTTGTTAAAGTAAAGAAAGAGAGAGAGAAAGAGAGAAAGTGATATTATCACACTTTAACTAGCTGATTGTCTTTGTCAAGCTAGTAATTTCTATTGTTAAATATCTTTAAAACTAGAATTCAGATAAAAAAAATGGTAAATAAAAAATAGTCGTAGAATCTCCCCCCCCCCCCCCCTATCTATACAAACTTCATCTTGTTAATGAAAGATCAATAAATAATAATAATCATATGAGCTGTTATTTTTGAAAGAGATATAGTCCATATTTGAAAAAAAAAAAATAATTTATACCACTTTCAAAAACAACAGCTCATATATCCAAAAAGAATTGCAATATCATTATAAAGGATGGAATATTATGTGTGTTCATTTTCGTTCTTGTTCACTCGAAAATATTTCTTTCACAAAATTATATGAATTACAGAGAATGATTAATGAGATGATTTAGTCATTCGTATTAAAAGAACCTAGTCTACGATTGCTACAGCAAGCGGAAAGAATGTCGTCAACACCCAACAATAAAGTTACATGTTTATATAAACGCTGCCAAAAAAAAACTAGTTGAGTATAGGTCGCGAGAAAAACTTGTAAGACACCCAATAATGTGCTATTAATATTAGATTGCATTATTGGGATTTTCAGTTTTTATTAGTTATTTTCGCTTTTTCCAATAACGGAATAATAATATTTATCAAAACAAAACAAATAACGAAAATCTGAAAACACAGAAAATTTATTTTTCTTTGCTATTTTTTCTCATCAAGTGAGATTATTTGAGAGGAATGTAAAACAATTCAAGAGCAAATGGCAAAGGTCAATAAATGAAAAAGGAGAAGGTTGTTCAAAAATATAACTGTAGCTATTGTTTCTAAGTTTGATTTTTAGTGACCATTAGAATGAAACGTTTCTTTGCCTTATCAACTGTTGAGCAACATACTCACTATGTGTGGTCAAATAAAAGCAAAAATCGAAAATCAAAAAGTGTGGAAAAAGATTTTTTAAACTTTCTCGTATAACTAATATGGCAAAATACATCGTTAATTTTCATAAATTTTTTAAAAGCATAGAAATTCAAAACTATATAAATGAAATTTGTTTTTCTTCTTTTCTTTTCAAGTCTATGTATTTCTAAATAAATTTGTAAACTATTATATAATAAAATTCTTAAATAACCGTATCAAAATTATTCTCTATTTATAACTATTTTAAATTAAATTATTAAATTTTATTCTCCTATTAACTCTAATGATTTCTGAAAATTTTGCATTTCCTAAAAAACTTTATAATAAAATACTATCTGAGGAAATATTTGGACTCTCTTATCTCCTATGCTTTAGAATAATAATAAAATTTGTATAATCAACAAAGTTTTTTGAATAAAAAATTTGTAAAGCATTAATCTTATATGTAAATATAAAAATTTTAACATTATATGCTTTATCCATTATAAAGTTATACCGGGTGTAACAATGACATGTTCCATAAATTTAAGGGATTGTAGAGAGTAAATCTAAAACAAATTTTCATTTACCAGTTTTTAATCCAAGGCATAATTTTCAAGATATTCAATGATATAGGTACTATTAATTAGATAAATAATTGAAGTGAGACAGAATGGTGTTATCTCACTTTAACCAACTGGCTGTCTGTCTAATAGCATCTTTGATACTGAATATCTTGAAAATTAAGCTTCAAATTAAAAAGTGGTGAATGAAAAATCATTTTAGACTCGTCCCCTCTACAACCCCTTAAATTTATAGAATATGTCAATGTTATACCTTGTATATGGAATGAATGAAAATTTTTACATTTACATAAAAAAGATTTTTTAATCTACTAACAATTTAAACTATCATCATAATGTAAAATAAATTAAAAAAATATAGCTCGTATTCTAAGAGAACTAGTTATTATGTAATAAGTTGTATACTATTCATAGAGTAATACTTTAAGTTGCATATAATTATGTTAATTACTTGAATATTACATGTAGTATATCATTTAAATAAGAGTTCTTTCTTTATTTTACAGTAATGTGTTTATCATAAATAAAAGATTAATTTCTTTCCCTTTATTTCTATAATTAATCAGATCAATATAAAAATTTTAGTGAAAGAAAAAAATAATTTAGCTTTGCATTGCATATAATATAAATCCTCCCAAACAAAAAAGATTAAAATTTCATGATCAAAGTACAGTGATGATAAACGGAGAATTTACTTAAAAGATTATTATTTACATTTCTTATAAAAATATAACTGAATTTTAAAAAATTAATTTGTTTGTATTGATGAATAGTGCATAGTTTAAAGACATTTAAAATAATTTTTAAAAAATACTAAAGAATATATATATATTTTAAAGAAACAAAAAAAATACTATTAATAATTATGATTTGTTTATTTTCAATAACAATAATTGCATCTTGCCAGAATTAAATTAATTCTGATTAAAGCATTGATTAAAATATTGTCATTGATTGAAACAAAAATATTCTATCAAATTAGTTACTTCTTTCATTCATTTTGTTTCTTATTATTTTCATATAATATCTCATAGTCTCCCTTTAAGAATTAATAAAACAGTACTAAATTTTAGATAATTTCATTTATAAATTTACTTTTCAAAAACAATATTTAATAATAACAAATTTATAACTTCAATATTTAAATACTCCTATATTTTATGGAAATAATTAAAACATATAACACTAGAAATATGTGTTATATGCTTAGAATCAATAGTGAAATTTAATAAGCTAGAGCTTATTTTTCTTTATTATAATAAATTTAAATACCTTTAATTTTTATTATATTTAAAGTTGAAAAATCGAACAGTAAAATGCATTTTATTACTTAGCTACTTTTTAAATGTAATGTTAATACTAATGTAATAAAGTTATCTTCAAAATTATGAATGTAAAATATTATTCTGATATTCTCATATAATATAATGATAACTTAAATATTAATATTTATGCAATTATAAAATTATTACCTTGTTATCAGTCTGTATAAAATTACTTTTGGAATCTTCATCACTACTTTCACTATCACTATTTTCAGATTCCTCTTCAGAGTTTGTATCACTTCTTGACTTTGTTTCTTCATCTTCAAATATAATACAATAACTATCTTCAGAATTCACTGAACATTCAGAACTAAGACGAGGTCGACATTGATCTTCCTCTTCATCAGAACTTTCTGAGCTATCATCACTCGTATCATCGCTCGTATCAGAAAGCTCATTAGATTCTGAATTTTCTTCTTTCTTTGGTTTTACATCATTTACCTCTACAGGCTGAGCTTCATCGATCACCATGAATTCAGATGTATTTTCAGATTCCATTTCTTTTTTGTCTGCAGAATGGATAAAATCTTTTGGTTCCTCGTTATCAATAGTATGCGAATAAATATTAGAATCTTGCCAACAATTATATTCATTTTCTATACAAACATTTAAATTATTTGTTGCGTTTTCTTTATTCTCTTTTTCGTTAACTTTGGAGCAATTAATTTTTGCCCTAACATTATCTTGATCTTTCTTTCTAGTAACCATATTAATTTGTCTCTTTTTATTAAGAAAAAAGTAGTTTTTAAAAATTGTTTAATAACATTCGTATTAACCGTTTCAAACAATCTTCACCATTGGAGTTATTCACTGAAACTAAAAGATATTGTACTTAGAATATTTATTTAATAAAAATGAGAATGGAATTACTGACACAACTCTGGAAAATACCTCAATGCTCAATGCGTACAAGAGGTTGTGTTCAAATTCACTCAGCATGTCTCCCAAAACATGCACTACAGTGGTGGGGATAATGAGGGTTGAATTTTCTCTTTGTTTATCTTACACAGGAAGTGAGAGAATGAAAGAAAGCAAAGGAAGAAACTAAGAAAAGAAAAGAGAAAAGACCCATAGAATAATGTCTACTTACTCATTGTTCAATTTCTATAGTTGCATTTTTCTTTCATACATACATAAACACAAACACACATACACACAATTACCTTTCAAGGATAACTTTCTTAAATAATCGCATAGTAAAAGAACAAGCACGAATTTAAAAAAAATGTTTAGATACGCGAAAATATCTTATCTTTATTTTCCCATTAAAAAATATTACTAATAGAATATTGGATAAAAAAGTCCATTTAAATTTGAAAAAAAAAATCGAAAAATTGCAAAAGAATATATAGGATAAACAGGCTAAAATAGACTACACTTATCTAATAGAATTTAATTTATATATAATTTGATTATTCTACAAGAAAATGAGTGCTCGGCTTAGTTAATATTTATTAAAAATTACTAATGCTTAAATTGATCATCAATATGCAAATAAAAAATCGTAAGTTAACCTTATTGATTTTTATCTTTCGTTGAATTTTTCTATGGTGGAAATGAGTTTCAAGATATCCCGTAGAAACGCACATGGCGTTAAAAAATATTGAAAGTGGTGAGAAAGCCATAGTTTTGTATTGAAGAAGAGAGAACGTATATGCAAGAGATAGAGATAGAGAAGAGGAGAAGAGAGGAGAGGAGAAGAGAGGAAAGGAGAGGAGAGGAAAGGAAAGGAAAGGAGGGGTGAGGTGAGGTGAGGATAGGAGAGAATTGGAGAGGAGAGGAAAGGAGAGGAGATGAGGGGAGAGGAGGGGAGGGGAGGGGAGAGGAGTGAAGAGGAGGGGAGGGGAGAGGAGAGAAGAGGTGAGGTGAGGAGAGAAGAAGGAAGGAGAAGAGAGAGAGAGAGAATATGAATGAGTGAAAGTAAGAGTAAGGGTAAATTTTCTTGTTAGAAGATTACAAATCTTAATAGAAAATTCTATAAAAAAATATTGTAGAGTTCTGATAAATATGAGAGAGCATCGAAAGTATTTCCCCACCTAGTGACGTCACAAATTTACTTCTATTCTGAATGTACATACCTCTTGTGGCAAGGTGGTGTGCTCCAGCTGACCGTGGAATTTCTACAGAACTTATGTGATATTTCTGAGGTCGATAAAACTTCTAAAAATAACTTGGAATGTGTTTAAAGGACAACAGTTATTGGAATCCAAAAAAAGTCTAAAATTATCGTTAATTTCACTTGGTACGAGGTTTACGAAAATTCTTGCAAATGCCATGATAATAAGACGCGTACTGTATTCCTTGATATCTTGATTACTTCTACCTATACATTTTCAACAGTAAATTTCCATATGATTCATTTGGTAGATGGCGCTGCTCTTTCAAGCAACCTGATTGGCTGCCTGGTTGAAAACAATCTCAAACTCTGGGATTTCATCAGAAAATCGGCTAAGGAAAAATCGTCACTCTTTTCCATCCTTTTCTAATTCCAGAAAGAGAATAAGAACATAGTCATTCTGAAATTATATATTCGTTATAATTGAATAAAATAAAATATCAAATCATATTATGAAGCTTAATAGTCTGATCAGCAAATCGCTTTATTTTGTTGTTAAATTTAAAAATCTATAAATAAATACCTACACAAAAAGGTATAGCACTAAAAAGTATACAATAACATTCTATAAATTTCAAGGGTTGCAGAGAAAGTGATTTAAAGACGATTTCTCTTTTACGATTTTTCTACCTGAAGATTAGCTTTCAAAATATTTGATGACAATGCAGGGATTACAAAGGACAAAAATGGGCTTTTTTTCTCTTTACTCGTAATCATAAATCACAGAATTTTATGCTTTTTTAGCACATACTTATTGTAATAGTGAAAAGATAGCAGAGTTACTATTAGCCCTAGAGTTACCGGTTGGAATCGTCGGATGACGTCGATAAACTTTTGCTTTAGTGAATAGTTGATTAGCTACTTAGTTTGCAAGATAATTTTAAATGAAATTAACTTTCATTAAGTAATGCTACTGGAATTTTTAAGATGCAATTTAAGTTTAATAAGTTTTTAAGAACTTCTAAGACAAGGACACAGGAACTGTAAAGAAGATAAGAAGTGACCTTAAAGAAGGGAAACATCAAATTACTTAATATATAACAAACAAATAACAAAAATAAAATTGTTTATTTTGTAATTGGTAGTCCATTTTTCGAAAACATCATTTTAAAGATTAATCTTTTAAGATTTAATTTTATATAAATTTCATATTTCTTTAACACGTTGAACGCCACATCAGTCCCTACGAACCGGCATTAACAGCCTTTTTTTCATTTTTATTGTTGGAGAGCTTGGAAAGAGAAAGAAAAATCACTTTTCTCCCCATTCCTTATTAAATTGAATTTAGGAGATTAGAATTATAATATTAATAGTGATAATATATATATTCTTATACCATACATACACACACACACAAAAATTAATAATAAAAATTGCTTCAAAACTATACATTTTATTGTAAATGCTGAGTACATACATAAGTTTTATGACATCAAAGAAATCTGATGTAAATAAATTTTAACTCCTATGGATTTGTACTTTACCTAAACTGATTCTATTAAAAAAACATACACATTTTTCAAAGACACATTCGCTACATTGTTACACAAATAAGCTCATAAGTATTGTAAACCAACACCAAATTGAAACTGCCTGAAGACGTCAGTTCTGAATATCTTGTATGGCATTATGAAATTTAACTCGACTCTTGCAATATTTCCCAATTTCATCGCAATTCCTGCACCAAGCGATAGACGAAAATCTTCTGTGAAAATTTTCATATTTTCTTTATAAGAATTACCTGAAAAATAAAAAATAACAAAGTTTAATTTGGGAAATAACTTATGAATCAGGAAAATAGGTGATATAGCTCCCCCAGTGATTATAAGTTTAATTTATTATTCTGATAAAATGCGATAACCCTTTAAGGTTAAGTGTCAACTTATTTCTCATATAAATAATGGGTGTATCTTGACTTTCAACCAGGAAATGATAACATGTAATGTATCTTTTAAATACAATACTTATTAACAGTATGATTAGTACTTTGATGCTATAATAATATTGATAAGAATAAAGATTTAGCATATGTTTCTACAAATGAATTTAAAGTTTATCAAGTATAATATCAAGTAAAGTAATTTATGATTAAGTTTAAAAAGTTTATGATTCATTGTAACATTAATAATATTTATACTCACGAAACTTAAAGGCTGAGTTAGATATGTTTCCTCCATTAACAAAACCATGAAATCTGAATAAATCACCAAAGCCATTACGTCCTGGCCTAAAAGGTAATGGTGTATAAAAATGTAATCCAGCAGCCCAATAAACATCTCCTCCCACAAAGTTCCCGTCGCAGCGTGGTCCACAACTTCTAGTTTCAAATCCTCTAATATTTAGTGGCCCGCCCAAAAAGAAACGATCGGCAATATTAATTTTTAAATCATTACTGATTCCTTTAAGTAGCCCAGATTGAAAGGCTAATTGGAATGTCTGAAAGAAAATACATTCTTATATTCTTATAAAAAGTCTTATAATACAAAATATATTATACTTGTAAGTTTTATTGGATTTATAACTTACAATATTATCATTAGGTGACCAATTACTTTGCATGAAAAATTCATTTTTTAGAAATCCAACATCACCCCCTAATCCTGCTAATTCGGATGTCAATTGTATAATACATCCATGAGAAGGGAATATTGCTTCATTACGTTTATCAATTGAACAAATATAACGTAACGCTGACTTTAAATTTGGGCCACATTGTTCTCGAACGATGAAAGCTACTTGTTTTGATGTAGAAATATCTCTATATGCAGCTTCATATTGAAAATTATGTTTCAATGTACCTAGACCATTTGGGTTAAGGGCTAAGTCTAATAAAAATCCATTATCGTTTTGTTTATAACCTGACCAAGGATATTCACTTGATGTACTAAATACACTTCCAGTCAATCTATAAAATAAATGTTTAATTAAATAAAACAATTTTTTAGAAATGTAACCATTTATACATAAGTTAACCCTATACACTTCATTATCACTGCTACAGAGATACTGTAAAGACAAGCAATAACTTCATTATTACTGCAATGGTGATATTGTAATATATTTTTTCTTAATGACAAAACTAGATCTCAAACTTTTGACAGAGGCGCAGAAAACTCATAATCAAAATGACTAAATTACTGAGGGAATATTAAAAACTGCTCAGATTGCAAAAAATTAATATATATGAATATACTCACATTGGTTGAAGCAAATTATTGAAAAAAGGTTTAGTAGCAGAAACATTAAAATTTATTGAATTTTTACTGCCATATGAATATTCCATTTGCAATCGTTCTGCTCGCCCAAATATATTAGGTGCTGTTGCGCTAATAAGAATAGAGCCCTCATTGTTTCCAACCATGGTTTTGATTCCACCCATCAATCTCTTCATTTCATCCACAATGAACGTGACCTAACAGTTACATAATTTTCTAACAATTGTAGAAACAAATCACACTACAAGATATTAAAACATTTATTTTGTAATGCGTTTAAAAGGCTTAGTTCTGAAATTACTTATTCTTTGTTGAATTAGTGTGTAATTATATAGACCCACTTCGACACCATCTGGGGTAGCATCTGGACCTTGACTAGTATCGATGTAAACTCCAATATTCTTAAAGCATCCCAAAGCTTGTAATTTGCCTCGTACTTTGTGTGCCCGTAGAACAACATCTTGGAAATCTTGTGCTTTAAACAGGTCTGTTACTTGTGCTCTCACAATGTCATCTTTGGTTCTTTTTAATCCATCCACATGAATCTTATCTACACGTACCTATAACAATATTTATAAAATAAATTTCTTTATTATGTTAATTAATTTATAATATTAAGTAGCTTACCTTTACTCCTTCTAAATTAATTGGTTTTGTTTCTGTACTAACATTTTTTGATACTGACTCATTGTCATCATATAAATAAGCTGACTAAAATATTAAAATTAATATTAATCGCATTATTTTTAAATGTATTTCTTATACAGGGTGTTTCAGTGAGTTACAGCAAAATTTTAAGGGATTGTAAAGAGGGTGATTCTATGATGACTTTTAATTTACATTTTGATTTGAAACTTAGTTTTTGAAATATTTAATGATAAAGGCACTATTAGTTAGACAGAGTCAGTTGGTTGAAGTGAGATAGCGCCACTCTGTCTCGCTCCAACTATCTATCTTTCTCTGACTAACTAATATTACCTTTATTATTAAATATCTCAAAAACTAAGCTTCAGATCAAAATGTGGTAAATGAAAAATCATCTTAGAATCACCCTCTTTACAATTCATTAAAATTTGGCCATACCTCACTGAAACACCTAATATATCCTAAATATAATTTTTATTTATCTACAAGTTTTCATAATATTTCTATAAAAATTTTATAATTACCCGGTTTAAATTTTTTGAAGTACCATCTTTTTTTCCCATTTTTGATTTAGAAGATTCTTCTAAATGTTTAGATGTGCTTGGTTCCTAGAAAAATAATAATAACCCTGTGTTTAGTACAAATTTAATTTCTAATAAGTAAAATATAATTTTGTTAGGTAGATTATAATTAAAAATAATGTATATATACACATATATGTATATATATATTGTATTGTAACAGCAAACTACAAAATTATTTATACAAAAGAACATATTTATTTCAATTTTATATAATAAGAGGAAATAAAATATTTTTATCTAAATACTCTTAATGGAATAATCATATAATATAACGAATAGTTTTGAAATTAACTAAGAATATCTCTATTACATCTGATTAATTATATTTTTATATCAATTTGAATATACTTTTCTTAGACAATTTTTTTCAACAAGTCAAATTTACATCATAAAACTAATATTTTATTGTATGTTTTTTCATTTAAACAAGCATTCATTGCATTTACCCTTTACAATAATTATATTTTATTAGTTTTAATTAAAATCAAGAGAAAAACGAATTATTAGGTAACCACACGTGTACTTAAGTAATTTTAGGTATAGATTATAAAAAAATTTAGGTTATTAGGTTAAATTAAATCATCTCCAAAAATGTACTTACCTTTGCATAAACGGTGCCCATGGTAATTAAGAAGTTCTTTTACTAATATAATGTGATTCTAATATGTCATACCGATTATTTACTCTATTCTTAAATTTGGATTAAATGTATTTGAAAATAAATGATGTTCAAGACAGGGGTCAAACACTCATATCAGGGGTCGGACACTGTTATGAAGAATTTTGTGTTCACTCTTTAGTTCTTTCGACCGTCCATAGCACAGATAGCGCTGCAATCCTTTTCCCCGCTACTTACTATTTCTCCTATTTTTTCTAGCGAGAAACTATAAAATTATATCAAGTAGTATGGACTATTAATAAATGTGTTGTACTTTTATAATTTAATTTTTTTACTTTAATTTATGATGGGAAAAAGTGCATTGTTTCTGAATGTATTGCATCATATTCTACACAAAAATATTGTTTTCTAGAGAACTCTGAAAAAGTCGCTATTTAGAAACTTTTAAAAATTTTTATTATTTTATGATGTAATAATAGGAATGAGGCTTATAGAATTGAATGAAACAAAATTTGAAAAAATATATATACTAAATGTCACTGTTTTCATTGTTCATTTTATAGCCTTAGTAGCTTTTAATAATATAATTTAAAAATATCTATTTTAAAATAAGAAAAAAAAAAAAAAACATTTTATGGGATTCGAGCCCCCCAATCTACAATAATATTTATATATGCATATATCCAGAATGTAACAATGATCCCTTTAGAAATTTTAAGGGTCTGTGGAAAGAGTGATTCTAAGATTTTTTATTTATCTCTTTTTCATGCACAAGGTTTAATTTCCAAGATGTTCAATCGCAAAGATCCTATTAATTACACAAAGACAGTCAATTGAAGTAAGAAAGAGTGATGATATCTCGTTTCAACTATCTCACTGTCTTTGTCTAACTAATAGTATTTTTATTGTTAAATATCTTTTTTTAAAGCTAAGCTTCAGATCAAATACGATAAATTAAAAATAGTCGTAGTTTCCTCATTTATAATTCTTCAAAAATTTCGAAGGGGATCATTGTTACATCCTGTATAGCTACTATAAAATAGGGCAAACGGTTAGTGGTGGGGGCAATAATGTTTGCAGTGCTATCTGTATTATGGACAGTCGCAGGAACTAAAAATGGACACAGATCTCAACATAGGAGAGTCCAATCCCTGATTCAAGAGTAAAATTAAAAAAACTCGTATACGGCTATTTGGTGAGCTCGAATTTTATGTTCATGGATAATGAAAAGTACCAAGAAAGTATTCTTTATTTTACTTATTTTTTTATTACTACTATTTAATTTATTACTATAATTCTACCGATTAGTAGTGCAGATGTACATAATCAAAGATTAATCATGTATATAATTAAAATTGATAAATTAATTATAACAAATTATTTTCTAATGATAATTACTGAATACGTTAAATTTTAAGAAAGTTTACTCACAGATTATGTTATGTATGTGAAATACTAGTACTCAGTCGGTATATTTACAAACAATACACAAAAAATAAATAATATAACTTGAGAGTAATTTTACATACATATGAAAATGCCTAATTATTCATTTGAATTATAATTTAACAATTTTAATGAAAATCAATGATAATTTTTTATTTTCTTAATCACGCTTTTCTGGACGTGTTTCATAGCTATTTTTTAATAAAACTCACTTATTTGTATTACTTACGATGAAAAATACAAAGTTTTATTAATTCCCAAAGGTGATTCATTTAAAAGTTAAGTATAAGAAAATAGAATTAAGCCCTAAAATTTCTTACAGGATTACAGATTTTATAAAGAAATCTTTCATTAAAAGAAAATAAAAAGATAATGATCGTTTTAATTAATGAAAAAATAAGTTTTATTAAAATTTCCTAAAGTCTTAATAAAATAAAGTAAAAAAAATTCACGCATCTTTGGTTTAATTAAAAATTAAAATTTATTTGAAAAAATTAAAAAATGGTTACATCTAATAAAAGGTATATCTATCATCATAAGTAGTCCTTATCAGGTGTAGTGTATTTGTGAAACCACCTGTGTGTAATAAGGCTGATTTCAATTATGAATGTGTGTAGTTTGGTTGTGCCCAATGACATATATAACTAGACCAAGCATTGGTGAGGGGAAATGAAGCCGGAAACGGAAAAAGTGAGAAAGCAAATCGGGCTCAGTGCTATCTCACTCTAATCCATAGGCGATAAGTCTTAAAAGAATACGAAGTAAATGTAACAAAATTGTAACGTTTAAAAATCAATAAATAATTTACATAATTAAATGTCTGTGTGTTTATTTATATTATCATTCAAACAAATTGCTTATTTTAAGGAATGCACAATTAAAACAGTACAAATAACTATAACAATTTTAATAAGATTCTGAGTTATAAGAAGGATAAGTATTATTTTTTTATTTATTTTTAAATAAATATAATAAAATTATATACAAAAATTTATTTTCTTAGTGTGTAAAGTCTCGTAATTATAGACATTATATTCGTTAGCCATCTGGTGTTACTTTAGTGAATTTTTTTCCTATAAATTCTATAAGAGAGAGTGAGATAGCACTGAGCCCGATCTACTTTCTCAGTCTTTCCGTTTCCGGCTTCACTCCCCTCGCCGAGAAACTTTGAGAATGCTTGGTCTAGTTATATATGTCGTTGGTTATAACTAAATAATTATTTATAATCTTAAAATGCATACTATAAAGTTACCCATCTTGGTTGAATTTATACACTCAGGAACCTTGATGAATTTTATCTTTTGTTTTACAATGACACGCACCTCGTACACAAACACACATATACGTACATACACAAAAGTATAAGTCTGACAAATACAATAATGGCGACAAAAATCAGCTGCGACAGCAAGTAGCAAATTTCGACTTATTTTTTGCAACTATAATAACAAGTTAAAAAGTATTTCATCATAAATGTGACGTTTACAATATAACAATGGATATTGTACATCTCTCCTATTTTATAATAGGAGTTATATGTTTACTACAAGGTAAGGTGTTAAAAGATGGAAATCTTTTAATTATGACATTTTCATGTATCAATAAAAAAAAGATAATTGTTAGTATTATTACTATGAAAATTTTATAAATAATAATATGTAATCTTAATTGAATAGTATTTATTAAAAGTAAAGGTATATACAGTGCATTTATTTTGTAAAATAATAAATGTTGCTGTCATTTCAATAAATGACAATTTGCTTCCTATAATTTATACATGTTTCTTATTGTATTAAAGAAAGCAAGGTTTTCGGAGCATATGTATATGTAACAAACGATGGACCAGTAATGCTTGATAGCTTAATAACATTTAAAGCAGACTTATATGAATATAATGGAAAAAGACCAAGAGGAATGTTTAAATATATTTGGAGTGATAATACACCTAATTTTAACAAATATGAAGTAAGAGTATAAATTTTTATCACACACACACACAAATATATATATAGATATTAACTTTTATTTTAATAAGACTAAGAAAAATATATATATATATCTAGTGTATTAAATTAATGTAAATATTTTTTTTTATCTAATCTCAATTACTTGAACATATTTCAGTTCTAAATTTATTAATAAAAAAATTTAAATAATGTAGAGGTAACACTTAAGTAAAAGTTAATGATGTATTGCCAATTTTTAATTTAAAATAACTTTTATGAATAAAATGTTTTATTTTTCTTTACTTGTTAAAATTTATTAAATTAATTAAAATATTTTATATCGTTTTAGAGTGAAGATACACCTAATACTACTTCCTATTGGACTGTAAATTATCCACGTACTGAAAATATTGCTGGTTCATACATTGTCTCATTAACTGTTATGAAACTGCGTTTTAAAATTTTTCATAACTACTATCAATTTGCCTGGAATAATGATACTTATGAAATTACAAGTAAGTTTAATCCACATATTTTTCATATTTCAATTATTTATTACAGTATAATGTTTATTTTTTTATTTTTAGATCAATTAAATGGTAATCTTAGTGTAGCGCAACTTAACAAAACTATAGAGAATAAATATGTTTCATCTACAAATGAAATACAAATGGTAGTAAATATAAGAGAGAGTGATTACAATTACATAAAAAATAAATCAGCAAATATATTGGTATTTTGGTTTATTGATTGCAAATATCATGGCAAGACAAATGATTTTACATTTGTTTATAATGCTACGAAGCCTGATACATCTCACATGCTAGATGCCTTAATTATTGCATCATATGACCAACTAACAACAACCACTTCAGCACCACTAATTACTACAACTACTGCGTTACCTTCAAATGCTACCGCAAAACAAAATTCTTCTGTGCCAATTATAAATTCAACTGTGGTACCTACACTATTAATGACTAGTTCAACCCCTAAACTTCAAATTACTACAGTAACTACAACAACAGAAACTACAATCAAAAATGATGAATTATTTACAAATATTGAAGATTTAACATTTCCATTCATTTGTTCAAATTCATCAATTATTCCAATGGATCCCAATAAAACATATGGTTCTTTTAGGAATGAAATCTTTGTTCGTGGTTTGTATAAATAATACATTTACTTATAAAAAATTAATTAAATTGATCATTTTTTTCACAAGTTAAAATCAAATGATAAAAAAATAATAACAAAATAAAACTAAAAAATTGCAAAGTGACAGATACATTAATAAATGAAAGTAGAAAAATTTTAAGCTAGTGTAAAATACAATTCTTAAAAATATTTTAATATTTGTATATATTTTGTTTTAGCTCCAATAACAAATATTACAGTAGAAGGTACACCTTGGATTCAACCATGGGATATGTTATCTCTTAATGTTACTTTTAAAGGTTCAGCACCTTTCTATAAATGCTTACGGTTCTCTAGAGGTGTATATAATGTGACTGGAAATGAAACATGTAATGATGGTATAAGGTTTTCCTCTAAAAATTTTTCTATTAAACATTATTTCCTCGAACCAGGTGTATCCACAATTTTAGTTATACTAAGTAATGATATCAGTACACAAATTTATCCACTGACAATAAATACTTACAAAGGTATGACATTTAAATTGATTATTCAAATATAGAATTATAAAAACCTAATAAAATTTACTTTATTAAGATTTTATTCATATTTCTTGGTTTCTGGATTTGTAGAGTGTCCTGAATTATTCATTAATTAGAGACGTTTCGTAAACATCCTAGATTTCTTCTTCTTTTCTACTCCATGTGTTTCATGATTCAGTGCACTGGCTAATAATTTTTAATTGTTTGACCGTACTATTAGAAAGAAAATAAAAAAATCGGTTGAATGATGTTCCCACCATTAACCCATATAGGATTAATCTGGTAGCCTCCATCCCTATTGAGTCTATTATGGTGTTTTTGTATTTCTACAGCTTTCCTATCATTTTTAGGGAAGTAACCTTGAATTGTACGGTCGAGCGTTAAAAATAATTGAACCATGAACAGTTTGGAATATAAAATAATTACTTGAATACAAGATTCAGTATTCAGCATCATTAAAGCTCTGAAGAAGTAAACTGAGATGTAAAATGTCGGCAATTAATGAGTAATTTCGAGCACAGTGTCCATTTTGAAACCATTAAATATTATGAAGACGATCACAAAAGCCTTGAATCTAAGATTTTATTTGTTTGAATATTAATTGAGTGAACTTTAGTATGCATTTCAGAATAAAAATTGTCATTGTTTTAAATTACAGTTACAAAGAAGCCGCAACTATCTGTAATAATTGTGCCAGTTTCATGTACACTAATTGCAGTTGTCCTTGTCGTTTTTGGTATTGCTTATTATATACAAAGTAGAGCAAGATTTATAATCGAAGTTGCAGATTTTGATTTTGGACAAAATAATCCAGAGATGGAGTACAAAACATTTCGAGAACGCTTACGGGATTCCTTCAATAACGCAGTTGCATCAGGAAATAAACGGATAAGTGTACGACCACCATATTATGGAAGCATGAGTTAATGAAATATACCAAAATATAGATTGTACGATCAGATATATTAATTCTGATTGTAAAATCATAAAAAATAACTTTAATTCTGGTTATAAGCAAATATTTTTCATATATATATATATATATATAAAGTAAGACATTTGGCTGAAAGTAAGCTATTAAATATTTGAAGTATTTTTTTAGAATTTATTATATAATTTTATATTTATTATATATTTGAAATTGATTAATTTTAACATATTATTAATTATTTTACTCTATAGCCTTATGTCTTATAAATATTTATATATATATATATATATATATTTTATTTATACTTTTTGATAACAATTTCAAAACTTATATAATACATTTTTATACATTAGCAGGATATAACATTTTATTAAAATATATATTTTCTGTTACGCACTTTGATAAATTTAACTTTAAAACGCTTATTTTTGTTCAATTTAAAACTCAGTATTACAATAACACGTTCGTAAAATATATTATTATTTGTAGTGGAGAATATAAATATAAAAAATACTAATCAGTATTTTTTAGTTGTTGATTTTGTGTTTAAAATTATTCATGAGTGACTGTTGAAATTGTTTTTATTATTTTTATAAAATTTATGAGAATAAAATCAATAAAATTGATAAATTTTTATAAATATTGTTATAACTATATTCATATTGTTATATATAAGTATGTATATGAATGTAAACTATGTAACTTTTACCTTCACAATAGGAAAAAAGTAGGTTTATACTAAATTTTTAATCCATTTTATATTTATGGCATCACATCAAAAAATTTATCCTGTTTGATAATTCAAAAAAATTAAAAACTAAAATAGCAGAAAATAATATAATAGTTGTACGTTTTAAAGTGGTTGAAATAAGTATATAACATAAGGAATGTGTTATGTGTTTCTATTATTTGTTAGTTATTTAGATTCAATATTTATTTTAATTGTTCATTTTTTTCTTTCAATTTTTTGTGTATTTGATTTTATTATTTTTCGAATTTTTTAAATAGAATTATGTATTAAAGAAAAAACTATTTTCAATTTAATATATAATTAATTAAATATTGTAGATAAGTTATTTCTATATATATATATATATATATATATATATATTTTTTTTTTTTTTTTATATTTATATAGATAATTATATAATATTTATTTATTATAATTCTATTGTATTTTTAAATGAAAATCATTGAAAAAATAAAAATATAATATATTATTAGGTTAAATCAATAATCTATACTAATCTCTTGCTAAATTGATAATGATAATGAAATTTTGTGAAAGTAAAAGAATAACAAGTATAGTATCAAAACAACTTAAATATAAAATCTTTAGTGACATTTTTAATCATTAAAATTGTTATGTTCTAAAAGTTATTATTAATTAATAATTTATTAATTGTACTCTAGCATTAAATTTACGGAAAGATTATACTGTTTCTATGTTTACCATCAGTAGCTCAAAGTTATAAAAAAATAAAAATGATATTATTATATTACTCACATAATTATTTATAGAGATTCGCTTTAATTTATTTTTCTTTTTGCAGGGATATAAACCACTGGATGACCCACAAGCATCAACTTCACAATGATTTAATTTCAAATGCAAACATAGTAAACATTTGTATTAAAAAGGGTGTTACGTCTTAAGTATTAAGAATGAACTTTAAACTATAAATCTTAAATTTAGATTTCAAGAATCTTTGCCATAAATGATTAAAGAACATTTAACTTTACAATGGTATTTATGATAATTTGCTTTATTGAGTACAATTAATATAACATTTGTATAAAAAATTGATAACATATGAAACTATGTTAAGTTGACAAAAGGTGAACATCTCTGAAAGATAATTTATGGCCAATCAGAGAATATAGTACATTTCTTTATACAAGAATATATTTAAAAGAGTTAGGAAAGTTCTTTAACAGATTTATTGTATTTTCTTAATATTCTTAATTTAATTGTAAAATTAAGTTGTCTTGAAGATTTTTAACACTCGTTTATATATTGCAAATATCGATTTTTTTATTTATATTTTTTAATTACACATAATTAACATTTTTTATTGTTATAAACCTTAAAAGAGGTTTAATAAATGTTTTAAAAGATTTTTCCTCTTTTAATGTTTATAAATAATCGCTTCTTTCATTGTATTTTCATAGTATACACATGAGTTTTATCTCTTTTTTTTCTAATGTAAAGAAAGCATGTTCATTATTTGCTGGGACGTAACAGGGGAAATAATAAATTAATATAATGAAAATTTGGGAGAATGCTAATGTATAAAGAATTAGTGATTATGAAAGATTATTTCATAATAAACTACAGTATTTGTAGATATCAAGTAATTAAATTTTGGTAAATCTCGCATCTAGCGATCATTCCAAAATAATACGCAAGTCATAAAATAAGTTTGTACATAGTTCAGATCGTTATTATAATGTATATATATGTGTGTGTTACATAATGTAAAGTAGATCTTGATATTTCTGTACATGAAAAATTTATATATGATCCTCTGTTAAATGTAAAGTAACTGTATCATTGTTTCATTATACATTTCCAATACTTTTAGCATAAATATTCTCTATTATTTAAAAATTATTTTTAGGACACAAATATGAAATAAATTGGCTAGTTGGTATGTAGTATTTTTATACAATATTTACACATGTAAAATATAAATTAGAGAAACGCAAAAATGTGGAACCTTTAAATTGATTTACCTTTAGTTTTAATTTACTTTTAGTATAACAAAATATAACCAATAACAATAATACCCTTCGAAATTTTAAGGAGTAGTAGAGGTAGTGATTTAAAAACGATTTTTCATTTACTACATTTTGATCTGAAGCTTAAGTTTAAAGATAATTAACAATAAAAATATTATTAACTAAACAGAGACAGTCAGTTAGTTGAAGATAACATCACTCTTTCTTACTTCAACCAACTGATTATCTCTAACTAATGTCTTGCGTATTTGTCATTGAATATCTTTAAAACTAAGTCTCAAATCAAAAAGTGATAAATAAAAAGTCGTTTTTAAATTACTCCCTTTATAACCCCTTAAAATTTCGAAGGGGATCGTTGTTATACCCTGTATATACAGAGTGTCCGGAAAAAAAGGAGCTACTTGTTATCATATAGTATCAATATCATAGTATGGATATTGTATTAACAGGACTACAAGGAATAGAATTATTTGGTTATACAGGTTGTTCGGAAAAAAGGAGGTATATTTTGAGGGGTGGTCCCTGACGCAATTCTAAGAACATTTTTTGTCTTGGTATTTTTTGATTTAAAGCTTTATTTTTGAGATATTCAACGATAAAGATGCCATTAGTTAGACAGAGACACTCCGGTAACTGAAGCGAGACAGAGTGGCGCCATCTCATTTTAACTATTGAAGTGTCTCTGTCTAACTAATGGCAAATTTATCATTGAATATCTCAGAAATAAAGCTTAAAATCAAAAAATGCCCACAGAAAAAAGTTCTTAGAATAGCCTCACGAACCACCCCTCAAAAAATGTCTCCTTTTTTTCCGGACACCCTGTATACAGGGTATACAGGGTGTTAAAAAACGACCGCACTTCCTTAAAGGGGGTGGTTCTTGAGGCAATTCTAAGAACTATTTCTTTTTGGCATTTTTCAATTTAAAACTTTATTTTCAAGATATTCAATGGTAAAGATGCCACTAGTAAGAGAGAGACACTCGGATAGTTGAAGTGAGATGGCACCACTCTATCTCACTTCAATTATCGGAGTATCTCTCTCTTACTAGTGGCATCTTTACTATTGAATATCTTGAAAATAAAGCTTTAAATCAAAACGTGCCAAGAGAAAAAACCTCTTAGAACCGCGTTAGGAACCATCTCTCAAAAAAGTCTCCCTTTTTTCCGGACACCTTGTATAAGAACTGAGCATATTAAGACTGTGCACTAGAAGAAAGTGTAAAAATGTTAAAAACCCTCTGAGATAAAAAGCTCTAAATTGCACATTTGTAGCCTCTGATGTTACATAAAGCTGAAGCTTAATTTTCAAAATATTTAATGATAAAGGTATTAGATAAACAGAGACAGATAGATAGCTAAAGTAAGATTGTCTCTGTCTAATTAATAGTACCTTTATCATTAAATATCTTGAAAACTAAATTTCAGATCCATATGTGGTAAATAAAAAAGGTTTAAGAATCATCCCTTCTGCAACCACTTCAAGTTTCGCCATACCCCATTAAAACACCCTGTACGTGGAAATTCTCTACGAGAGCTGAGTATTATTGAGTTGGGCATTAGAATTCAATTCAAAAATATTCACAGCCCCCTGAGACCAAAGAACTAAAAAATTAGTATTCGGAGACTAAAAACCACACTTTCCAATTGGCAAACCACAACAAAATTTACATGTAAATACTCTATGAGGGCTAAGCATTTTTGGAATATGTATTAGAAGACAGCCCAAAAATGGTTTCAACTTCTACAAGCTAAAATACTCAAAAATTTACAATCAGAGACCACAAAATGTGCAATTTGGAATTTTTTGGTCTCGGAGGGGTTTTAATATTTTTAGTTCTTTTCCTAGTGCACAGTCTAAAAATGCCTTAAAATTAAATTAAAATTAAAATGTCAACTCTCTTAAAATATATCCATATATATTGTTGTTTGGTTTGCGATGATTATGCTGTTTGATTTGGCGATGTGGTTTGCCCCATTCGAAAAATGTAGTTTTTGACTTTTTGTTAAAAAACAAGTTGTTTTTAATAGGAAAGACATTTTTTTTTAAATTGTTATAATGTTTTTGAGATCTCAAAAACAGCCCTAAAATCTTGTTCTATTTTTGTTTTAATCTCATCATTCCTTGCGACACATGACAAAGATATTAAGCAATCCCCGAGACATGTCATCATCTGCATCGGTCGTTGCAATGCACTCTGAAGACACTCTGATAGTTGAAGTGAGGGGCCGCCACTCTGTCTCGCTTCAACTACCAGAGTGTTTCTGTTTAACTAATGGCATCTTTATCGTTGAATATTTTGAAAATAAAGCTTCGAATCAAAAAATACTAAGAGAAGAAAGTTCTTAGAATTGAGTCAGCAATCACTCCTGAAAAAAGTGTCCATCACTTTACGAACACCCTGTACATGCTATGAGCTTCAGACAAGAGTTAAGTTTCTTGGTGATATCTTCCAAAAATTCAGAATTTCTTTAAAAAATTCGGAAAGAATATTCTTGAATTGTCTAATTAGTGATTTATGAAAGAAAGTATTAATTATTTGAAGAGTCTGAACTAGTTTCCCCCCTTAGAGTAAATATGTGGATATAAATGAAGAAATTCACATGATCATCTAGAGTTTTACGTTTTTCATTAAAACATGGTTCTGAGTTCATATGGTTTAAATTTTTTTAAATTACTATTGATCATGGTTGACTGTACATAGTTGGCTTTTGTGAATTACTTAAACGCGTTTTAAACTTGTTTGAAACTCCGTGTATAAATGTTGCTCGTATGCACAGACATTAATAATATCACTATATAATTATGATATCATTATATCAGTATCGGTATCAATATCAGTATCATTATATAGTATATAAATATTGAATATCTGAAAAGTGAAGCATTGGATCGAAAAATGGGAAAGTACTAGACTTGTCGCGTTGATTTACCTTCAAGAGTAACCCTTTCAAATAATACCTACTTATTTTGCAATATCCAGTATATTATATATGTTATTCTAGGATTTTCTTTAATTCAAATGAAATATATTTTTGGTTTTAAAAGATTTTATTACGCTCCATATTGCTCAAGGATAGAGCAATGTGTTAATTGCGATAAAGGTAAAGGTAGAAGAGAATCATAAGAGAAGATACAATTTAAAAATGCTGGCCAGATATCCAGAGAAAAAAACCTAAATAGTTTTACTATCTAGAAATTCTCATTACAGCAAACCGTATAAAATATTTTACATAGAATTTGAATAAAAAGTGGAAAAAAAATTGATGGAAAACAATAAAATTTTATGAAGGACTAAAATTTCGAAATTCCTATTAAATGAAAGTCCCGAGATAAAAGAAACCTTCAAAAATCTCACTAAAAATTCATATTTTAGCAAACCGTCTCAAATTTTTTGCGTAGGTTCGTCTGGCGCCATCTTGGGGACCCGGTGAGAAGCTGCTGACTGCACAAGATATCCAACAGCAGCAGCAGTAGCAGTAGCAGCAGCAGCAGCAGTAGAAACAACAACAATAACCACACAGCAAAAAGACATCAGCAACAAACAAGAAAATAATTTGTCATACAAGAGTACAATGACAATCAAAATCATAATCCTGTCAAAAAACCAATAGAAGCCTCGAAAGTGTGGTACTCTTCGCTGTTGGTGGAGGAGAAAGAAGAAAAAAAGAGAAAAGAGAAGAGGAGTAGGAGGAGAAGGAGGAAAAACAGTAGTGGAAATTGGAAGTAGAATCAACGGAGATCGTCATTGGAACGGATACAGTTCCACAGAAGGGGTATTACAGTTGAATTTGTCAATTCTTTGATTGGGCGGGGGTTGGTGGGGGTGAGGGCGAATTTCTCCTGGAGAAAAACGCAAGGCGCTTAGCGGCACTGCGTTGAATTGCCGAAGAAAATCGTCGGTGTAAAAGTTAGTGCCGAGCATTCGCGTGTTCATCCCTATTTCTCCGGGGGTTAAAGAGCGAGGAAGAAGGGTGACTTGTTGAGTTGTGAAGGGTGAGAAGGGAGGGGAGGATTGGTCTACCAGAAAGCAGCCAATCAGCCGATGCTGCGGGGTCGTCGTCAAGAGATCTACGGGTCGTTTGGCATTTCCTATAAAATCCGCGAGACCGGAAGTCGGTTGCCTACCGGAAACCTATTTGGGAGGTTATGGTACCCTAAGATACCTGGAGGAGTGTGAACCGCCGTCGGCAGGAACTCCTGCTGCAGCTCCGGACAGTCTCAATTGCGCGATGTCAGGGACGGCGGGGAAGCACAGCCGACACGAGGCTGATGGCATGAGGTGCCCCGAGGAAGAGGAGGGTGCCGACGATGACGACTGGAGGGTGCCCATAGCTTTCTGTAAACCCCGGCACACGGTACCCATCGAAGGGGTTAACTGCATTACTCAGACATGGAGAATGAAGGAGCGGGTTTGTAGTTTTCTTTTCTTATCTTCATTCCTTCTCATTTCTTTCAGTCGATTCTCTACACGTGTTTCCTGGTGTTCCTGGACAGAGTCACATGTTTCTTTTTCTTTTTCAGATGAAAACTGTGAGCGTAGCTCTTGTTCTCTGCTTGAATGTTGGGGTGGATCCACCAGATATTGTTAAGACGCAACCTTGTGCACGCCTCGAGTGTTGGATTGGTAACTATCAAGTTTCATTTGCATCTCTGTATAGGATTTTTCAAGAACCTTTTATTGTTATGCAATTTTATTCAATGGTTATGTTACTGTGAAAGAAGGAGAAATGCTTTTTTTACTCTGATGATACATGTTTTTTTTCTTGATTTGTTACTAGGCTTGCTGTCATCTCTTTATTCTTATGTTAGTAATTGTTCGTCTTTGGATGTTTGTCTTTCTGTGCTTTTTTCTGTCAATCTTGACCAGTTTAGTGGGTTATTCCTTTTTGTTTTATCCCATCAACAGATTTTGGTGTGAACTACTTGTGTAATGTGGATATTGACAAATATACATGTTTTTTAGGAAACTGAGTAATAAAGTGCAATATCTAGATTTAAAAAAGATACTTAACTGTCACGATATAGAGAAATTTCTAATTTGCAATCTATTACTTTTTATTTCCAGTTTTTTTTTGTTTCTATATTTTTCTTAATATTGTGAGGCTGTATTAGTTTTTACAAGTTCTAATTCATTTTCTTCTTAGTCATAGCTATAAAATATATTTATATTATAGTTACAGATTTAAATAATGATTGTGTCCTAAAAAACTATTTTTATATCATATTTATATTAATTGAGGATAAGTATTTATTCTTATCTCATTTTCTGATTTTAATTATTAAGCTTGGAAAAAATTTTTGATCTTTATCAAAAGATAAAAATCATAATAAGAAATATTATTATTTACAGAGAGTGAAATAGAAGGATTTAAATTATTTATTACTTCTATTATAAAATTCCTTTATAACCATCTATTTTGATCATTATAATTTTATTGGATACTTTTAAAAAACAAGTTTGACTGAAATTAATTTACATAAAGATTTTTTAGGGGGTTTCTTACAATGTGTTACATAAGTTTATAAATACATATAACAACTTATAAATTAATTATCTTCCATTGAAACAATAGTATTTAAATACTGCCTAATTATTGATTAATTAAAAACTTTTATGATTAAAAAATAAAAAAATTAAAACTTTGTTTTAAAGAAATTTTTTATCTAATTTAAGCTTTCAATTTATTACAATTTATTATTTATATTTGTATGATTTTAAAATCTAAATTTTAATAAAACTATTAATAATAATGTAATATAAATATATTAAAATCTTTCGGGATTACTAAAGCCTTGATGAAGCAAGCTGTAATATTTGCAATATATCAGTCATTACCAAGTAAATTTGAATCTAATATCTATTAGGAAACCAAGAAATACTTTGGTGCCAAAATGATCTCAAAAGTATTATAACTAAGATTTTTAAGTTTTATATTATTTGAAAAGAAAGGAATAACAAAAAACTATACGTTTTTTAAACATTAATAAGTATTTCTATTATTAATTAATCCATAGATTTAATATATTTTTATGTTTACAGATCCACTCTCAGTTAGTCCTCAAAAAGCTCTTGAGACAATAGGTGCAAATCTACAAAAACAGTATGAAAGATGGCAACCAAGAGCTCGATATAAACAAAGTTTAGATCCAACCGTTGAGGAAGTTAAGAAACTTTGTACTTCTTTACGCAGAAATGCTAAAGAAGAAAGAGTCCTTTTTCACTACAATGGTCATGGTGTTCCTAAACCTACAAGCAATGGTGAAATATGGGTTTTTAACAGGGTTAGTATAGTAAAATTTAATAAATATTTATAATTTTAAAATGTACATAAATATTATAATAATTAAAAGAAAACACAGTCATAATAAAAGATATTTATTTATACAGACTTATACTCAATACATTCCATTATCAGTTTATGATTTGCAAACTTGGATGGGAGCACCAAGTATCTACGTATATGACTGCTCTAATGCTGGAATTATTGTTGAGTCTTTTCAACAATTTGCTGAACAACATGAAAAGGAATATGAAGTACGGTTTTTTTCAAATTAATATAATCTTTAGTTTCAGTAGACATGAGCGATATTTGAACACGGCATTTTAGACGCGTTAAAAACGCTGCGTTCACGCGCCTCAGCAATTCACAAGATCAGTACAGTCGACGCACATACATCATGATCAATCAGAATTAAAGAAAAATGTAAAAATATGAATTCAGATTCATATTCTAATGAAAAGCACGAAACGCTAAAAACTCGTGTAAATTGTTTCATTTAGTTACAAGTATTAAATCGTTGTCGTGTATATATATATATATAGCCACGTTGGATATAAAGCAAGCAAATATCTGCGTTCATCTCGTTGGCCGTAGTGGTGAAGCGTCTGACGTAGCTCGATTCAATATTTTTTAAAATACAACGTCAAATGGATGCTGCGTACATTCGTTCAAACGTCGCTCGTGTACATCGACACCTACGCAATTCAGAATTTGGAATTTCTAACTTTTCATTATAGATGGAAAAACAAGCTCAGCAAAATCGTGCAGCTACAGTTACAAACACAACGCCTCCTTGCTATAAAAATTGCATTCAATTAGCAGCTTGCGCAGCTAATCAAATTTTACCTATGAATCCAGATTTACCAGCAGATATATTTACATCATGCCTTACAACTCCAATTAAAATTGCAGTACGATGGTATGATAATTATTAACATTATATTTCTTAGTTTCCGGATGGACACCGCGTTCGTAATTATTATCTAATTGCTGAATTTTCGCAAACATTCCAGCTTGCTTCTTCAGTACTATGGTGATTCTGACTGACGAATGCTGTCCTTGGGTTCTCCTTATTTACCCGTATGCGCTTTACGTTTGACTGTACCGACCAATCATTTTTTAATTGGCCGGACAATTAAGAAACCGGGAGGAAAGCGCTCCAGATAGGATCTGGTAATCTGATAATCACTCAGGACCACCATAGTTCCGAAGAACCAAGCTGGAATGTTTGCGAAACATCGGCAATTAGATAATAATTCCGAACGCGGCGTCCATCCGGAAACCAAGAAATATGATAATGACCGCGAAAGAATTAAACCTAAAATTATTAACATTATTATTATCGCTTTATAATTTAAATTAATTTTCCTCTTACAGGTTTGTGATGCAAAAGACATCTAAATTAGTACCAAAAGTGTCTTTAGATCTTATAGATAAGTAAGTATCAATTGTTAAGCAAGGTGTAATAGCGATAACCTTCGAAATTTTAAGGAGAAATTTTAGGTGGTAGAGGGGGATTCTACGGCGATTTTTCATTTACCATTTTTCGTTCTAAAGCTTAGCTTTAAAGATATTTAACAATAAAACTACTATTAGCTTGACAGAAACAATCAATTGGTTGGAATGAAATAACATTAGTTTCTTTTATTTGATCAACTAACTGTCTCTATTTAACTAATAGCATCTTTGTCATTTAATATCTTGGAAATTAAGCTTCAAATCAAAAGTCATCTTAGTATCACCCCTTTTGTAGATCCTTAAAATTTCGAAGGAGATAATTGCGCTACACTCTGTATTAGATAAGATAAAATTTATAAAACGATTAAATACACAGGGTGTCAGGGTACTACTCTGTTTCACTTCAACTATCGGAGCGTCTCTGTCTAACTAATGGCATCTTTATCGTTGAATATCTTGAAAATAAAGCTTCGAATCAAAAACTGTTAACAGAAAAAAATTCTTAGAATAACGTCAGGAATCACTTTAAGAAAGTGCGATAGTTTATATTTTAATTTTTATATCTTAAAATTTTCTGCCCAAATTATATTCGTTCTTTATCATCCAATATGAAAGAAAATTTGTGAACATTTTATTTTAATTTTCCAAAAGATACGGCACGTAAAAAATATTTTAAAAGCTACTCTACATAAGAAAATAAAAAATATATATTTACAAGGTATAGCAATAACATGTTTTATAAATCTAAGACACTGTTGAGTTGATTCTAAGACAATTTTTTACTTACCACTTTTTCATCCAAAACTTAGTTTTCAAGGAATTCAATGATAATTTCATGATATTTCAGTAGTTGAAGTGAAATAGAATAGCATCATCTCACTTCGAATAGTTAACCGTCTTTGTCTAATTAATAATGGCTTAATTGTTCAATATCTTGGAAAATTCAGCTTCGGTTCGAAAAGTAAAAGAGCAATCGTCTTAAAATCAAGTTATCTACAACCCCTTAAATTTATGAAATATTGCCATTGTTCCACTTTGTATATTTCAGAATACCAGGACAATTAACTGACAGAAGAACAATGCTAGGAGAGTTAAATTGGATATTTACTGCTATTACTGATACTATTGCTTGGAACACATTACCACGAGGTAATTTAAATATACATTTTTAAATATTTGTGGCAATTTTATAATGTTTAATTTTTGTTACTAGACCTATTTCAGCGGTTATTTCGACAAGACTTATTAGTTGCCAGTTTATTTAGAAACTATTTACTTGCTGAAAGAATTCTACGTTCTTATGACTGTACACCAGTTTCTTGTCCTAAATTGCCACCAACTTATCAGGTACAGCATTAATTTTTAATCCAAATTAATTTTTTTTTTGTTAAATATAAAATTTTTAAATATAATTAAAATTTATTTGGGATTTTTAATTTTCAACTATTTAAAGAATAATTTATAAAAAAGTTGACCTTGATCATGAGAATGGGATACATTTAATTTTGTTTAGTTATTTTCTTGTTAAATTATTCATTTGAATATTCTTCTATCTTTTAGTAAAGTGGAAAGTGCATTTTTCAAACCCTATTTGTTTTATTGTTAAATTTAGCATCCTATGTGGCAAGCATGGGATTTGGCACTGGATTTGTGCTTAGCACAACTACCAGCAATATTGGATAATGAGGACCAATTTGTGCATTCACCCTTTTTTGAGGAACAACTTACTGCTTTTCAAGTGTGGCTTACATTGGGTTCTAAAAATCGAAATCCTCCTGAACAACTGCCAATAGTGCTTCAAGTTCTTTTAAGTCAAGTTCATAGACTTAGAGCGTTAGAGTTATTAGGAAAATTTCTTGACCTTGGTCCATGGGCTGTGAATTTAGCATTAAGTGTAGGGATTTTTCCATATGTTTTAAAATTATTACAAAGTAACGCCAGAGAATTGCGATCATTATTGGTTTTCATTTGGGCTAAAATACTTGCTGTTGATAATGTAAGTATTGATAATACATATTCTCAAATAAATTTCACTCTTTTATTCATTGAAGTTTATATTGATCATTTTAATTTAGACTTGTCAAACTGACTTAGTACGTGATGGTGGTCATAAGTATTTCTTATCTGTTCTACAAGATACTACTGTACCGGTAATTATTATTCTTTATTCTATCATATTAAACTAAGGATTTTTTCGAATTTTCCTTATATAAAATTTTATACAAATAATCGAATACAGGGAAATAGTTAAATGTTTTTATTGTATTAGTCGAAAGTTAATATTTGATTTTTAACTATATTTCAGAGTGAACACAGAACATTAGCAGCATTTGTACTAGCATGTATAGTGAATGAATATCCGACAGGTCAAGCAGCTGCATATCATGGAAGTCTTATTTCAATTTGTTTGGAACAGCTTGGAGATTCCAATCCTCTATTACGTCAATGGCTTTGTTTATGCCTTGGAAGATTGTGGGATAAATTCAATAGAGCCCGGTGGTGTGGCGTTCGAGATATAGCTCATGAAAAATTGTTTCCATTATTACAAGACTCAGTACCTGAAGTAATACAGTATTATGTGTTATTTATTAATTTTATTAAAGTTTAATTTGTACTAGTTGTAACATTTATATTTTTATTGTATAGGTCCGTGCAGCTAGTGTTTATGCACTGGGAACATTTATTAATACTGTAACAACTCGTAGTGAACATGCAAATAATATTGATCAAAATATTGCAATCACTTTGATGAATACAGTAACTCATGATATGTGCCCTTTAGTTCGAAAGGTGTGTTTCAATATTTCTAATAATAATATTAAAGACATTGAATGCAATTATTTTATATTTCACAGAACCTTCAATAATATTTTTTAACTAAAAAAATAATGTTTTTTCATAGGAATTGGTAGTAGCACTTCAATGGATAGTAATACATTTTGAAAATTCTTTTATGACTTTGGCTATTGCTGAAGAAAATGTTCGAAAGGATTTAGTTGTGGAAACACTGTCACCATTCAGTGGCATGAGGCGAATTGGTTCTAAGGATCGATTAAAAATGCTTTCATCAAATACATATGGCAGTGATACGACTGACGGATTTAGCCAAGACCGAATTAAAAGGGTTTCGTCCTCATCTTCCATATGTAGTTTAGGTATAATATTTTTAACGATTATTTATATAATATATAAAAACTCGTGTCAATTGAAATTTGAACTCTTCATAATTATATATTTCTTATTCGCGATCAGGAAATAATTGGGAGTTCGTGAGGAAACCCTGTGAATCACTTGGTAATATCGGTGAAAAATATCATTTATGCTTACTCACGCACTCATATTCACACAAAATATATTAAATTTATGTGTATTATATTGTGATTTATTAAGTTATTTCGGTTTTGTTAATGAGATACATTATGGGTTCTTAAATTGATTATTATTATTATACAAAGTTTGTTCATAATTGCCATTTCATTTATGTTCATATAATAGAAAATATATGTTGATAGTTACATTTATTCACAAATTTTTTAACAGCTAATGATTATTGGCATTTTGAGAATCCTTGATAAATATATTAAAATGATCAATACTGAAGCTTTAACGCTTTTCAATTGCAATACAACACTTCTCAATAAGCTTTAATGTAGAAATAAATATACAAGGTGTGTCAATGTGATACGGACAAACGTTAAGGGGTTGTAGAGGGGATGATTCTAAGACTTTTCATTTACCACCTTTTTTTCTGAAGCTTAGTTTTAAAGATGACCAATGATAAAAGTATTATTAGTTAAACGGAGACAATCAACTGGTTTAATGAGATAATGCCACTCTGTTTTGTTTAAACTATTTATCTGTCTCTGTCTAATGAATACTATTTTTATCATTAAAATTCTTAAAATCTAAACTTTGAATTAAAAGTAGTAACTTAAAATTCATCTTAGAATCATCCCTTTTATTATCACTTAAAATATGGGTGTGCTTCATTGAAACAACTTGTATAATCACTATTTATATTATTATTATATTATATTATATTATTGAATTTAGTATACAATGTGTTGCAAAATTATCACACTTTCTTCAAAGAAGTTACTCTTGATCGTAAGTCGGGTCGAAAAGTCCTTTATCATTTTTCGATATGAAACTTGGTTTTTAAAATAGTCAATAATGAATATATTATTAATTAAACAGAAGTAGACAGTTGAAGTGAGACAGACAAAAAACGGAGAAGTGGTATCTCATTTTAACTATTTGATGGTCTCCGTCTATGTAATAGTATATTTATTATTGAATATTTCAAATCTAAAATTCGGATAAAAAATGGAATTCTATTATTTTTTTTGTATATTATTATTTCTTCCTGAAAATATTTATTGTCTTAAAAATTTTAATAATTTAAAATATTTGGAATAATCTATCTTTTCTTAAAAGTTATTCTGCTTATTATAAATTTAATTGATTATTATAGTAAATTATAAAAAATAGCATGATGTATATATTTATTTATAGTTTTGTTATTATTATTGCTACAATGTATATTTAAATTTGTTTATAGATTAACTTTATTTAATATTGTTTAATTCATAGGATATAGCTCTCTTGGAAATTTACCAAGTATTTCATATGGTAGTGTCACCATGAAATTATGGCTTGGTCTATGTTCTCTTGACAATGATCCACATCCAACAGTTAGTGTATTGTCCAGAAAAGTTATCAGCTATGTCCGCAATGAGGTATAGAAGCTATATAATCATATTAATTTAAAAGATATTTATTTAAAAAGTTACTAGAATTAATCTAAATATTTTAATATAAAATTTAGGCAAAAAATTCTTCGGCTCCAAAAGAATTAACAGAAACGAAATTATCTTCATCATTATCTTTACCACCTTCGCCATCTAATAGGTCTAGTTATTTAACGTAAGTTGAGTAAAATTTAAAAGATTTTTTAATATCTTATTTATTTTAATTTTATTTATTCTATTGCTCACTTTTTTAAATATTATTTTAAGACAATAAATAATGTTATAATTTCTGAATGTCAATAATAGTGAGAATTATAAATTAATTTTACTTAATTATATTTTATCAAGTTAAATAGTATTTTATATTAATTTGATATATATATTATTATATAATCCCTTGATTTATTTATGTAAATAGCAATAGTAAAGGAGAATCACCACCAACAATAACACCAGGCACTGATCTTTTACGCTCAGCAAAAATTGCAACGCACGGAAATCGTTCCAGAAAACCAGTTCCTAGTGTAGTAAGAACCCCAATATAATTTAATATATATTTAATAAAAGAGTTAATTTAATAGAATTAATAAATTTTATATAAAATATTTTTATTTTATGTCTTAATTCTATAACAAAATTATTTTACTTTGAACAATATTATTTAGATTTCAGAAGAAGAGGATGAAGAACCTATTATAAGAACACCTATAATAGCGTCTCAATTTGTTGAATGGAGTTGTGCTCAATTTGCACAGCCAGTTTCTTTAGAAGTAAAACCAAAATTACTTGACACAGAAAGCACATCACATTATGAACGAGAATGGCGGTAAGTAATTAATAATAATTCTAAAAAAATATTTTCTTAATCACTATGAAAATAACAGTAATCAGCATTTCGATAATCTTTCATTTTTATATGATATATGTTTATTTATTAAAATTGATATTTATATAAATTTAAAAGAAAAAAGGCATGTTTTTGTTTTATTTAGAGAAAACGCTTTGGTTTTTATGTTTATTAAATTTACTCAAGTTTGATCTTTATATATTTGTTCAGGTTTTAAAGCATTTGAATACTTCTATAGATTTAAATAAAAATAATAGTACAAATAATCATTCATTTACAGATTTTTACGTAACAGAAAACTAAGACGAGATGCAAAGGAAGAGCAGCTGCGAGCACCACAAAGCAGAATAGAATCCCAGATATTTCATACAAGGTGCCCTCAGCAACCTGAAATATTGGTCTTTCACCCTTATGAGACACACATGGCAGTGTCATTGAAAGATTGTTTTGGGTACGTGCAGTTTTTATGATTTTATGTAAATAATATACGGTACATACAATTAAAACTGACAATTGAATTATTTTAAGAATAAGATTTTTATCTAAAACTATGTTTGCTTATAATAATGAGAAAGAGTATTATTTCACTTGCTGTTACTACATTACATTGAAACAATTATAATACTATGTTATGGTATGTCAATATTCATAAGAATATGTGAATAAAAAGTTGAATAAAAATTCAACTTTAATTTTTGCTTTTTCAACTCTACAGAGGGAAGTGATAGAATTATCACTACAAAAATATAGTAAAAAATATTAAAAAGTTATCAAATAAAATTCAATAGAAACATGTCCATATTACAAACATAATAGAGATAGAGATTCATAGATAGAAACAACTTCTTTATATAAAAATATGTATGTTTCTCTCTCTCTCTCTCTCTCTCTCTCTCTCTCTCTCTCTCTCTCTCTCTCTCCCTCTCCCTCTCCCTCTCCCTCCCCCCCCTTCTCATCCTTCTTTTAAAAATGTACAGACACTAAAGAATTATTTTCATAAAACAACTTATATGGTGTCTAACTAGAATGTATTGAATTATTTTTAGAGTGTGGGATTGGCAAAGTGGTGTAAGGTTAATTTATAGTCGAGTACACAGGATGTCTTCTCGAGTTACTGCTATAGAATTTATTAATTATCATGATGTGGCTCTATTAATGACTGGCACAGAGGATGGTGCGATTAGGATATGGAAAAATTATAGTAATACTCCAACTCGTGATCCAATACTTACTGCTTGGCAAGCATTGGGTGATTTACAATCGACAACAAAAACTTCCATTTGTAAGGAATTGTTTAGTTTCTACAAAAAGTCACATTATCTGTATAACTTTATCAGTGAATGAAAGATATATTTAATGATTTGTTTCCAGCATCTGCAGGACTTGTTACAAAATGGGAGCAAAAATCATTGACATTAGCTGTAACGGGCGATATACGTGTCATTAAGTTGTGGGATGCAGAAACTGAATTAAAAAAGCAGGATATCCCTACTGGTGCTGATTGTTGTGGGACGTTTCTTGACGTCGATGGTACAGGTAAAATTTTGATGATCATAAGCATATTCTAATTTATCTCGTAAACTGCACATATATATAATAAGTAAAATGAGAAATTATTTAATACAGGAGCATTGATGGTATTGGGCTGTGGTGATGGATCAGTCAGACTTTTTGACCGAAGATTACCTCCATTAGAAGCTAGAGTTATGACTTGGAGGGAACATAATGCATGGGTTCTAGGTACATATCTAAGAAAAAAGGAAGGTCAAATAACGCAATTGTTCACTGGATCTTCCTCAGGGGATATTAAAATTTTTGATCTCAGAAAAAATTCTTCCGTTAGTACAACCCAAATAACACAAGGTATCTCAGCTTTGGCTGCTCACGAAGCCGCTGATATATTTGCTTGGTAAGTTTTTTTATTTTTCTATTTCTGTGTTTATATACTGTATATAGTCATAGTGAGAAATAAATATTATAAAATTTAGTTTAATAGGAAATTAAAGTACATGGTAGAAAATTATTTTACAGTGGCTCAACAAATCATTGTATAAGTGTATATACAATATCAGGTTCTCACTTGAATACGTTAAAGTTCCACGAAGGCTTCATGGGAACACGTATTAGTCCTGTAAGTTGTCTTAGCTTTCATCCATATCGTGTGATATTAGCAGCTGGATGTGTAGACAGTACAATTACAGCATATGCATCCGAGTCACGTAGATGACTATCAGAGTTTGAAATTCTCTAACAGTATATGTATGCTTGCAAAAATATATGTGATTCAAAACCTTCTTTAAGTTAACAGAAAATTGTAAAGATACATAAGTTAGCTTCTATAGGAAGGGAATATTTTATATATTATCTACAGTGTCCATAAAATTTATTTGCACACTTTAAAATTGGTATTACTTTCTAAACAATGAATGGAGTTTAAGAGAGTATTATACATCACACTATTTACTACTTTTTTGCGACTAAGAAATCCTTAAAAACTTTATTATTTTCAAGTAAATAAGATATATGTGACATATAGGAATTCTAATATTTTAATTATTTGAAGTTATTTTATGAAAATTATATATGTATATTTTTTTTCCTCCATTTTTCTTGATTTCTTTCTCTTTTTCTGTTATTTATATAAATTTTAAAAATATATAGTGTTCTAAAAATGGCCTTGTTCAGCTGGTATAGTCTTGACATCAAATCCAATAGAAAATCTCTGTCACTTTTCCATTTGGAGTTTAGTTTTTGTGATATTCATTTAAAAAGTTATTTTAAAAGTTAGACATTCAATCAAGTTATCTCATTTCAAATATCTATTTGTCTTTGTCTAACAAAGAGTATCTTTTTATAGAATATTTTAAAAACTGAGCTTTGGATCAAAAAATGATAAAAAGATTTTTTATTCCATACGTCCTCGAGAGTATGCCATTTGAAAAAAGGATACAATTTAAGGACATCCTGTATACTTAATCCATATACGTATTTATATAAAAGATTAAATTTATTTCTTTAAAATATAATAATCGTATTGAACAAATTGATGAAATTAAAAGAAATAAATTTAAAATGTACAGAGTAAATGAAGTTGTTAGTGGTTTTAAGATTAAGTTAAGAATTATTTAAAATATAAATAATAATGAAAATAGCCAGAGTTATGTTGGCATACCATCGTTTATTGAAGACAATTTTGTTTTCAGACGTTTGTCTAAATTATATTAATTATAAAAATTAATGCAGGATAAATAAGTGAAAACGGAATTTTATCTTTGATATAATTTAATTATTTTTTAATGTCTAAAACGCTTAAAGTTATGAATTGTGTGATGTTTTATGTTATATCAATCTCTTCTTTTTCATTGTTTCTCAAATATCAATTATTAAAAGTTAGCAGTTATTTTTATTATTTAATGCAAATAATTGTACCTTTTATTCAGTATCATTTTGTGATAAGTACATTATTTTGTGTTTAGAAAAACAATTCGTAATAGAGGTAAATTTAAAATAATTGTTACATTTAAATAGAACTATGATCTTGACGAACCATGGTTTGTTTCCCTGGTAACCAAAGAATACTTTGACTTTCCTTTAAAAGAAACAATGCACAATGTGACTCAGTTATAACAAAATAAGAAGCTAGAAAAATAGATAATAGTTTTATGGTGTTTATGAAAGTTTTTATGAATATTGCGTGAATGATTATATATGTATTGAGAAGTTTATTATGTGTGAGTGAAAGTATGTTTATTATTATAATGATTTAAAATTGCCATAATGAAAAATATATTTAGCTATAATATTGGTGCCACACATATAAAATAGTAACGCGCTTATGAAAAGTATATATCAATTTTAAATATGATGCTTTATTTTTAGAAAATATGCATTGATTACAATCTTTTCAATTTCTTTATAGTATTAACCGTTAACGCTTCGTTGACTTCCTTAAGGGGAGATATGTATAATTTATGGTATAAATAAACGAAGCGTTAACAGTTAAAAATACAAAATTCTATATTTTGTAATATTTTTTAGTATAAAAAAAATTAATTTTTCTTCAATATATTAAATTAAAAAAGTCATAAACTAATTATATAAAAAAATTATAATAATTTTTCTTCAATTATTTGAAATTGAATATTTCTTGTCAATAATGAAAATACTTAATATCATTCTTATACTACAATATATTTATTAGGTTCTTCAGGAATTAATTTTCAAAATTATATTTAAAAACACCATAATCTACACTTTGATGCCTTCATGAAGTATATCATAATTAAATTATAATTCACATAAAAATATTATATAGATTTTATTTTTTGTGTTAGTGATTATGAAAATAGTCTATATCAAAAGTAAAAGAAAATAGTTTTCCATTTATCTTTTATTAGTTAAAAAATGAAACAATTCAGCTTAAATAGATTTTTTCCCTAAACCATTTTATATAGTGGTTATATAAAGTTATATATTTGAGTTTTTATGCTTTCGCAGTCATAATCATAATATTTCTTGGTTTTCGAATGGATTCCGCGTTCGGAATTATTATACAATTGCCAAAGTTTCGCAAACATTGCAGTTTGCTTCTTCAGAACTATTAAAAAATGATTGGTCGGTGTAACCAATCGTAAAACATATACGGGTATATAAGGACGACCTAAGGATAGGATTCGTCAGTTAGGATCACCATAGTACTGAAGAAGCAATCTGGAATGTTTGCGAAACGTCAGTAATTATATAATAATTCCGAACACGGTGTCTATCCAGAAATTAATGAACATTAAGTTATATATTGTTTAATAGAATTATTAAATTTTTTCTAAAATTGAGAGAAAACGGAAAATATTTCTAGAAAGAATTTTTATTGAATAATTTGAAAAATTGGAGCTACTATATGTATGTTGTTACAGGATGTAATAATGGCATGCTCCATAAATTTAAAGGGTTGTAGAGGAAGTGATATTAAAACGATTTTTTTATTATCTTTCAAACCAGGTCTTAATTTTCAAAGTATTCAATAATGAATTTATTGTCAGTTAAACAGAGACAATTAGATAGTTGAAGCAGGATAGAGTGTCATCTCACTTTAACCAATTGACTGTCTCTGTTTAATTAATAGTAGCTTTATCGTTTAATATCTTGAAAATGAAGCTTCAGATTGAAAAGTTGCAAATGAAAAATCATCTTAGAATCACTGCTTTTACTGCTGAAATGTATGGAACATGTCATTGTTACATCCTGTATATACACGTGAACTATAGTAATTCAAAAATTGATGATTAATTTTAAAAGCAAAATTATTTTCTGAATTATCTAATAGTTTGTAAATAAAAATAACACAAGTGAGTGAACGATAAATATTTGATTCAATGCATTGATAATCTTTTACTGCATAATATATATGTAATACAAAATATGCAGCATTCAACAGGACTAAGTTTAAGCATTGGGAAATTTCTTTCTCTACGAATAATCCTAGAGTGTCGATATTGTAATAAATTTATAATAGTTGTAGTAATTATATTTGATATTCGTTATAGTAATAAACTTTTCTAGTTCGTTTATTAGTTATTTTAAATGCGGTCGTAATATTTAAGCAATTGTAGAATTGATAAAAAATTGCTTTTATCACCAAATTATTTTTTATCATATGTACATATTGTAATTGGCATAATATTAGCTGATATATAAAATATGCTGTTATTAAAAAAAAACTGTACCTTTGTAAATAAATATCTGAAAGTAAACGTGATATGTTAAAATAAGATGTTACAAAACTACTATTTTATTTTAATACGATCTCCTGTTGTATCATTGTTATTGTTTATCAAAATTCTTTATTCTTTGTTAAATTTTTAATTGTAATGCAGGAAGAACATATAAATAAATCCATATTTTTGTCATAATTAACCGTAAAAAGCTTCTTAGAATTAAAAAATATTTTTTCATGAAGCACGTTATAAGAAAAATAATTCTTAACGAAAAAAAAAAAAATTATTTTATAAGTACTTAAATATTTGATATAAATATTTCAAAAAAAAAAAAAAAATTTTTCCATTCCTTATGACCTATGCATTTACTATAATTTAGAGAAAACAGAAAAGAACAATGAAACATGATACAATTATCATTTTGATTAAAATTTATGTCAGTTTGATGGTTGGGAATTCCCACTACTTATCAATAATTATCTTTTATAATACTATTAGATTTAGGTAAAAGTTATAATAATATTTTCATTTCTTTAATTCTTTAAGAAAAGTGTATTTATTATACAGCGTATTTCAAAATTCATGCAATTTCTTTCAAGGTAAAAAAGTCAAATAGTTTTCTTACTATTTTTTGACCTGGAGTTTAGTTTTATAAATATATAATTATAAAAGTATTAGTTAAACAAAAACAAATAATTAAAATGCGATAACACCACACTTTAGTCGCGTTAGTTTTGCAGGTCATTATTACACATTATAATTGTGTAATGTGTAATATCTTTGTATAACTATTAATACCTTTATTATTAAATATCTTAAAAAAATGAAGCTTTAAATCTCATTTCTCTCAAAAAATGTCAAGGGAAAAAACTTAGAATTACGTCAAGAATCACCCTTCAAAAGAGGTTTGTTTTTTTCCGGATGCCCTATACAGGGTGTTACAAAACGATCGCACTTCCTTAAAGGGGGTGGTTCCTCACGCTATTCTAAAAACTTTTCCTCTTGGCATTTTTTGACTTGAAGCTTTATTTTCAAGATATTCAAATGATAAAGATACCATTAGTTAGACAGACACAGTCCGATAGTTGAAGTGAGGTAGCACTACTCTGTCTCTCTTCAAGTATCGGAGTGTCACTGTCTAATCAATGGTATCTTTATCCTTGAATATCTTGAAAATGAAGTTTCAAATCAAAAAATACCAAGAGGAAAAAGTTCTCAAAATAGAGTCAGGAGCCACCCCCTTTAAGGAAGTGTGATCGTTTTGTATAAACAACCGGTATACTTGATGATTCATTGCAAAGTGCGTTAATCTTTGCTATTTATAAGTGTGAATATCCTGTACATAAAGAATAAGAATAATCAGACAAATAGATAGTTGAAGCAAGATAATACCTCCTTATCTTTTATCTATCTCACCTTAACTACCTATTTGTTTCTCTCTAACTAGTAGTACTCTTATTATTGAATATCTAAAAAATTAAGCCTTGGATCAAAAAATGGTACAGCACTTTTTGACTCGGTTTATTCTCAGGAGTAACCTCCTTAAAGAAAATGCGTGAATTTTGGAAAACCCTGTACAGGGTGTAATAATAATTAATAGTACCTTTATCATTAAATATTTCAAAAACTAAGCTTCGGATAAAAATGTAGTAAAAGAAAAATCGTCTTAGAATCATCCCCTTTACAATCCCTTAAAGTTTGGCAGTACCTCACTAAAACATCCTGTAGTTATTACAAAAATATATATTATGACAAAAATGTTTTTAGTGCAAGAGGCCTATGCTAAATATATGTTGAGAAAGCATTATTATAATTTTTTACAAATAGATAAAAGTGTAAAAATATAATAAAACTGAAAATTTACTATTTGGAATTATATATACAGGGTATCTCTAAGTCAATAGTTATTTCTTATACCCTTCGGTAAAATGAGGATAAGTTGAATTGAAAAGTCCTGTAGGACTTTTGATAAAAATGCATAATTATGAAGTTATTACAAATTAAAAGTTAAAAGGTTTAAAAATTTAAAAATTTAAAATAAGCCAATCTCGAAGCTCATTTAAGCTGTGGTGTCATACTCTTTAAATATGAGCAGTAAGTAGGCGTGGTTTCTCACCTTTTTCTCTCCCACTCCTTATAGCCTACTGGGAGTATCTGTGTTCCGCGTTATTCTTCGGCGTTCCTTTTTTTCAGCGATAATTTAAACGTTGATGACAACCACAAATTCTTATTCTCTGAAATTCCTTTTTCTTTCATCACATTACTATGGGAGTATTACCAGAGTTTACAGAGATTCTTCTGATGAAAATATACTGAAAATAACTATGATATAATATGATAGAATAATTTTTGGTCAAACACTGCGTGATAAGATTTTTGTTTTAATCCTTAACATGCAGTGACAGACAGCTAAAAGTGATTCTCTTATATTTATGTTTTGTCTTATTTTCATCAGAAGAATCTCAGTAACACTCTAGTAATATTCTCTTGTGCGCATGTGACAATTTGATAGGAAACAGTAATTTCAGAAAATTAAAATCTGTGGTGAGTCACCGACGCTCGAGTTACTGCCGAATAAAAATATCAAAGAGCGCAGAAGAATAATGCGCAACACCGATATTATCGGTAGGCTGAAAGGAGAGGGAGAAAAAGAGGTAGGAAGCCACGCCTGCTCACTGCCCATATTTAAAGAACTTGACACCGTAGCTGTAATAAGCCTCGGGATTGGTCTATCCTTTTTAATCTTAAATTTGCAATAACTCCGTAATTATGCATTTTTGGCAAAAGCTTTACAGGATTTTTCGATTCAGTCCTCATTATCCTCATTTTCGAAGGGTGTGAAAAATGACTATTGACTTAGAAACACCCCATATAAATAAGATAATATGGAATAAGCAGCAAACGTTAAAATAAGAATAGCACAAACGTAAACTTCTTGAAAAATAAACAAATAATTAAAAACATTTATTTGAAATTTTTATGGAAAAAACTACCATTCGAACTCACTTTGCGTTTAGCCTATTTTGTCATTTGTTAATTATAATACCTGATTTACTGAGTAGCATTTCTAATATTACTGTTGAAAGAATTACGATTACAATTTTTTTAGCTACCATACGACTAAAAATAAAAAATTGGAAAATGAAATTTAAAATATTCAAGTTTTTGAATTTCAAATGTTTTTTAAATCATTTTGAATCACCAGTATTGCACAATTCTTGAATAATTTATTAATTTCATGACTTAATAATTTTTACGCTAAATGCAGATAAATTATCACTGTTAAAAACGAAAATATCTAATTAAGAAATCAACTTGTTCATACGACTGGACGTATAAAGAAACTGCAATTCTCAATCCAATTATATTTAATACTTGTGATTAAATTAAAGAAAAGAGTCAAAGGCTCGAAGAAAATCTCCTAGATTATAAATTTAATGGTAAATTTAATAAATGATTTTACTATTGCTCACAGCATATTGATTGATATGCATTCTAATTTGTAATAATTAATTAAAACCGATCAGATAATTATAAAACGAAGAATTTTAAAGTACCGTGAAAATGTTTAGTATAGGATTATTTTTTGTATTATTTAAAAAGAATATTTCAATTTTTCAGCCTTTTGAGAATGATACATATTTTTTTAATTGTGCTAAGGTGTTATACTGCTAACGTCACACCGTCTGCCGTGACGTAGATGCTACCTCGTGAACGTCAGCCAATAAACTTATATATACAAAATTTTTTAGAATTAAAAACTTTAGCCCCAAATCGAAAAGTAGTAGATTACTTCTCACCTCGGTTTAACCTTAGAAAGTTATCCTTTACAGGAAATACTCAAATTTCTAGAAACCCTATATTTCACGATGTACAAGAAATCAAATAAAAAATATATACTGTTTATATTTTTTGTACAGATTTTTAAAAATAATAATCCTAAATTTCAGTATCATAAATTTTTTGTGTAATATTTACGAATTATTTATTACGTAGTAGAGTAATATTTTATTTATTACGGCAAAATCTTTTGTCTATCTCTTTCAATAGATAGAATTTTCAACTTTATTTATCTTTATTGTATTATTATTTCATTTAATATAATTATTATTTTCTTTTATTATTATATATTATATATAAGGTATTTCAGTTAAGTACAGCCAAGCTTTAAAATACTGTAGAGAGAGTAATTCTAAAATGATTTTTCATTTATATATACTGCATTTTGATCAAAAACTTAAAACTTTCGAGATATTTAATGATAAAGATACTAGTTAGACAGAGACAGATAAATAGTTGAAGTGAAACAGAGTAGCGTTATCACACTTCAACCAGTTCACTGTCTTTGTTTAACTAATTGTACCTTTATTATTGAATTTCATGAAAATTAAGCTACCAATCAAAAGATGTTAATTAAAAAATGATCTTAGAATCACCTCTTCTACAGCCCTTTAAATTTATAGAACACGTCATTGTTACATCCTGCATATCGAAGTACTTCTTTTTACTGTTGTGCTGAAAGTGTGAAATTGAATATATATATTTATCATTTGCGATTATATGTATTACGAACATAACATGATAATAATTTCTTATTTATATAGTTAGCGAAGAATCAATTTGTATGTTTTACTATCTGGAGCACGTAAACATTATCGACTGAAGAATTCATCTATCTATACACTTAACCATGATTATTTAGGAATTTTGCCAATCGAGGCAACAGCTGTATATGTGATACACCAGTGGTTCTCAATATCCTTTAATCATGTAAAATTTTATAAAGATCTCAGTGAAAAAAACATCGATCAAAACAAATAATGTAAAGCGGAATTCTGGCTACAGGTCGTTAACCTTTTACCTCGAGATTGAAATTTTCCAATGGAATTTCCAATAATGAAAGAATTAAAAATTATGTATGAAAATACTCCCTGTATGCCAATTGATCGTAATAATTATCAATTGAAAATGATCGAATTAATCAATAAGAAATTGTTATTAATTGTTCTGAATAAAGTGTACATGATAATAAAACAATAGGTTTATTTATGTCCTAGTACTTGATGTCTTGTTCATCGATCAGACTAGGACACATATTAATCAGCTAATTCTCGATTTCTCGCATATATTAAATTGAATAGGGCTTAACATTTCGCTGAAAAGACGAAAGGAAATGTAACCTGAGATAGCGATTAAACGAAATTCATAGCGTAAGGTATTTAAATATTGGATTTGCGCATAATTGCCAGGCGTTTTTAAGCGATTTTATCAGGCGTTCTTGAACACTATTTATTATGAAAAAGGGAACATAAAAATTCAACGGTAACATTCTTTACAGCAACAGTAACCTAAAAGTAGAAGAATATTTTCATGCATAAGTTCATAAAAAATTGTAAATTTTTATTAAAATATAGCGCGTCAAAGAAACGCCTAATAATTATGCATCGACCCAATAAAATTCTCCCTGTTCATCGAAAGAATATTTTTTAAAATCGGTTCCACCGTAAATGTTCCCCACATTGAGTTTCCCGAAAGCGAGTGAAGGTGAAGTGCAAGATAAAAGTAGAAATATACTTGGAAAACTATAAAACTTATAGATAACCGGGAAAACTTGATTTCCACAAACGTCGATAAACCCCTTTAAAGGTGTCTTAAAAAATTGACCGAGCAATGATTTTCATAAGCATTATTACGTAATGCGTCGTACGCGTGAGGATAGCGAATGAACCTTTGGACAACAATCGGAAGAGTCGAAAATACAATAGGATCATCGCTATTTTCGGGAAAATTGTTTCATTTTGATAAAAACCGTTAAATAAGAGCACACGTGCGAAAGTGCCATCGGAGAGATCGGATCGAATGGTTTCGCGGCGAATATTCACGACGACTCGCGGCACGAGAACGAGACGTACCCGAAGATTTGAAAAGGTAGTTCGGTCAAAGTCGGTAAGATTCGTCTTGGCTGTGTACCGCATTAGAATAGGATCACCGCTATTTTCGGCAAAAATTGTTTCATTTTGATAAAAACCGTTGAACAACAAGAGCACCCACGCGAGAATGCCAGCAATCGATCGAACGGTTTCGCGGCGAATATCCACGACGACTCGTGGCAAAAGAACGAGGGAGTACCCGAAGATTGAAAAAGGCAGTTCGTTTAAAAGGATCCGCGCTCGACGAAAATCGTTCTTCTCATTTTTCTTCCTTAAAAATGAATGGATTGGAAAACCGCTTAATCTACATAATGTGGAAAGTCTGATGAAGTTGCCCTTTTTTTTGCAAATCCAAACAAAATTTATTAACCGACAATTTGCATTTACAATTTGTAGCATAACATAAAAAGTATAAGTTATTTCGAAATGAGACAGGGCAACGTCGCTACAAAAAAGATCAAGGAATCGATTGAGTATAGTCTTGATCCAAAATTCCAAGAAATGTGGAAATAAAGCGAAAAGTACGAAATGGTATAAAATTGTTAAAAATATTGCCCAGTTTTATCTCGAAGCAGATAAAACAAAGCAAAAATTAGTTCATATAGATGGCGCAGCAACAAAATTTCATAAGTGAGACAGAGATAAGAGATCCTTTTTTTTACTCTATTTAGTTAAGACACAAATCGTTTTAGGTCGGGTGAGAATCCTCTTAAAGTCGGTAAGATTCGTTTCGACCGTGACCGCATTAGAATAGGATCATCGCTATTTTTGGGAAAATTATTTAATTTGGATAAAAACCGTTAAACAAGAGTATCGCGGCGAATATTAACGACAACTCGCGGTAGGAGAACAAAGCGTATCCGAAGATTGAAAAAGGCAGTTCAGTAAAAATCGGTAAGATTCGTTTCGACCGTGTACCGTATTAGAACAAGATCATCGCAGTTTTTGGCAAAAATTGTCTCATTTCGATAAAAATCGTTAAACTAAAGTCGTAAGATTCGTTTCGACCGTGTGCCGTATTACAACAAGATCATCTCTATCTTCGGGAAAATGATTTAAATGTGATAAAAACCGTTAAATTAAAGTCTCGTAAGATTCATTTCGACCGTGTATCGTATTAGAATAGGATCCTCACTATCTTCGGGAAAATTATTTAAATTTGATAAAAACCGTTAAACTAAAGTCGGTAAGATTCGTTACGACCGTGTACCGTATTAGAACAAGATCATCGCTATCTTCGGGAAAATGATTTAAATTTGATAAAAACCATTAAATTAAACTCTCGTAAGATTTATTTTGACCGTGTATCGTATTATAACAAGATCATCCCTATCTTCGGGAAAATTATTAAATTTGGATAAAAACCGTTGAACAACAAGAGCACCCGCGCGAGAATGCGAGCGATCGATCGAACGGTTTCGCGGCGAATATTCACGACGCGACACTCGCGGCAGGAGAACGGTCGTACCCGAAGATTGAAAGAGGCAGTTCGGGTAAAGTCGGTAATGTTCGTGTCGACCGTGTACCGCATTGCTCGGGCCCGTGCACTCTCGGTAAAAGCGCGAGCTGGCGCAAACCTCGACAGTCTCAGTAGCAGCACTCGAGTCAGTCGAGGGTGAGCCGTTGCCGGGTGTAAGAGTCCCTCTCTCTCTCGGCCTTTTCGCAACGGCCGTCACAGACAAATGACACGACTTCCTCCTCCTCCTTCGCGTTATGAATTTTGACTCTCTGTCATCGCTCCTGATAATCGATCGCTGTAAAATTAGCAGACTGAACCGACGCGTTACGTGAGAAAATTCGATCGCCGGAAATTTTCTCCGCGAGTCTGCTCAAAGATTTTTTATTAAAGTACCGAAAAAGAGAGACGAGGGGAGGGGACGGGACGGGACGGGACGGGCAGAAGAAAAGTGGTTGAAGAAACGACTGAAAAACAGCAACGAGAGAGATAAAGAAATAGAGTTGTCATCGGGACCAATCGCCATGGATCGATCTTCGAAATTCGTCTTGAGGAAAATTATTATAGATTTTCTCTGTATTTTGATCGGTAAGTGGGGCAAGGCGTCAAATTGATAAAAAGTAAATTAAGAAACGAAACCGAATTAACAAAAAATTTTTTTTGTTTAATCTCGAAGCTTTTAGCAATTTTCTCTCGAGAAAGAGATGCGTGCGAGGAGGAAAGGTGGTGGTGGGGGAGAGAGGAGCGACTGTTTATGTTGGGGCAACGTTTAATGGTTTTATCAACCGACACATTTTCCCGTACTTCATTCTATTCTCCTTCTCCTCCTTCTATTACCCTCATCGAGACAAGTGCGAGTAAATAGTGCAATGAATGATAGCATTGTCTTTCTCTTGCTCTTTCCTTGTTCACTTTTTCTTCGTGTATATTTCAAATCGTTATAATATACTTTGATCGGTATATCGTGTACACTCGCGTAAAAAGAGAAAGAGACAAAAATATTTAAAAACGAATTATCCGAGGAAAATAAGGTGATCACTGGCGTAACAACAGTTACAGAATGGACAGCGTTGCGTGCCATTTGTCTTTGGCATTTCTTGCTTTTAACCTCCAAAACGTCAGGTGTCACCGTTAAGAATAAGCGCTGCCTGTAGGCTGCTAAAAAGACTGCGAATATAAACAAACTCTTCTTTCTCCGTCGCACTCGAGCGTTCGCTCGTTCGTTCACTCGCTTACTCTCCTGTTCTTTCTTTATCTCCCTCTCTCTTCCTTCCTCCTCCTTTGTGCCAAGCAACCGTTTTTCATTCGATTTCACGTGACTGGAACGAGCGTTGTTTCATATTCAAATGCCAAATTATGGCTGATTTTTATGATATCGCTCAAGTATGGTCAGAGGTACAGGGCACAATACCGGGTGTCCGGAAACAATCGCACTTCCTGTTAAGAGGTGATTCCTGACACTAAACTAAGTTGAAAAGTCCTTGGCCACTTTTCAATCCGGAGCTTGGTTTTTGAGATATTTAATGATGAAAGTACTGTTGGTTAGACAAAGACAGACGGATAGTTGAAGCGAGACAGAGAGATGCTATCTCACTTCAACTAATTGACTGTCTCTGTCTAACTAATAGTGCCTTTATTGTTAAATATCTCAAAAACTAAGCTCTAGGTTAAAAAATGATACAGGACTTTTCGATTCGGTTTACCCTCAGAAAACTACCCCTCGGAGAAAGTGCGACAATTCCCGGACACTCGGTATACTTGAAATTAGAAAAATATTCAGGTAACGTATAGAGCGAGGTCTTTTTAGACTTTTCAGTTTCATTCACTCGTTTCGTTATTTTATATTGTACTCATTCACAAATGTCGATGTATGTAGTTGTTTGGGGGTTTTTGAGATTCAGGTGGAGTAATTTACTTTCTATGTTCGATCATTAAAATTTAGCCTGAATGTTTAAAAGCCTTAAATATTATTGAGGATTGTTTAAGTTTATAGAAGAATAATACAATCTTCTAAAAGATTTTTTTATTGATGGTTTAATAAATTTATTATAAGAGAATTATAAATAATCAAAATTACCCTGAAGTTTCTCAATAAAGTTAAGCAAAGAATTGTTTGATTTTTTATTAAAATTATATATAGGGTTTTTTGAAAATGGCTTCTCTGAGAGATCGAATAAAATAGAAAATTCCTTTGACGTTTTTCAATCCAGAGCTTAGTGTTCAAGGTATTCAATGAGAAAAGTACTACTACTTAAACAGAGACAGATGGATAGTTGAAGTGAGACAGAATAGGCTTTTCTCACTTCAACTATCTGTCTATCCGTATTCAGCCAATAGTACCTTTAATATTAAATTTTTTAAAAAGAAACTTCAAATTGTAGCGATACAAGATTTTTTATTTCTTTTACTCTCAGGAGTATATATTTTGGAAAGATGGCGACATTTTTTAGACTTTTTATAGATCTCATTCTAGAGGAGTATTGAATAATAATTAATAACCAAAGTCAAATTTTCTCATGTCTTTCAGATTTTAAAATATTGAAAAAATTTCATCTGATTTTATTTCAGTAAAAATTATATGATAATTTTTTAAAACCAATCTGATAATATAAGTAAAAGTAAGTTAATATTTAACAAGCCATTAAAAATATTTACTTTGGATTACTTGAAAAACTACAAAAAAATACTTCTTTTGCAGAAGCGTAACACTAGGTACTAGAAATAATAGGCAATCATTTATTTTAGTGAAGAGAATGAAGTAAAATTTTCGATATTCCTTAATTAATTGACGAGTAATTTTAAATGGACTGGAAATGATCTACCTTGAAACGATTTATGTCTGCCGGATTCCAGGCAGGTCAAGTTTCGTCAATAATTGGGTTCTTTCAAACCCGATTAAGAGTGGTACTGTTGAACTGGTTTAGCTTGTTAGGAGACTCAAAGGATACTAACAAAACAAACCGCCAGTGCAGGAGCCTTCCTTTGTATCTTGATGCCTATCATCCAAGAAATCCATTCACAAAGCATGTTGCATATTTTTATTTACTATCTCCCTGATAAAATAAACTACCAGTGCAGCAGCAGACTTCCCTTGTATCTATCTTAATTTGATGTTTATCGTTCAAGGGAACTTCACAAAGAGCATTGCCAATTTACATTATTGAATTTTATTTACTTTTCAGAAAAAGAAAACAAATTAGAAGCGTACCAACTAGAATTACACCTCGATACCTATCGCTCAAGAAATCCATTCATAAATCATTTTGCATATTTGCATCGTTTTTCAATGACAAAATAAGTTACCAGTGTAACCACTCTCCCTCTTACTCATCTTGATTTTATATTTATTACTAGAGAGAACCTTACAAGGCGTAGTATTCATTTTATTTTATTGACTTTTAATTACTTTTCAATAATAAAATAAATTAGCAATACAGGAACCTTTATTTGAATTTTAATGATGCCCATAATTCAAGAAATCCATTCACGATGCACTTTGCGTATTTATATTTTATTTTTCAATGATAAAGCCAGTTATTGATGTAACAATTTTTTCTTTTATTAATTTTGATGTGATTTTTTTTCTTCAAGAGAACTAAACAAACCATCGTGCTAGTTTTCATTCATTAATTTTTTTTTCTCCAATAATAAAGTAAACTAGTGGCATGCACGAGTTCCCATTTGTATCTTGATGTTTTTAGTTCCATAAATTCATTTATTAAGTATATTTTTATGTATATTTTTTTATTTTATTGCTTTAATTTCCTTTTTCAATGACAAAAGTCATTAATGGAACCACTTCCTCTGGTATCTTGATTTCGTATCTGTCGTCCATGAAATTTATTCATAAAAGAACTTACTATTTTTAATTACTTTTTCATCTTGTTAACAATAAACATTGAGTAAATAATTATATATAACACTAAATATTAAGCATTAAAGTGATTAATTTATAGTATTTTTATACGTTTACCTTCTTGAGAAAAGTTATAGGTTATTAAACTATTTTTAGCTTTGTTAGATTTGCTTTATTCACTATACATTATCCAGTTGAGTCATACAGGGTGTCCGGAAAAAAAGGAGACATTTTTTGAGGGGTGGTTCCTGAGGCTATACTAAGAACTTTTTTCTGTTGGCATTCTTTGATTTAAAGCTTTATTTCTGAGATATTCAATGATAAATTTGCCATTAGTTAGACAGAGACGCTTCGATAGTTAAAATGAGATGGCGCCACTCTGTCTCGCTTCAGCTACCGGAGTGTCTCTGTCTAACTAATGACATCTTTATCGTTGAATATCTCAAAACTAAAGCTTTAAATCAAAAAATACCAAGACAAAAAAGGTTCTTAGAATTGCGTTAGGAACCACCTCTCAAAATATGTCTCCTTTTTTCCGGACACCCTGTATAGGGTTGTAGAAGGTGTTGTAGAAGAATTAAAATTAAGACGATTTTTTATCATTTTTCGACTTAAGATTTATTTGTAAAGATATTCAATAATAAAAGTACTACTAGTTAAGCAGCTATAGGCAGATAGTTGTAGTGAGGTAACATCAGTCTGTTACTTCTATTATCTGTTTGTTTCTGTCTAATAGTATCGTTATTATTGAATATCTCAAAAACCAAGCTTCGGATCAAAAAATGGTATAGTACTTTTCGACTTGGTTTGCTCTCAAAAGTAATCTTCTTAAAAAGAAGGACAGGATTTAACATCTCAGTTTACTCTCGGGAGTATCCCGATTAAATAAAGTGCAGTCGTTTTTTAATACCATACGTATATTTAATGCATACGTTTGTCTATATGTTTATTGTGAAAAACTAATTCGAATTTCAAGTCTGATACATTTTTTATGTGGAAAATATAGTATTAAAATTTTATTTGCTCTTGAAGAATTTTGAAGATTGTTTTTAATATTCAGAAAACCTATGAAATAATGAACTTAGGAAATATTAAGCATATCGGAAGAGGAAAAGGTGTAGAAAACAAATTTAAATTACTATCTTATACTAATAATTTTATAAATAAGTAATATTTTGTCATTTTTTTTTTTGTTAAGAAAAAAAGTTTTTGTGGAATTCAAGACGTAGAAAAGTTTTATAATTATATCTTATGAAGTAATTATGTCCAAAAACTGGTTTGTTTACATTTTTACGATTCTTATTTACCTTCATTAGTATGCACCAAATACATTAGCTTTATTTAAATTCAAAATATCAATTATTGTATTATTACAATCATTCATAAATATTAATTATTAATAATACAGTATCTAATCATTATTTGTCTATGATAAAAAATATGTTTTTAAATAAGGAAGCAAAAGAATTTCATAATTGTTTCTTGAAAAAACGCAAATATTTTTACAGTTATTATCTCTATTCTTCAGTGTACATTCAATATATTAAACCTCATTAAAATTCAATATATATACCAATTATTGTATTATTATAACTGTTCATAAATATTAATCATATAAATTTGATATGAATTCCATTGAAATTCACAAAATCATGAATATTTAATATTATTACAACTGCTCGTAAATATTAATTATCAGCGCTAAAATATCTTTTCATTATTTATATTGATTTTAAATAATTGTAAAAGAAAGATTATTTCAACATGAGGCAAAAATTTTCATAATTGAATCATATAAGAATCTTGTTTAAACATTTTTTAGATCTTTACTTACAATTTTGTTTAAATATGAAAATACTTCAGTTTTATTGAATATTCATTAACTATGTTATTGGAATATTCAATATTTTGTAAATAATTGCATTAGCAATTAATTATGTCAACTCTATTAATTCTATTGATTTTAGATAAATGCTTAAAAAAAATACAGTGTCCGGGAATTACCATAGTTATATCAAGGGAGTTATTTTTGAGGATAAACTAAATATAAGGGTGTTTTACGTTTACTTTTCTTTAGAAGATATTTTTAAGTTATTATTATTTTAGCAAGACAGCGTGGTGTGCTACCTCACTTTACTTTTATTACTTTTATTGCGCAATATTTTGCATTATTATTATTTTTGAATATTTTGATAAGATCTCAAATAAAAAAATTGCAAAGGAGTTTTCGACTGAGATACTCTCGGGAGTAATCGATTAACAAAAATACATCAATTTTTAACATATTACATCTCGTAGGTTAAGGAATTTTGAAAAATTATACACATAGTTGGACTTAAATAAAAAATTAGTAGAAAAAGAAAACGATTTAAACGCACTTTCAATTGGTATTTCGCACACGCATTGCGTATTTGTATGTGAGAAAAGAGATGAATGTATGCGTGTCCGTTGTTGGTATTTGAAATGGGTATAGATGCTTGTGTGCGTAACAAAACATCATGTTACATAAATTGCCATAAATCACATACGCTTCACGAATCCAATTACGATGAATCAAACATGACTCATCGACAGTGAACGTGTTAAAATAATATCATTTTATGGAGTATATTACTTGATGTTAGGTCAACGGTTACATAGCAGTGTCATGTATAAGCACCAACACATAAGTTCATAATAAATATACATGCACTACTTGCAGCTATTTGCATGCGTGAAGATGATACAGATGAGAAAATGATTTCAACTGAATCAATTATTCATCTTTTATTTTACATAATAGATTACTAATATAAATAAAAGTAAAGTGTTTAATAAATAAATAAATCGATTAAAAATGATAATAAAATTGTTAAACCGGATAAATCGTTTATCTTCTATTTTATATGATAGATTACTAATACAAAAAATAATAAAGCATTTAATAACTCTTTAAAGAAATACTAATACATAGACTATTAATAATGAGAAATAGTGATACGTATGGAAAATTTTGTTAAAAAATTCAGGAAATATGCTATAAATTAAATAAAAATATAACGAGCCGTGAATGTATGAGTGTGTGAAAAATTTGTAAATAATTCTTACAATCGCATTCGAATAAAATACTTAGTAAAATTTGAAAAACACATATGCATAAAGTAAATAAAAGAGTAAGCTTATTACAATATAATTATGAATATATCTTGTAAGAAAGGACCATATAAAAGATCATTGTGTTTTCAAAGAAGAAAACAGTCCTTAATTTATTCTGAAGAACCGTGGTGGGTGTTTGCTTGTTTTACTTCTTATCCCCTTCTAATCTTTCAAGTTCTCTAAATAATGGTCACTTATACTTATTCCATATTTGTCCTCACTCGCTCTTCCACCTTCAATAGTGACTGTTCTTTCATTTTTTTTTGTTTCCAATGAAAAAATGTGGACGCTATATAGTAAACAGAATTTGGATCATCGACAACTTTTCAACCACAAGCAAACAGAGTGAAACTTACCAGGTTACTTACGGTCACGGGAATTATGAGGTCAAGGCCATAGAAAGTGGACTTGTTTCCATGATGCATCTGACACGTATTAAATAATTCCAGTTATCTTTTTAAATTAGAAATTTGCTGTTCTGAGGATATCTTTACAATTTTCTTTTGTAGTTCTTGATAAAAAGGTTTGTCATTATAAACGTTATAAAATTTGTCCAAAATATTCATAAAACAATTCTACGACTATGAAAATAATTAAAATTGTAGACTGTATTCAAATATTGAAAATAATTAATATATTTCAAATATTTAGCATGAAAAGTTCCTAATGCACTTATACAACTATATTTGAATTAAGTTAACTATGCAGAACAAAAAAAGAGATTTACCTTGACACAATTCCATATTATTGTCCTTACATTGGACCTTCACTTGTACAATATTTATAAAAATAAATTAGGTAATTTTCATTGATCTAAAAAAAAAAGCAAAAGAATGCAATTAATAGTTTATTAACTCGTTTTTATTACCCATAATTTTCTTTTCAGAAAATTAAAACCTTAACGTGTTTTTACCTCAAATTTAAATAATAAGTTAAACAATTTTTGAATTCCTCAAGTCATATTCGGTATACGTTGACTGTGTTGTTTTTAATGTTAATGTGTACGCGTGTCACTGTCCTTTTGTCAATGAATGAAATCTTAACGGACAGATTTTCTTAAAATAAAGTTTCTTACGCAGATAAGAATTCTGATTGCGCATTTTGCACTTTTTTGCATTATAAGACTTCATTAAGAGTCGAACAAGAACGATAAAGCTGCAACATGTGCTTTGTCAGAGGGGTAATGGCACGGGGGAAAAAGAAAAAGAGGAGGAAGAAGGCACGTGTGGGAAAACTAATATTTGCATACACAATTTGGTGATAAAGTATTTAACATCATTTTATTGAAAACAAATGTTTCAATAAATTAGGTGTCTTGATAAGATGTCTGAATTTTTATTGACAAGGTGTTGCGTCAATTTAATTTTGGCTAATTATATGTAGATTAATCTTAACGAAGTCATCGGATCAATACTAATTAGTCGAATTACAGCACTTTAATCGGGGCCTATCTTTTGAGGTTAATCGAGTTTCTGTGTTTTAAATATTTTCTTTAAACAGGGAGGTCAAGAACTCTTAGAAATTACTTTCTTCGTTAACTATAAAAAGAAAGTAAGCTTTAAAATTTAAATAAATTATTAAATAAGAAGATTTTATGGAAAAACCAACTTAATGTCAGCGATATTTGTTATTTCTTTGTTATCTATATCTCTTGTTTTTTGTATACAGAGTGGGAGGGTCCTCTTCGAGATTTTAAGGGATTCTAAGACGATTTTTTATTTACCATTTTTTGATTTGAAGCTTAGTTTCCAAGAAATTCATTGACAAAGATGTTGTTGGTTAGACAGAGACACAGCCAGTCGATCGAAGTCAGAGAGAATAATATTATCTCATTTTAACTAGCTGATTGTTTCTGTCTAACTATCTTTATTGTTAAGTATCTTTAAAAATAAGCATTAAATCTGAGAATGGTAAATAAAAAATAGGGGATCGTTGTTACACCCTGTATATCAAATAATTTTTGGAAATAATGCGTTAAAGTATTACATTTCTTCAATTTAAGAAATAGGTGAAAGTGCTTTACCGAATTCATTATCAGAACAATTTTGTAGGTTAACTTTCTCTAAACGCACATATACAAATACAAGTTCATAAATTATGCGTGTGCAATTGTTCAGTTTCTCCAGAAATTTGAATAATAACGGTTTAACTCTAGAAACTAAGTGGAAAAAAATATTTACTACTTTTACTTCCAAGTGTTTCTGCCTAACTAACAAAAATTTACATTTATTCAATGTTAAGATAACAATGAATTTATTCCTAAAATTTATCAACTATTATCATTTGAGCATACCACTATTTTTAAACCGTTATTTATAAGATTTTCGAAACTTAAACTTTCATGATTCATCGAATTTCCGTTTCTTGGACTAGACCGGTTTCCTCATCAATATATATTAGTTTCTTTGCATTCCTTTTATCTATTTATAGATAAGAATCTAATAATAAATTCTTAAAAATAAATATGTAAAGTATATAAAAAAGAAGCAGGAAAAGGGGGATGCAAAATGATGAATTTTTAAAGTTATAGATATTACATGCAGAGATTTCGAGGAATTTACTAAATCTATTCTTAATAATCATTCTCATAATTGAATTCTGAGATTCCATTATCGTTATGAGCGATCTCCATTCATTCATGTAGAAGCTCAGCGATTCTTAAAATAGCACAATAACGGCTTTATATTTATGTCACTGTTTCAAAGTAAAAACTATTCTCTTTGACACGGACACATAAATTTATGTGCATCGTGTATATTCGTGATACGTTTTTGTATTGGCAATTATAGGCTTTTTAATTTTGCCTTTTTTACAATGTACAGTTGAAACAAATTATTTCAATTCTAAGATAAGAACTTCCTTTCGAGTATCTTCTTATTAATACAGTAATGCATTTCTCACGAATACTTCAGATTTCTTATTCTTGGTATTATAAATACGATATGAAAAGGGTGCTCTCTTCTTCAATGTAATTTTAAAAACTCACGATAACTATTTTATCAATTATTTGATTAAATAATAATGAGGTAAAATGTAATGAAACTGAAAAAAGAATGTTTCAATGGTGAATTTTGTAACTGTAAGTTAAATTTAAAAACCGATGATATATTTTTAAAAATTGTTAAACTTTACCGTTCCTGTATTGGGTAACCTATTTTCGAAGTTTGATGAAAGACAACTTGGACGATATATCGATTACTAAATGGGTCAGTGAGGAAATTGGACGCCGAAAACTGATAACGTTTCAATTCGATTCGTTAAATGTATCGATCGACTTTTGCTTTTATTTCAACGCTAGCCGAGTTCACATTAAGTTGAATATTTAATAAGTATCACTATTTTATTAATTGAGTGCATATATGTGTAAATTCGCTTATTAATAAAATTTATATTACCCATGAGTTTTTAATTTGACGTTTAGCTAGTTTTGTAGAAATTTGTATTTACTTTCTTTTTTTTTTATTTAAAAATATTAGATATTGGTTTACAGTAAAATCAGTTAAGAGAAGAAGTATATTATTTATCTTTGCTATCTTATTATCTTGAAATAGAACTCTATCAAAAGGAACAAATTAAATACAGTAGAGCCAGACCATTGCGTATCACACGTCATGCTTTCAGTTAAAATATAATTTAAAATCTTTTCAAGACACAAGTCACAATTTTCGAGAATTTTTGATATTTAAAAAATGTAATTAATTTTACTAAAATATTTGTGTATTATTTATAGCTGTGGCATTATTAGAAATGTATGATTAAGAGAAATATATTTGATTAAAGAAAGTAATAATCTTTATTATTCCTATATGTATATTGTTCACTTTTCCATTATGGTGTTCAAAAATAACATTCTTCGCTTAATCGCGCTATCTTGTTTATAAAACATTATTATACAGGATGGACTGAATTAAATGTACGATTTTTAAAAATATTGTTTCTGATGTAAAATGATCGAGGTATTCATTAATATATCGTTTTTTAAAAGTTTTCCTCGACTATATAATTTCCACCTTGCGCGTTTAAAAAATATTTATGCACGCATTCCTCAAAGATAAAGCAAGTTAATTTTTTATCTTTCCATAATTTTATTGTATTACTTGTTTTGTTCTCTATGATGACTAATCTTTACCAATTCTTGCATCAGCTTAATATTATACAGAGTATTCTGATATAAACACCAATTTTGAATAGATGATTCCTAATGCCAAATATATCTTGATGTTATTTTTTAATTTAAAGTTTTACTTCTAAGATATTCAATCATAAAAATCTGATTGATTAGATAGAAACAGACAACTAATGAAAGTAAGATAATTCCACGCTGATTCACTTTAACTATCTGTCTATACCTCTCATGACATGTATAGCGTGCTCCGAAAATGTCGCAATTCCTTTAAAATGCATACTCCTACTGTCAAATCAAGTGAAAGATCTCGCGCGTCATTTTTTGATTTAAAATTTAATTTCAAAGTAATTTGGTCAAGATATTTAATATTAAAGTACTAGAAATTTTTTAGTATATTTATATTTATTATTTATTTTTATTTATTTGTGTTTAATTATTATTATATTTAAAAAGTATATTTAATAATAAGGACTTGTGTTATTAGTTGGCTGTTTTTGTTTTACTAATACTACTTTTATCATTAATCCTTTTCTTACTTGTAATGTTTCGTAAATTTAATTTTTTTGTATAACAGATTTTTTGCAGTAAATTTTCTTTAAACGTTCGCATTTTTTAAAAAAGAGTGTAGCATGTGAAGTTTTACAAATTAAACAAAATTAATTAAAAAATAATTTTGTAATGTTAAGGTTAGTTATAAGAGAATTAAAACAGTAATACATATGAAACAGTCGTCGATTGTCGTTAATAGTAATAAGAGGGTTAAATATCTTAAATTAAAAGGCAACAAAGAATTTTCTACTCAAATTCAAGAATATGTCCTTTTTGAGGTAATTAATATTGTAATAAAATATAATATAAAATGGTTTAGTCATATTTTGTAATAACTCAATAATTTTCTAGGTTGATAAATAACTGAAAAATCATACAACTCATTTTTCAAAATAGAGTTTATAATCATTTCATTCTTGTCATTTGTATAATACCCTTTCTCATGATACTCAATGCTGTACACGTGGCAGGGTATTCATTTATTTCAACTAGAATTACGCAGCAACAGGACATCCGACTATTCTTGTATAATTACTGTTGACGCAGATAATTGTAGAAAATCATTGTTCAGTAGCATTCCCTTTTTAAAACTGAAAATAAATCATAATATTCTAACAGATAGTAACTTATTGGTGTTATTTTAAGTATCTTAGAAAGTATGAAAGAATTGATTCATTTGAATATTATTACTAATGCGTGAAATGATAGATCTCGAAAATTGATATATTTTTGTTTATTTTTAGTTTTACACCTATATAGTCCTTTATTTGAAAAAAAAAAACTGTGATTTGAACAACATATAAGTTCGATAAGAATTTAAGTTTCAATTGTAATAAACACGTAGTGATATATGTAGAATTTGAACAGTTTAGAAAACATTCAAGAAATACACAGGTATTCTTATAGAGTTTTTATAAATTTTCTATTACCAGTAAATATTTGTCACTGCAAAGTTACGTAAAAAGAAGTTGGAAAATTATTTAGCGGTACAGGTAATTCAAAAATTCTCTAGAAACTAATTTTCCTGTGTGCTGCAGAATTTTTAACAAACCTTTCTTTTAAGTTTTTTAATGATTACTTAGTGATATGGTTAAAGTTTAAATGTTTAAAAAACGTGTATCTTCTTCCTTGAGGTTGTAAAGCTGAGCAAACAGTGTGACCTCACAGTGATAGTAATCTCGGCCATATATTTCGAGGATTCTTACATTATACGTCTCCTTGATATATAGTTCTTTGAAGTTGAAGTTGCCCCGCGTACTAAATTACTCTAAGGACTTGTATCATTTGTCGCATTTGGCAAAATTTGTATACAGAGTGTTTCAGTGAGATACAATTAAATTTTAAGGAATTATAAAAGAAATGATTTAAAACAATTTTTCATTTATCAGTATTTATCTACTTTTTTATATTTTATTGAAATACCCTGTGCAAATAATGATTTGCTATTCATGTATATAAGGCATATACCTGTGTGCATGTGTATAGTATAGGTAATCTAATAGATGATATACATGTGCAAATAGTTGAGTGTGCAAAACAGATGAATAAATACTTTAATAGTAATGTTGAATAATGATGATAATAATCATTTTGTATACTATTGAATCAGAAAAGTATCATTTGTATGAAATCATTTGTAAGAAATGTGAAATTCAGTATAAAATCAATTTAAATAACATATATCATTTAAAGAACAGACGCTTTAATTATGTGCTATTTTTTTGCAAATTAAAAAGAAAACAGATATTGTATTAAAAGTTTTAAATATATAGGATGTCCGGAAATAAATGCACTTCCTGTTAAGAGGTGATTCCTGACACCAAACTGAGTTGAAAAGTCCTTACTCACTTTTCAATCCGGAGCTTAGTTTTCAAGATATTCAGTAATAAAGATATTATTAGTAAAACAGAGACAGACAGATAGTTGAAGTGAGATAGCACCACTCTATTTCACTTCAACAATCTGTCTGTCTCTGTCTTACTAATAATATCTTTATTATTGAATATTTCGAAAACTAATCTCTAGATCAAAAAATGGTAAAGAACTTTTTAACTTAGTTTGGTGTTAGGAATCACCTCTTAACAAGAAGTGCGTTTATTTCTGGGTACCCTGTATATTCTTACAAATAGCTTATATTGAATATAATTAATGGGCGATATATTTAGTTAAAGTATTGGAATGTAAAAGTATGTAATATTTATACAATATTTTAAACTAAATTATACGAATAAAACAATTCTATTTTGTCTGTTTCCTCAGAAATATTCGAATAAAACTAAATTTTGTAATCAAGTGAAATATGATATGAAAAATTATTTTTTCTAAATATGTAGGGTGTTTCAATAAGATACAGCCAAATTTTAAAGAATTGTAACAATCATTTATTACTTTTTGACTTGAAGATCAATTTCCAAGATACAGGTTGTCCAGAAAAAAGGAGACATTATTTGAGGGATGGTTCCTGGTGCAATTCTAGGAACTCTTTTCTCTTGGCATGTTTTTTATTTAACACTTAATTTTTAAAATATTCAACGATAAAGATGCCATTAGACAGAAACTCTCCGATAGTCGAAGTGAGATAGAGTGGCGCCACCTCACTTCAATTGCTGTAGTTTCTGTCTAACTAATAGCATATTTAACAAGGAATATCTTGGAAATTGAGCTTAAAATCAAAAAGTGGTAAATGAAAAATAGTTTTAAAATCATTTCCTCATAATCCTTTAAAGTTTGGCCATACCTCATTGAAACATTCTGTATATATACATATGGTTGATTAATTAATTATTTTAATATTGTAAAATTAATAGAATGTATGTATTTGAATTTATCTAAATTTGCAAAATAGTAAGAATGAAAGCATTTATTTCTATCAAGTTTAGAATGTGCATTGTAATATAAGAAATGTTACATTCTTTGAAAATACTCATACTTATTGAAAGTAGGTTAAGGTTGGGTTTGTATGTGAGAAGAGGTATTTTGAGTAAATACTAAACACGTAACTTCTAGATACATTTGCAAGGTATTGTTTTCTCATGAATTCGTCATGAAGACACTAATAAAAGACAATACATCACATTCTTTTATTATTGCTTGCTAATATTATTAGCAATAGGCAAGGATAGAATAACCTTTTGAAAAATAAGTGAGAACTACTTCTGTTTATAGATGTTTTCAAAAAGTATCTCTTTATATCATCTAATTTATTATTTTATTTTACTAATATATTATATATGTGTATATGTTCAAATATAATATTGAAACTAATTAAAATATACTTTAATTTTGTCTATTAGTAATAAATCAAGATTAAATTTAATTTTAAAGAATAAACTGTGATCAAGTGATAAGATCCACTGGTTTTAGTGGATGTTCTCAAGAGATTATTTTATACAATACCGATCAATATATGTTTAACTTAATTAATGTATACTTTAATGGAAAACTAAAAAGGAGTTAAAACTAGATTTGTATTTCTTAATTAATAACTGCATTATGATTCACGTAGATGTATTATTTATATGTATAATGTATTTAAAAAACTAATATGTACATTTAACTGAATTTAACATTGATCTTAATAAATAAATAATAAGTAATATTTCATTATTTATTAATAGTTTCTCTGTATTTGGTATATTTTATAGTGGGATTATTGGTGCTGACGTTCTACCTGTTCGGTAAACCATACGAACGTGGCTTTTTTTGCGATGATGATTCACTCTATCATCCAAACCTTCCATCGACAGTTACTAGTCCAATGCTTTACGTTACCGGCCTTTTACTTCCCATATGTGCGGTGAGTCAATAATATCACGATATCTCTGTTCATGTTATTCCTCTACTTTTTCATAATACAATGTCATATCTTCTATATTTAACCATTCACATAAGACAAAATGCGCGCATGGCGCGTGGATATCTAAGAATGAAAAGATATTATAGATTATTATTATATATAATTGCTATTATTTGTTGTAAACTTTATTATTTCTTAATTTTTTTTAGATTTTTTTTCTCTGTATTTTTTGATGATTTTGTATTACCATTTCATATCTCCGATTATGTAGTGTTTAGATATTAGAATACTCTTTTTTATAAGGCGTTTTCTAATTCTAATTTTACATAAATTCACAATTTTAAGACATTTTTTTCCTTACTATTTTTCGACTAGAAGCTAAATTTTTAAAATATTAAATGGTAAAGGTATTATTAAACAGAAATAGTCAACTAATTGAAGTAAGACGACATAGCGTTTCTTGATTTTAATTTTCTTTGTCTAATAACATTTTTATCATTAAATATCTTAGAAATAAAGATCCAGGTCAACATATTTCCAAAGGAAAAGATATTAGAATTTATTTTGGAATCACCCTTTAACGAAGGGTACGTCAATATTTGAACACTCTGTATATATTTAAAAAAATAAAATTAGTAATAATAGCATTTACAATGGATAAATAAATTATTCGATACTCTTAGAAATACGAAGTTTTTTAAATAGTTATTAGATTTTCAACAGTGCGTATTTTACAAATTAATGTTGCTTAAAAAAAAAGTTTCTCTTCAAAATTTATTTATATGGATAGAAGAATATCAAAATATATATTAAAGACAATGAAAATTAGTATTCTCTCAAAATTTAATATAAATCAGAATATAAATAAGAAAATTGAAAATAACTTTTGAAATTTCAGCAATTTTCACATCTTTATTAAATATTTTTATTTTTCTGTATCTTTATATTTATGAATTTATTTGCATGAAATTTGAGAAAATATTAATTTCCACTATATTACTTATTTATAGTAATTTGCAAAACTTGCACTTTTCAAAAACTTCCTAAAACACTTATTCTAGTAAATAGTCTGATTTCAAAAAGCTATTTTATTTTTAACAGCGTAATTATACTTTTTTCCACTATATGCGATCGAACTTTCAATGTTGAAACTATTGACTGTTATCTATTTAGTTATATAGTAGGTGTGTGCATCATTCACATACGTAGATGTTTTTAAAAAATAATATTGCAAAACAATAAAATTCATACTAGATTTTCCTAATTAAATAATAGCATTATTTCATATTCAATTATAAAATTAATTCATAGTATTTTTCACTTACGGAGTAAAATGTAAAATATATAGGAAAAGAAACAAAAATTATAGTAATTATAATAAATATCGAAATTTGTAAATACAGTTTATTCAATTACTACGAAAAAATTTCAACTTAGTATATTTATAATTTATTATAATTTATAAGTGTAATTGTGCTTGTGAGGATCTGTAGTACAAAATTATACGTAAGTAGATGTATGTTTTGTAAGGAATAGCATATGTTTTTTGATATTTTTTATTTTTGTTTTCATATCATTTTCGAGTAGAAATCGCTTTAGACCAATCAAGAGAGCTATTTCATAAACTTTGAGTATAAATAGTTTCTAAGTATCATTTTATATATGTATGTATTTAGAGGTAAAGGTCATATCAAGGTTACCATAGCTATATCAAACTTACACTCTGTTTATTTAGATCCAAAATTGTGTAAATACTGCTTTTTTATTAGAATTTTCAATATATTCTCTGAAATAATATAAAAAACAACGGAGTTTTAAAAATATTTTTTAAGATTTATATATTTAATTAATGGGAATCTATACAATTTATACTGAAATAAATATACCATTTTTAAGTGTTTCTAAAATAGTTCTAGAACATTACAGTAGGTTTCAGTTAATAAGATAAATATTTAGATTAAAAATTATTATGATGAGTTATACTCGATATTTGAGAGAAAATGATTTAAGTATAATTTCGAAAACGCTTTAAAAAATTAAAAAAAAAATGTAAGGTTATTCCAAAATTCAATTATACGATTAGTGTCTTTTGGGTATCAAGACACAAAATGCGTAATGTTTTATTTATGAATCTTTATTCATTATAAAAATTAATAAAATAATAAAATATAGTTAAAGTTATGAATCTTTGGATTTTTTTTTAAATAAACAGAATTAACCTTTAAAGGGTATTATTACCCCATAATAAATAAATAAATAATAATTAAAAATTACCCTATGTAAATTATTCTTTTAACTGTTATTCAATTATTATCATATAATTTTGTAGTTAATAGAGATAACTTTATCATAAAACAGTTCATTTTTATTATGCACTGAGTTGGCTAAAAACTCAGTAAATAGAGCATTTAAGAGTTAAATAATATTAGAGCTATGTAAAAATAAGTTACTATTGAAATCAGAATTTTTTTAAATATTCGATTTTTATTAGTTAAATTGAGTTATAATTTTAGTAAGATTAATAAACGTATTCTATTCTAGCATATTGTTTTTCTTTTATTTTTGTCTTATTTTAAGCACAAAATCTTGAATTAAATAGTATGCACTTATATAGGGTGTTCAAAAAAAAGGAGACTTTTTTGAGTGGTGATTCTTGATTTAATTCTGATAACTTTTTTCTGTTGGAATTTTTTGATTTGAAGCTTTATTTTTAAGATATTCAACGTAAAGATGCCATTAGTACGACAGAGACACACCGGTAGTTGAAGGAAGACATAGACTTCAACTATCGGTGTGTCTCTGTCTAACTAATGGCATCTTTATCATTGAATAAATTCTTAGAATAGTGTCAGGAATCCTCTGAGAAGGAAGTAAGGTTATTTTGTTACATCCTGTATATAGTTAATGTATTCATTGTTTAGCTATTAAAAATTACAATTCTTTATACATTAAAATACAAAAAAAGGAATCCCTAAATATTAAATCTGTAAAATTTATATATTTAATCATGCAGAAATTTTATATATAAAAAACCTAACATACTAACACTGACAATAATTATAAAAATAAGCTGAGAGCTTACATGAAACATTGAAAATTGATAAATAATAAAATAGCATCATATGTGGAATACTTGTTAAGCTAATTTAATTAGGCTAGTATTATTCAGTATAATATAATTTTTAAAAAGGCCATTCATGAAAAGGATCATAATTAAAACTGAAAATTGATAAATAAAATTAAATTGGTAAAATGAATGAAAATGTTTGGAGCAAGGATTGAACTTCAGTTCAGTTAAAGCAACTGGTCAATACTTTGTGCTTAACCATTTAAAATTCTGGTATCTGTATAAAAGTTGAATGGCTGCAGGTTGGAACGCCTATTATACCTGGCCTTCTCGAATCCTTGTCGAGGGCCTTTGAAAAGGGCTCGTGAAAAAAGATCTAAGGGTTTCGCTCTGGGAATAAGAATACTTTTCAAAGTCGGAGAATTCCAGACAAATGATTGCCAGATAACTAAACTATTCAAGCTACGGTTAAAAAAATTTGGTTGGATTACATAACAGATTGACGCTATTGTAGATACAGATACCTGGCTGGATTTTGTCGGATTATAAAGTGGGAACAGGATTTTTTTCTTCTTCTCATTTTGATTCCTCTTCTACATTCTCCTTATTCTTTTTTATTTGATCCTTAAGACTGTAAAAATATACAACATATTTTTAGATATTATTTTTGATTACTAGTATTAATGAAGTATATCAATAATGCATTCAGGCCATTCATCTTGTTGGAAAACATGGGTGTGCGTAAATAAAGCTTGTGTATGTGTGCAAGTATTTACACATATTAACTAATTGAAAAATTTTTAATTTTTAATAAATGAGTGGAATTAATTTAATTTCATAAATTTAGATCAATTGGTATATTTATATGAACTATGAATAATCTAAAATTAATTATATGTTAAAAGAAATAATAATTAAGATAATCTTTCTTCAATTAAGTAATACTTCACTGAAAATTTATGTAAAAAAAATACGATATTTTAAAAATTATATACAGAATGCAATAATGATCCTCTTTGAAAATTTAAGGGGTTATAGAGAGGGTGATACTAAGACGATGTTTGATTTACCACTTTTAACTTGTAAAAGACTAGTATTTTTCCATACAAATTTAACAATTTTTTTAAGTAAAATTTATGCATATTTGTAAATTCTATATGATTAATGCAAACTTCAAATTTTCTACTCTCCACATATGTGGCAACCCCGACCCTCTAAAGGTTAATTGAAGCATAATTTTCAAGATATTAAAGATAAATCTACCATTAGTTGGAAACAGATAGTTGATTGAAGTAAGAGAGAGTGGATGTTATCTCATTTTAATTAGCTAATTGTTTCTATCTAGCTAATAGCATTCTTATCACTAAATACCTTAAAACTAAGCTTTAGATCGAAAAGTGGTAAATGAAAAATCACATTAGAAACCCCCCCCCCCCCCACCATAACCCCTTAAAATTTCGAAAGGGATCACTATTATACTCGGTATAACCATGAAGGTGGTTGAAGTAAAATTAATTTGAACTATTAATATAAAATTAATGTATATGTATATATTTACATACAAAGTTTTGAAATTATCAGTAGAAAATTAAACAAAATTTAAATATTACACGAAATTGAGAAGAAGAATAAGTAAAATAAAATAAAATTTATATAATGAGAAAATATTTGTTTTTATATTTTTTTTAAATACGCAACTTACTTTTCCATTTATTCACCCTGGTTTCTTACTAATATAAATTTTAAGTAATAGCAATGATTGATAATGGCCCAATTACGAGAGTGTCCATTGAAATAATCACTAGTTGTTACATAAGTAGTTAGATTTTAAAATATAGATAAGCTAAGTTGTTTATAATTAGTCAATTAAATCGAAAAATTTCACGTTCTCTTATCTTATAAGTTGTGCGTCCATTCGAAAAATAATCTACCAAGATATATAGGATTAAAAATTACAGAAGGTGACAGAAGAGAAGGGGCTCGTGTTAAAAACCTGTACTATGGACTCCTGGTATGATAAAGTTAAAAGAAGGAAGGAAGAAAGATAATGGCATTGAAAACCGGTTTTCGCGTATAAGCCAGTACTTAAAATTTTAGCGTAGGCTCTCAGTATATTTAGAAATGTAAGAAGTACCTGCGTAACTTATAATTACTACATAAAACGCAATATAATTTTAATTTATCATCTTAATTTAGACGATGACTACACTTTAATGATTTTACAATCAATATATTAAGGGAATTGCATAAGATAATAATTTATTACCAATAATTTATAACGAACTCGTATAATTTTATATATCATGCTAAAATTTGTCCCATCCACTCAATAAACTCTGATTAGTTAACGCTAGGAATAGGAAGAGTGTTGTTTGCTAGCAATTTTTGTTACTTGTACGAAAGATGAAATTTTTTGATTTATTTTATCACGAGAGATAAATTTGCATTATATAGCTTGAAGGGCTGAATAGTGAACTATAATTGGAACAGGTCCATTGTGGAGGTCAACCAAAGGAATTCTTCAGTTTAACGTTTTCCCATAAATTATAGTCTTTTCAGAAACCATCCAGTCACCATCCAGTTACCCCTCACATCATTACTAAGCTCTCACATTCATCATCAGAGATTTTTATATTTTTCCTATTTAATAAAAATTACAAAATGAACAAAATTTTTGCTATGTAACATTAAATAAAATCGTTTTTTTTTTCATGCTTGTACACATTAAATAATTTATCACTGTTTTTATTTCGCTGTAAAAGAAATATAAATATTTGTTGACTAAAAAAAAAAATTCTTAGTTTATTAAACCGAACTGAGCTTTAAAATTCTTGAAAATAGTCATCTGAACTTTTTTCTTTTTTTTCCTCTTCGTCGTTATCGTTGTTCTTTATATGCATAAGATTGGACATTTTTATATTAATTTCGGGTATAAGACGCACCTGAATTTTGGAGGCAAATTTTCGAAGAAAAATGTGCGTCTTATAGTCTGTAAAATACGGTATTTATTTTTATGTTACTTATTATAAATTATGTTACATGATTTATTAACTCTGGTAATAATAATACTTATCTTACTCATTTATTTTCTTTTAATGTGTTATGTATAAGTTTTTTTTGTAATGACTTACGTACTGTGTCATTTTCACATTGTTTTAATTTGTCTTTTGCAGATGTTGATAGGTGAATATTTACATTCAAGGGCATGTTCAAGACATGTTCCAAAAGTTCTTTTTGGACGTACAGTTCCTGCTTGGGTTACAATGGCGTATTCAAAGGTTAGAATTTATTTGAAGTACAATTATTTAATAGAAATAAGGTTTTTATTATGTGTATGAAGCTGGTATAGAAAAATAAGAAAATTGCATTTTTATCTCAAAAGCTTTGGTAGTATACAATAAAGTTCCCGAGTTATACTTATTTTCAAAAAAAATTCCATAATATTACACGAGAATTTCCTATATTTAAAAATGCAGTGTTAATTTCTAAAATTACAAATTTAAAAATATTATAATTTCTACAGAATAAGATATATTCAAAAACTTTATTACAATTATAGAGAGAGCTCTTCAGTAAAAACACTAGAAAATATTTTCAAAACTCAAACCTTTAACCTCAAAAAGTAAATTTTTTTACATTTGCTATGTCAACTTCATACATATTTTTTTATTATATTAGAATTTTTTACTATTTAAAAATAAAATAAATCAGAATATACATTCGTAACATATTTGTAACATTTGTGTATCATATTGGGTTATATAAAAATATATTTAGCAGTTTCTATGAATACAGTATGTTTCAAAATAGGGTAACATTAGAAATAGTTTATTAAAATAATTAAGAACCATTTGTTTGAATATAATTTTCAAACAGCAGAGAACTATTGTATAATTTCATACACAAAACTATTATATTTAGAAAATTTATAAGAAAATTAATTAAAATTATATATGATGATTAAAGAATATAATTGAATTTAATAAAAAGTATCAGATTTAAAGTTTTATAAATTCGCAAACATTAATTAAGTTCCATGTTTTTAACAGATAGGAATTTTCGGTTTCGGGGCAGTAACCAATGTCCTTACGACTGATATTGGGAAATATACAATTGGACGTTTGAGACCACATTTCATGGCAGTTTGTGCTCCAAACGTTAATTGTAGTAATCCAGCACTTCGACATGAATATATCACGAATTTCACCTGCACAGCCACAAATGTAACCCAGAAGATGCTGAAGGAAATGCGGTAAGACATTTGCATTTTAAACATATATTGTATATAGAAAATGTCCGGAAATTGGCGCACTTCCTTTGTAAGGGTAACTTCCTCACAGTAAAATTAAGACAAAAAGTCCTTTACCCCTTTGAAATCAAGAGCCTATTTTTTCAATCATAAGGGATTTTTTGAAATTAATTTTATTGACTGTCGCTCGCAAAATGGCATCATGTGTGACGTCAGATCGTTGTGACGTTGCGGGATAGCATCGTAACACTTTACAAGAAAATATGAATCATTCCTGACTCTAAAATTACAAAAATTAGATTTACTGATAACTGTAAGCTCCATAGGAAATCCTACTCAAAGTTCTACTTCTCTACAATAAAAAGCACTTCTTTGTTCTAATTAATAAAAATCACTATCACAAATTAATACCAGACTTCACCATAATTATCAAAAAACACACTAGTCAGTTCGTATCACCAGTATGCATAATTTTTAATAATTTATTCATTTCACAAATTAATCATTTTTACGCAAATATGCGGGTACATCAAAAGTTTTAGAACCTAAATTATCTAATTAACAGACGAATATTGTCCATGTGATTGCACGTACGTATAAATAAACTACGGTTTTTCACCTATTGATATCGAATTTTTCTGTCTTACTTATTTCAGACAATTAATATTATTGATTTTCTAACATATTCACCATACTCAATGTTCAAGAGTTTACCCTCTTGTTAAACTGTTATCTCACTGACGTGTACATGATGCTATAATGCGAGCGACAATCAATAAAATTACGTTGAAAGAAACTCTTATAATTTAAAAAATACGTTCCGAATTGCAAAGTGGTAAAGGACTTTTAGTCTCAATTTACCCTTAGGAAGTTACCCTTTAAAGGAAGTGCATCCATTTCTGGGCACTCTGTATATTTAGTAATTAAGATGCATATACAGGGTATCTCGAAATAAATTTACATCCAATTAATGGGTGATTCTTGACACTAAATTTAATAGAAAAGTCCTTAGCCACTTTTTAATTTAGAGTTTAATTTTCGAGATGTTTAATGATAAATGTAGCATTGGTTAAGGTGAAATACTCAGAAATTATAATTGAGATGATATACAGGGTGTTACAAAATGATTGCATTTTTTTAAAGGGGATGATTCCTGAAGTTATCTTAACAACATTTTTCTCTTGAATTTTTTGATTTGAAGCTTCATTTTCAAAATATTCAATGATAAAGATGCCATTAGTTATGCAGAGGCATTTCGATAGATGATAAGAGGTAGCACTACTCTATTTCACGTTAATTGTCGGAGTGTCTGTATCTGACTAATGGCATCTTTATCACTGAATATTTTAAAAATAAAGCTTCAAATAAAAAAATGTTAAGGGAAAAACTTCTTAAGACGACTTCAGGAATCATCTCCTTTCAGGAAGTGCGATTGTTTTGCAACACTATACAGGGTGTGCGTGAAGAGGGAGACATTTCTCGAGGAGTGATTTCTGACGCTATTCTAAGAACTTTTTTGATTCGAAGCTTTATTTTCAAGATATTCAATAATAAAAGATACCATAGATAGAGACACTATTATGGTTGAAGTGAAACATAGTGTCGCCACCTCATTTCAACTATTGAAGAGTCTCTGTTAACTAATAGTATATTTATCGTTAAATATCTTAAAAATGAAGCTTCAAGACAAAACATACGAAAGGTAAAAAGTTCTTAGAATTGCGTCAGGAATCACTCCTCAAAAAGGTTAGTCTTTTTTCATGACACCCTGTATGTACTTTATACAGAGTGTCCGGAAAAAAAAGAGACATTTTTTGAGGGGTGATTCCTGAGGCTATTCTAAGAACCTTTTCTCTTGGCATTTTTTGATTTAAAGCTTTATTTCTGAGATATTCAACGATAAATTTGCCATTAGCTATACAGAGACGCTTCGATAGTTAAAGTGAGATGGCGCCACTCTGTCTCGCTTCAGCTACCGGAGTGCCTCTGTCTAACTAATGGCATCTTTATCGTTGAATATCTCAAAAATAAAGCTTTAAATCAAAAAATACCAAGACAAAAAATGTCCTTAGAATTGCGTCAGGAACCACCCCTCAAAATATGTCTCCTTTTTTTCCGGACACCTTGTATATGTACTCACGCACGTGTTTTTAGAATGTTGAGAGTAAGAAATTAAAGTAATTAAATGTAAAACTAGTTTTAGTAAAGATGAACTTTTAAGGAAAGAGGCAGGATATAAAATCATTCGTCGAGAAAAAAAAGTTAACCGTTAGAAATGAGTTAGAAGAATTTTAATGTGATTACTCAAACGTGACGTACTCAATAACTATACTACATCTGTAATTAGTTTAACATTGCCCCTTCAAGTAGATTCTTGGAAAATGTCTATGAATTTTAGTTTTCGAAGTATTTCAGAATAAAGTTACTATTAGATAGATAAAAACAGATATATAGTTAGATAAATAATACCATTTAACTTTTCTCTATGTTTCTATTTAACTAATATAGTATCCTTTTTATTAAATACCTTAAAAAATAAATTTCTCATTCAAAAGTAGTAAAAGTCTTTTGTTTTGATTTACCTTCGGTAATATTCCTCTTAAAGAAAGTGCAATTATTTTGTATTACCTTTTAGACTGTCATTAAAAATTTTTATTTATTCTAAAAGGATAAAATTAATTGTAATGTTTTAGAAAAATTAATGAGATTTACAGGTATATTCGTTTCGTTAAATATTCTTGTTTAAAATTAAAATTTGTGTAATACCATTCGTGTTTTTGGACTCTATTTTAACAAGCATACTCCAGATTAATAAATGGAAGCATATTCTCTAAGGCGTGACTGAATCAAGCACTTGATTTTCAAATAAAAAAGGGTTTTAAGCTTAGCATGCTGCCATTTCCGCTTAGACGCCTCCGCGTACTGAAATGTGACGTAATGGCAGACGTTGTATGATGTTTCAAGTCTTGAATGGCGAGAAGCTACCATTCATTAACTGTGCAATAAGTGTCCAATAGAACAATAAGACAATAGGGATCTTTTCTAAATCGAATGGATAATATAAAAGAATCAAGGAAATTATAACCATGAACAGTCGTTCATTTTAAAGAATATAAATAGCATTATCGTTATATAAACGAGGAAATCAATAAATTTACATCCATAGAGATTAGATCAATAAATGAGAATTATAAATTATTGAACAATAAATAATTCTAAGTTAAAATTTATCTGACATTTTCTCAGGTATTTTGCATGTTACATATGTATGTAGGTGGTAGTCGTAACTGATGCAGAAAGGCCCAGAAAAACAGTTGTAGGATTGGTCGTTATCTTTTTGGTCTGTCTGCGTAGTTTTTTAATATGGCGACCATATGATCAACCGATATCTCATATACGTAGAAGGAAAAGACAAAAATTCCTCTATCTATACAAATATAGATATTTAGATTAGAAATAGTAGAAATATTTGATGAAGTGATATGAAAAATTTCCAGTTTTAACAAAAAATGACAAATTTGTAAATAATTTCGCAAAACCGTTTATACTCTCTTTTCAAAATCTTTGATATTTCCTTTGTTTGATAGTTCCTTGTTTAATGCATAGAAATTATTATTAAATAAATAATCTCAATTTGCATTTAAGATTAAGTGTCTTTAGGAGCAAAAGTGTCGTAAGAAATAAACCATAGGATTTTTATTACTGTTTTGCGTATTACCGTCAAACCCTTGTGGTTACTCTTCTGTTGACGTATGTTATATCTGCAAAAGATAAACACTATAATTTCCCGGAAAATTTGTTGATTTACCTACCTACCTATTCCATCGGTTTAAGTTCTACAGCATTGCCAATTTTCTAATCTTTCTTTTATTCTTTAAAATTCTTTTAAATTAGCCTGTAGAAAAATGAACGAATATTCGTTTCAACTTTCCAGTTTTAAATCAGGGATATTCTTTAGCTCTTATTTCCGGTATTAAAATACATCTATGAAACCCATATGTGACTAATGTACTTTGCCTATTTAAACCATCCGGACTTAATCAAGATGAGACTTAAACAGAAAGTTTCAGAAAATTTAAAATTCAAACTCAATTTTTTAGCAAAGTTTAGAAATTTTTTTTTAGTAAAATTATTTTTAATCGGAATTATAAAATACAGTTACATAACTTTAATATAAGTTTTATAATATATTTATAATATTAATATAGGAACATATGTGATGTTTTATAATTATTAAATTATTTTATCTGAGAAAAAAATGTGCAATACTCAAATCAATTTATAGTAATAAGATTTATTATAATTTTTAACTATTCAAATTGTTTTAAAGAGTACACACAATATTTATTATATTCACAAATTTTTTAATTATTCTTTCTAGAAACTATCCACTTATTAAATACAATTATATTGTGTATTAATTATTAATAATTTATAGATTGATATATTTAGATAAAGAATCTTTTTTTTTATTTTTGTGTAAACTATAAATATTATTTTAATAACTTTATTATTTTTTTTTAATATATTTATAAATGTTTTCACTGCAATAACATACAGCGTGTCCGGAAATTGACGCACTTCCTCTGAGGGGTAGTTTTCTGAAGGTAAACCAAGTCGAAAAGTCCTTAGTCACTTTTCAATCCGGAGCTTAGTTTTTGAGATATTCAATAATAAAGGTACTATATATATTAGTTAGACAGAGATAATCAATTGGTTGAAGTGATGTAGCATTTCTCTCTCTCACTTCAACTATTTGTCTGTCTTTGTCTAACCAACAGTACTTTTATCATTAAATATCTCAAAAACTAAGCTCTAGATTAAAAAATGTTATAGCACTTTTCGACTCGGTTTACCATCAGAAAACTACCCCTCATAGGAAGTGCACCAATATCCGGACACCCTTTATATTTTAATGCTCACTAACGATAGTATTAAAATATCTTACACACTATTATTGGTAGATTGTATTATAAAAAGAGTTAAAGTGTTATAACGGTTAAACTATATGCTTAATATATTTTAATAGTGTCATTTTTGTACTGTAAAATTAATGTTACTTTTACCCAACGAGCTGACTTATCGACTAAGCATTAATCGTCTCAATAAGTCGTAGGTAGATGTCACCTTAAAGATGTTTTTATTCAAATTTAATAATTATTAGCGGCCTGTATATTTATAAGCAAATTTTTAATTGCTTTATTATATGTTTATATTTATAAAAAAATATAGTTTTAACCCTTTGCGGTTAACAGATTTTGCTCTTTGGAGTACCAGCTGATCGGAGCAAATCTAGCGTTTCGCAATTACTTTTTCGTACAGAATTTGAAGTCAATATGTGGATATCTAAGCACACAAAATTTGTTAAAACTGATTTGATGTATTTAATACTACTTGTAATACGTAAGAATACCAAATCATTGTTACGATTTTCGTAGGTTCTCGCTGCGGGTACATTGACTTCTATAATGATTTAAAAATGCCCAACTACGGGAACACTGACTTCTACGACAATTTCAGAATGTCCTTGCTATAGGATACCGACCGCAAAGGGTTAATATAATTTTAAATAATAATTTTTCCAATATAACTATTATTAACTAATTCCTATTATATTGTTAGATTATTTATAATTACTTAATATTTATGTATATAGAATTGATGGATTTTTTCAGATTATCTTTTCCGTCTGGCCATTCATCATTCTCAGCCTATACTATGGTATATCTTACGGTAAGTAATTTAATAGTTATTACTGTAAGTACTGTAAGTTTAATGATTATTATTAAAAGTGTTATTACTGATAAGAAAAATTGAATATAAGTGTAATGATGTTTAACGCGTATTCCTATATTTCTTACATAAATCAATTTATATTTTATTGCAATTTAAATATATTTACATTAATATTTAAACATGAATAAAGCATTATAATTTTTTAATAGAGTATAATAATTCTAAAATTATTACCTAATTACTTTCTATTTAGAAAGGATTTAATGTAAAATATTCTTCGATACCAAAAAACTTTAATAATTATATATAAAAAATTGAAGTACGCGAATAAATATAAATTAGTTTAGCTTTAAAAATAATTGTAATTAAATATATATAAATATTAATAATAAAATATTATTATTTAAAAATAAAAATAATTGAGGAAAGAGTCAGTATATCAACTTTACAGTATCCTGTATATTACTAGAAAGAATTGAAATAATATTTCCGTTAATTTAAAATTTACGTAAACCTAATATTACAGAAGAATAAGTTTTTTTCTTACTTTATTTTTTAAGTAAGATATTGTTTTTCAAAATTAGAATTAACTCTAGATGGAAAAGTAATATACCCAATTCTGTGTTTACACAAACTTCTTTTACATGATTGTAATTTAATATGAATTAGAAAAAAAAACTCTCTTTTTACACGACTTATTTTGAATTAACACGATTGACCCAAATTCTAAACAGAAAATTTTTGTTTCATTTTTTTTATAACTTTTATTGTTTGATAGATGCAATATATTTTTTACTCGAATTTTTTTACACGTATTCTGCGAAAACGTATCTATCATGTAGAAACATAATTAGATGTATAGAGACCTTTTATTTAATTTAATCATTAGAGAACAGAACGTTATGTTTGGGATCTCATGTATACAGGGTGTCAGGAAATTGGCGCACTTCCTCCGAAGGGTAGTTTTCCGAGGGTAAACTAAGTCGAAAAGTCCTATATAATTTTTTAATTTACAGTCTAGTTTTCGAGATATTTAATGATAAAGATACCATTAGTTAAACAAAGACAGACAGATAGTTGAAGTGAGATAACACCTCTCTGTCTCAGTCATTTATTATATTATATACATTAATAATTATAATGTATTACTTATTTTTGTCCTTATGCCATGAATCAAAAAGGATTTGCATTAACTTCGTAAAGGAGTCGTCGAGTACAAAAAGTTATACAATTTTTCAAATTTTCGAATCTCGGATAATCTGTATTTTTTTTAGACATGTTATGATGTGCCCTACTGACATCACACCAATCTGACGTCTCAGATAATACCATTTTGCGAGCGACAATCAATAAAATTACGTTTAAAAAACCGCTTATAATTAACAAATTAAGCACCGGATCGCAAAGTGGTAAAGGACTTTTTGTCTCGGTTTACCCTTAAGAAGTTACCTTGAAAGGAAATGTGATTTTCAGATACCCTGTTTTCTATGGTAAAGATGTTATTAACCATTCATACCAGCAATTATTTTACGGGTGCGCGTACTAAAATGCTACACTATATACAATGTGTGGATCAAAATAACTAAAATAAAGTAAATTTATTCTAGATATTTAAATGATATCAGTCGATGTGCTGCGAATGTAATTTTTATTTCTGTGAAAATTATCTATTGACATTTACAATATGTCTTTAGTGACTTTGAAACAAACCGTTTTGATATTCAGAGCACGTTTTTCCAGTGCAAGCGGTTAATTAGACAGAGGCAATTCAATGGTTGAAGTGAGACAGAGTGGCGCTACCTCACTTCAACTATCGGACTGTCTCTGTGCAACTAATAATATCTTTATCATAGAATACCTTAAAAATTAAGCTACGAATAAAAAAATGCCAAGAGGAAAAATTCTCAGAATAGCGTTAAGACCCTCATCTTACCTCTTTAATGAAGTGCGTCCGTTTTGTAACACCCGATATAATCAACCAAATTCTTTAATATTTTTATATAATAAAAAATATAATATTTATTTTTATATTAAAAAGAAAAAGCTATTTATATAATATACAGTCGGTAATCTTTCTTTTTTTTAGCTATACCTGCAATTACGAGTTACATGGAAGGGTAGCAAACTGGTCAAGCATATTTTGCAAATGATATGTCTCTTCATGGCTTGGTACACAGCAATGACACGAATTTCTAATTATAAGCATCATTGGAGTGATGTGCTTGCAGGATCCACTCTTGGCACTATTGTTGCCCTATTAGTGGTTGGTATTGTTATTTTAAACTAGCTTTTTTATTAGGAATTATTAACCCTTTGAATCATGAGTTAATTTTATACAATCATATTATAGTCTTTTAGAATTCATATTATTTTAAATATATCTGTATAGCTTGATGAAGCTGTATAGCTGAAAAGAATGATTTATCGTTAAATTAAATTTCTAATTTAATAAATTTATTGATCTTAATTTTTTATTTTCAGGTTTTTTGTATAATGGATATGTTTAAGGAACGAACAAAATGTGCAACTGAAAAGGTTCAGCCAGCGGTAAAATATACTGAGGCAGATGCTGATACTCAGGTGAATACTGCTTCTTCCAATACTAATGTTGATATGACAATATTATAGTTCGCTTGCTGATTGCATCAAGGTTATCAATCTCTTATAGTTATCACCCTGAGCATAAATTGGTGCTGAAGACTCTTCTTCATCTCAAGGCAATGGAAATCTCCTTATGTGACATGAAATCAGTTCATCAATGGCCTATGCTACTATATAATTATAATCCTGTTCGATACAACTTTGTCTATTGCTATTGTTGAGCTGGCCTGTAATCTATCTTCGTCCAGCTTGGTCTCTTCACATAATAATTCAAGAAGTTGAACTACCAATGACCATTAAAGATCACTAAAAGATCATTAAAGACCAACTACAAGTTACTATAGTGTACAATCATTAGTTTTTACTATAAATTAATATACATTCGTTTTAGTATAGTTATTTATATATATTAAAAAGTATTGTTAACTTTTTAAAATTTGGTAGATTTTCTTATATTTCAATAATCACTGAGATAATCATGAAATTTTACTATAACTTTTAACTTATTGGTATACTAACATATATGAAGGTACACTTTCTTATATTCTATAACAAATTTTTATAAACTTAAAAATTTATATAAAACACAAGCTATAAAATTTTATATTTACATTATTGAATATTAAGAACTATAAGTTCTTATAAATATTAATTTTAATTCTTAATTTTTACATTAAATTTTTAATAAGCTATTACTGATATTTTGACTAATTTTTTCGAAATTTCATGAATCTTTTACTAGTAATTTAAATATTGGTAGTGCAAATTTAAACATGAAATCATTTAATAGAATTTAAATAAATATGTATTGAATAAAAGTATTTATTTAGGAATATTATAATGAAATAATAAAAAAAATAGTTTAGATATCTTGAAATTGTTAAAATAATTTTTTAAATAAATTTTTTAAAATTGTTTTTTGTTAATGTAATAATCTAATTATATTTAAATAATATTTATACTTCAAGTAATCTATACTTTTATTCAAAAGCATAAATTTTCATTTGTGCGATTTATAATTATAAAGGCAAAAAAGTTTTTGTCTGCATTTAAAATGTACCTAATTTTATTTCCATTTAATTGTGGTCTGAATTTATATTATAATTCTGTAGTTTATGATGCCTAATATTAATATTTGGTTTAATATTTATTATAATATTTAAAGTATTTAAAAATTCAGACAACATTTAAATTAAAATAGCTTGAAAAATGTAAGGATATGTTCGGCTATAGCAGCAAGTTATTTAATAACTTTAGAATTCTGTATATTATGAATGCCTGTCTGCTATAGATAAATAATAGTTTCCGTTTCACTTTAGTTTAATTTTTATATCCATTATAGGCAAAATTCATGTGCTTTATGGTCAGTGTCATTGTTTGCTTTGACTGTTCCTTGCTGACCCTATACATGTAGTAAGTTTAGTAAAAGTCGTTATCTTTCTCAACAGTAAAATGTCTCGTAATATATTGATAAGTCTTTTTGCTTTACTACAGGCATCAAATACAATATGAAAGTTGTATAGTGTAGTACAGTTACATGTATGCATTTACATGTGTTTCAATAGTATTGTATATTTAATAGATTTACAATCACGTGTCCTTTACCTTATATCTAATCTAATTTAGTATTAGATATAATGTTTACATGTGGTTTATACAGGGTGTAACAATAACGTGTTCTATAAATTTAACGCGTTGCAGAGAAGGTGATTTTAACACAGTTTTTTATTTATCGTTTTCTGATCTAAAGCTTAGTTTTCAAAATATTGAACAATAAAAGTGTACTATTAATTAGATAGAGATAGTTAGTTGGTTGAAATAAGGTAGATAATAAGATTTATGCTGTCTTAGTTCAACTAGTTGAACTGCCTCTGCATAACTAGTAATAAATTTAATATAAAATACTTTGAAAATGAAACCTCAAATCGAAAAATGGTAATAAAAGATCATTTTAGAGTTACCTCCTCTATAGCTCTTGAAATTTATGGAATATATCATTGTTGTATGAATAGATAAATTATTTATATTTTATATAACTGACTTTTTAATTTTAATTTGTTAATCTAATATCTGTTTATATTCAAGTAACTATTCTTTATATTTATTACAGAAACGATGTTGCTTTCCTCCTAAATTTGAATAAGGTCTTAATGATGGTGCACTTATTAACAAAAATTTTAATATAGCTTAATAATTGCCATAACTGTTAAATTTTAGTTATTACTTTTATCATAAATTTATCTAGGTATAATTATTGTTTAATTATATAAATTTAGAGAGAGAAAGAAAGAGTATTAATTAAATTTGTATATATATATATATGTAGTGAAATACTATCTTAAGTAGAAAGTTTATAAATAGAATTCATTCGCTGGTCGATTTTAGTGTCAATGTGTTCTGATAAACAATTATTACAATTGACACAATATACATAAAACTATAGAAATTTCAACTGTTTCTAATTTATTCAATGATAGTACCAGATCTCGATATGAAATTCTTATGTACTGTTACAAAAATCTAATCCATTTAAATATTATGAAAATTAAAATTAAATCTTTAATATTTAATTGAAATAATAAATTTCTTTAACCATAAAATTTGATTAGTTTGAAAATAGTAAACGCTTTAATGGAAACTCATTTTAATATTTTAAACTATTTAATTTACATAAGAATGATACAGCATTAATCATTTCTAACCAATATCATAATTAACAAATACCATATATATTTCAAATAATCACACCCGTCCATTAATTCTAATATTCATTTCAGTATTTCTTTTCTTAGGAAAAAATTATCATTCCCGATCATCGTTTTTTTTTAAATTCTTGTTTATCAAAGCTTATTTCTTCATGAATTGCCCAGAACTGCAAGTTCGAAATATAAATAATTTTTAAGAAAATTAAGATACAGGATTTCGTTCATTATTACAAGAAAGGGTCATAGTCCATATTTTATTTAGCATATAATTCATCACATTTTCTGAATATCTTCATTACTATAAAAAAATACTTCTTTTTTCAAACAAAATTCTTAAGATTAGTCAGACAAATTTCAATTCTATTTGGTGTAATGTGATCTTTCTAGCAATCTCCAGGATGCTATCTATAAATGCTGTCTCATCTGTTTTTTTTCTAGCATATTGAGGGTTTCATGCCGCTTAGCATTGACCGTGATCAATTGCATTATAGGCTTATATGTTAAAATTTTCAAGTTCTGGGCGTTATTTTCGCCTCGCACGGTTTTCCAAGTTTATCCATTTTGAGTCTTATTAATACCTCGCTGTTAAAATTCTTAGACTGTCCAAAAACTGCATCTATTTAATGTGCTAAGTCTTTTAGCGCTTTCTTAAATTGACTAGTTGTCGGCTCTATGGATGAATCACTTGCTAATTTGATGTAATCGCCAGAGTACGTATGCTCTTTGTTAATGTTACGGTAGAACGTAATATTTTTACAATTAAAAAGTCCTATTCATTAACTTTTTTAACTGCTTCTTTTTATATTCTATTATTTTATTACTCTATCTATTAGAAATTTTAGGAACTTTGCCTAAAAAATCTATCATCTGTTCAAATCTTGGTTTAGATTTTCCTCAATTCCTTGTGTGAATATCAATTTATAGATTTTTTAATATAATGACTACCTCCTAATATCTGTTACAGGTCATTTGCTCTAATAGAATCACAATATGTTTTGAATTAGATATGACATTTTGAGCCACGGTTTATGCTCTATCCCAAATACTCACTGTCCTTGGTTTCATCTTTATGTAATAAGGGAGTTCTTGTAGGGAGTCGTGTAATAATTAGTTCTTGTTAATTTATAGTTCCAATGGTCATGGCTATGTGCGTTTCAAACATAATTTACTTTTCATTTACCTTCCATCTTGTGCCTCCTGTTTCATTGACGACAATAGTTAGGGTTACGTTACTTGCTAATTTGGTAATTTCTAATGGTTCATTTGACCTCTAAAACTGTCGAGTCATTATGGGCTACTATCAATATATTCTCGGTTATTTTATTTTTAATTCTTTGCGGTTAATTTCCGGGATATTCCGATTTGACTATTTTACTATTGTTTTAAGATTAAATTAAACTTAAAGAATAGTAAGAAAGAATACTTAATTTAAATTAAGAAAAAAGTTATGAAAAATATATATCCCTAGAGAATTAAAGATTTCTACATTCCTGTTAAAAAATCACATTGATTTTTACACTTCTTTAAAACTATTCTCTGGCACTGCTGTGGGCCTAACACCTATTACGGGAAAAGATTATGGTTGATACCCTCATATGAATAATGAATATCACTTCAGAAATATTCTAAAAACTCGTTAAAGTTCGCTGTCTTTGGTCAATTGCTACTCTTATAACTACTCTGTGAAGAATATTACTTAAAGCGTTGTGATTTATATTCGTTTTTATACCGTTTGTATAACTTCCAAGATATGTCAGTTATGCGATATGCAATCAAATATGATTTCTTTTTCATTATCTTTAATTTGTAAAAGTGATTTTCCTTACGTTCATTATCGTGTTACTCGCCCATCAATCTATCTTCCTAAAGTATATACTTTTACTTATCGGTATATTAATTGTATAATGGGCAGACATAATTAATTCGGTAAGAACCTGCTGTTATTTGATAATTTAAATTAAAAACGTGCGGTCACTCACCTAATAGTTCCATTTGAGATTCTAGTTTTTCTTTTGTATTTGAACTATTAATTTATTAACATGGATAATGTAATACCTAGGTTTGATGGTTAAGGCCTTTACAAAAACCATGGTAGCATTCCAGATTTTTTTTTTAAATAGCGATTACATTAATTATTTAGTGGCAATATAATTAACAAATATCATACACCACTTAAATGAACTCATTCGTCAATTAATTTTTAAAGTTGTTTCAATATGTAATGCGTTCAAGTTGAAGCTACTTTTCTGAAATGTTCGCTGTGCGAGAAAAAACAGAAAATTAACATTCTTGATTATAAGAAATTTATCCAAATTCATTGTTGCTATAGCTAAATTGTAATGCGATAAGATTCGATGATAATGAAGGTGTAAAAAGAATGTATTATGCAAAATTTTAGAAGAGCATTATTTAACATTATAGCACAATACAATGTATTTAAATGCTCAGTAATAAATGTATTTTTTTCGTTATTTATGTATGGTATTTCTTTAAAACCTCTTATCAACTACAATAAAACAAACTATTGAAATTAAAAAAGCAACGCTATTAAAAATAATTAGGTATTTATAGATTTTCCATTTGTTTTAAATATATTAAAAACGCTTTATACTAGGTCATAATTTGAAAACTTTCCACCTGATTATTTTAGAATAACATGAAAAAGTATAAAAACACGTATTTCATAGTTTTAAGGGAGGAGTTTAACTACTGTAGGATATTTTTATTAGGGTGCACTTTTCAAGGTTACTTGTGGGTTAACACTTTTTTTTAATAGAAAGCTGTTCTTTTTATAACGGAATCTTATTTTAAAATAAAAATAACAGCAACTTTTGTAGGATAAAATTTTTTAAACGAATATTATTTTCGGAAATATTGAGAGATAAATAATTCATAGTAACTTTTTAAAATAAATGAGATGAGAGAACATTACTTTGTCGTTTGTTTCACTTCAACTATACATTGCTGGCAATAAGTTTTGAAACGGTTAAAAATCTTGGATAATATTGATCAATTAGAAAAATGCTTCAAATAAACAGAATAGCGCTTAAAAAATCTATTAGATAGTATTATCTATATGACCCTGGTATAACTGGAAAGTCTGGTGAATGTCAGCATAATATTTTGTAATAGAAACCTTAATTTTTTATTACATTTTCTTATAGCTTAGCTTGAGGGTTTCTAAAACACTACAGGGTGTTTGGAAAAAAAGAGACATTTTATGAGGGGTGGTTCGTGACGCTATTCTAAAAACATTTCTCTTGATGTGTTTTAATTTGAAACTTTATTTTCAAGATATTCAACGATAAGGATGCCATTGGTTAGATAGAGGCTCTCCCATAGTTGAAGTGAGGTGGTGCCACTCTGTCTCGTTTCAACTATCGGAGAGTTTCTGTCTAACTAATGGCATCTTTATCATTGAATATCTTGAAAATAAAGCATCGGTTCAAAAAATGCCAACATAAGAAAGTTTTTAAAACTGAGTTAGAAATCTGCCCTGAAAAAAGTGTCCATCATTTTCTGGACACCCTGTATAAGATTTATAAAATTTCCTATTTTATTAATTCAATAATCTGCATATTAGCTAAAAAACTTCTTTTATTAAAACATATAGTTTACATTTATTCATATTTTTATCCTTAATTTATTTAATATAAGAAATAAGAGAAAGAATCCAAGTTAATCTTTAGATTATATTCACATACTAAGAGATAGAGTTTAATTTTAATTTATGTCAATAAAGAACTTCATATTTGCTATATACATATATGCTTGCTTACACATCTGGTTCTTCATTCATTTTACTGTGTCTTATACTTATCTATACACTTACTTCTTGAAAATTTACAGCTGGTTGTTTCTACTTATACAGTCATACTTTATTGACTTCAGTGCTTATAATTAAGTACGATAAGTATTAGCATCGATTAGGAGGCAATATAATTTCCGTACATCATTATCAAAGTTTAAAGTAGAATTTATTTTTTCAATTCTTTCTTCACAATTTTACTTTTTTATAGTTTCATATGTATAGATCGTATTTCAACTGCTACTTTTGTTTTTTAAAATTAAATATTATCGTTCGCATAATGTTACTTGTATTTCCAAATGTTTAAAATTTTATATATATTTTAATAAAAATATAGTTAAAACATTCAACCAAAGATTTCTAATTTAACGTTCTCACTTGATTAACGTTAAATTTAATTATAAGCTTAAGAATTTAAAAAATTATAAGATAAAATGTAAAATTAAATATTAAAAACCTCGAAAATTACAAAACTTCCTGAGGCTATTCTAAGAACTTTTTCCTCTTAGCATTTTTTTATTTAAAGCTTTATTTTCAAGATATTCAATGGTAAAGACGCCACTAGTAAGACAGAGACACTCTGATAGTTGAAGCAAGATAGAGTGGCGCTACATCACTTTAATTATCGGAGGGTCTCCATCTAATAGCATGTTTCTTGTTGAATATAGCATAAATGAAGCTTCAAATCAAAAAATGCCAGGAGGAAAAAAGTTTTTAGAATTGAGTCAGGATTCACCCCTAAAAAAAGTGTCTATTATTTTTCGGACACCCTGTACACCTTTTGGTCGAAATAGGTATTCACAAAATCGTGGTAGAAATAGTGTTAAATAATTATATTTTTATGTTATTTTTGTCTTTTGAAGGAAATTAAATAATATTTATTTAAAATCACACACTAAGATTTTTGTAAAACGGTAATTAGTTGATTTATAGAATGATAAATATTTATTTTGAAAGTTGTTTAAATTACATTTTAAGTGTTTTAAACAGATACAGAGTATAATATACAATAAAATCTAACGAGATGCTTTATGTTTTTTTATAAATGTAATTTGATTTGGTTAACTCAGATAATGGTTTTTTTGATATTGAAGGGTTATGTATTTCTTCCATGAACTTATAATTTTTAAATAATTAGAAAAATTATTTTATTAATTTTGAAAGTGGAATAAGTTAATTTATAGCCATAAAAACAATTATTTATAAACAATGTCAATAGTGCTAAATAGGTTAATAAACTATACACTCCTAAAAACAAAAAACATTACACTATTATTTAATTAGCTACAAATATTTAGTATCGTACAGTATATCTAACTTTTATCTACATTTAAAATGACATGGGCTTTTCAAAAAAGGAATTGGATGCTGCAGATCCCTTAGAATCAATCAATCGCCGATGTTCGTTTTCGAAAACTTTTCTTAATTCATCTCCCCAACCTAATTTATCAGCGAGTTTCTGAATACCAATCTCACAATCTCCCAACCATGCTACATCTCGTTTCCCACTCGGCTGGTTTTGATCAAAATTAAATCCTTTTTGAATTCCCATTTCTTTTGACAATTGATTTCGCTCGCCAACCATTTCTCTGTTGATGAGCAAACGTGGACAAGTCGATTTTACATAATCAATGATATCTGAAAATGGTGACACTTGTAAACTGGTTCCTATGACAATCAATAAATCAGCTTGGTGAAAATCGTTGGATGCCATTTCGTAAAAACGTTTAGGCAGACTCTCCCCAAAGAGAACTACATCAGGCCTTACTACAGCATCCTTACAGTTCTCACACTTTGGAATATCATCATTGAATAATTTGTTTTGCATCCACTGTAAATCATAAGCCTTGTTACATCTTGTGCAGTGACAAGTTGCCATAGTCCCATGACACTCGACAACTTTATCTTCTGGTATTCCTGCTACTCTCTCCAGCGTGTCAACATTTTGAGTATAATGCCTCAATAATAATCCCTTTTCATTCAATAATCGAATGAAATAATGAGTTTTTGTAGGCTTCAAAATTTTGGGACAAAATTTTTTAAATAAATCAAAGAACGGTTTTGGATTTTGGATGAAATGCCCACCGACAAACAGAGATTGGAAGTCGGTAAAATCATCTAAATTATTAAAAATGCCACCATCTTTAGAACGAAAATCAGGAATACCAGCAGCAGTGGAAATACCAGCACCAGCCATAGTAATAATTTTTTTATTGCCTTCTTGTATATATTCGGCAACTCCATCCAAAGAAAGCATATTGAGCATATTATTTTCGGTATCAGCGAACTTTGCGTTATTTGCTATATAACTACCAGAAAAGCTCATTTTTATGTCCGGATAATCGGGAGACGTTCTGTTGTAGTCATATCCTTGAGGATACGATCTCTTCATTTTGACAGTTTATTGAGATTAAAAATATTTTCAAGAGACTTAACTAATTCTAAAAGCAACTAATACTGGAAATATTAAGGTTAGTAGGAACGTCAATCAAATTATCAGTTTCAGATATTAACCTTTAGAGGGCCGGGATGGCCATATACGTGGCCAGTAGGAAATTTGCAGTTTGCATTAATCATATAGAATTACAAATAGGCATAACTTTTACTTAAAAAAATTGTTAAATTATGTATGGAAAAATACCGATCCTCTACAGGTTAATATATCTGTTTCAGTTTGATTTTGTGATTCTTCCGGTTGTTATGTATAACCTTGAACTGCAGAATTTGGTTTTTCGCGAGATATTTTGGTTTTATTTCGAAAGAAATCTTCACTTTTCGTTTCTTCACTTGTTGGTTTTGTATTTTATGTTCTGTTTTTTGATCTAGAACCATAAGAGGAATAGGTATATTTTGAAAGGAGTAAATCTTAAAATAAGAATAAGTTGCCTTCGCACTAGAGGAAATTATAGTTAAAAAGCAAATGTTTTGACTTGTATTTCCAAAAGTTTTCTTATCCCTTGCCCTTTTTATGCTACAAGTTAATGTATTGCCTGGGATGGGCAGAGACGCTTTTATTTATTATATAAAGGATTTTAGACTTAGATGAAAAATTCAAAGATAAATTAAAGTACATACCTTGTGTGCAGTTGATAAGGAGGATTAAATAAAATTTAAAATGATTATAAATCAATTTATAATTTAAATTCACTTCTTTTAATAAAAATACCTTTTCTAGAATTGAGATACTTCGAAATCTTCGATTTATAAATCAAGTTAAAATTCTTTAGTTCAAACTTAGTAAAAATACTTCAAACGCTAGTTTCCAAATTATCGACAACTAGCAAGAAGACTTACTGTTCTATGCAAGAGTATCACTCAACTGACCGAATGCGGACGAACGAATGAATCAGAGAACGATTTTCATTCCTAAAGTTGAAGTTTTACTTTATCTTGCAAGTTCGTCCATTTACTAGTTGCTCAATGTTTATTAATCAATAACTTTTGAAGTGGGGATATTTATTTATCCCTTGGTCAAAACCATAGACCTTATATATGAGTGCTTTCCATTCACTTGAACTTGTATTAAATCCTGGTAACTTTAGTTGACACAAGCCTGTAACTATTTTCAACTCTTCATAACTCAACTAAAAGCTGTAGTTCGTTCGAGTCGACTTGTGTCAATCAATCGAGTAACTCTAAAACGAATGGAAAGCACAAATTACGATTAAAGTTAATTTGAGTCGACTTTTGTTCGCGAATGGAAAACACTCTATATGGACTGAGACATTCGTATACCTACAAGGCATCGAGTGAAAATAACATAGACCTTATATATATGGACTGAGCCGTTCGTACATCAACCGGCAATGATACCGTCCAAACCCATAGTCTATGCCTCACTTCCCTAATCTTCCCTCTCATTCGCACATAGCGGCAAATATCCCTAGTATACGGCAGGCGGAAATATTTGGCACTAGGGATATTCGACGCTAAGTGCGAGTGAGAGGGAAGATCTGCCTTCCTCTTTTTCAACTATACTCTAAGTTAAGCATAGACTGCGGCTTGTACGACTTCATTTTCGATCGGTGTACGTAATATCTGTAATGTCGATGTTACGTTAGCTGCCGTCAAGCTTTTCGGTTTGGTGTAACGCGTAATAGAGATCTGCATTGGCCGGGTTGGCCCATTCGGACTTTAATTCAGCCCGACCCAAAAGTTGGTCAGACCGTGCCGGGTCTCAAAACAGACCAAGCTGGGGACCGGTCTGGGCTTATATTTTTAAATACAAGGTGTCCGAAACTAAAAGGAGACATTTTTTGAAGAGTGGTTCCTGACACTATTCTAAGAACTTTTTCCTCTTGGCATTTTTTGATTTGTAGCTTCATATTCCAGATATTCAACAATAAAAAGATGCCATTAGTTAGACAGAGACTCTCCGATAATTGAAGCGAGACTGTGTGGTGCCACCTCACTTTAATTATCAGAGTACCTCTTTCTAACTAATGTCATCTTTATCATTGAATGATTTGGAAATGAAGCCTTAAATCAAAAAATGCCAAGAAGAAAAAGTTCTTAAGATAGCGTCAGGAACCACCCCTCAAAATATGTGTCTTATTTTCCGGACATACTGTATAAATCTAATTCCTGCCACTAGTGCATCAAGCGAAAGAAATTTTAGCACAGCAGGAAGAATTTTGGAAGAAAGGAGAACCAGATTGTTACTGGAAAATGTGGATTCTATATTATTTTAAAATAGCATTTTAAATTAAAAACTTTTTCATGTCATACATTCAATATTTTTAAATAACATTATAGCTGTACCAATTTGTATACAGGGTGTCCGGAAAAAAAGGAGACATATTTTGAGGGGTGGTTCCTGACGTAATTCTAAGAACTTTTTTTGTCTTGATATTTTTTGATTTAAAGCTCTATTTTTGAGATATTCAACGATAAGGATACCATTAGTTAGACAGAGACACTCTGGTAGCTGAAGCGAGACAGAGTGACGCCATTTCACTTTAACTATTGAAGTGTCTTTGTCTAACTAATGGCAAATTTATCGTTGAATATCTCAGAAATAAAGCTTTAAATCAAAAAATGCCAAGAGAAAAAAGTTCTTAGAATAGCCTCAGGAATCACCCCTCAAAAAACGTCTCCTTTTTTTCCGGACACCCTGTATTATAACTTTCTTTCTCCTCAAGCCTATTTCTCTGTCGGGCTTGGTAAAATCTTTTTATTAGCGGGTCGGGTTTTGATTGGATAAAATTTTGTCGGGCTTCAAGAAAATGGCCCGTGCAGATCTCTAATTTCATTTTGAAAGTAGAATAAGAAAATAAAGTTCTAAGTAGTTAAGACCTGATGGTGTGCGTTGTCAACTCGTCGAAAATACTTCCTATGAGTTTAGTTTTGATTGAAAATTCGAAGAAATGTAGTCATATTTTTATCTCGAAGCAGATAAAACAAAGCAAAAATCAGTTTATATAGATGGCGTAACAGAAAAATTTCATAAGGGAGACAAAGATAAAAGATCTTTTTTTCGCTCTATTTGCTTAAGACACAAACCATTTTAGGTCGGAAAATGATCCTCTTAAAGCAAGTTATTAGACACTATAAATAGGGGAGAGTTGTCGAATTTTGACCACTTACGCATTTTGTAACATGAGCTTGTATAAACGTATTTAATAAAAATGTTTAGTTGAAAATGAATTATATTATTGTTATTTTTAAGTAAACATAGCTATTTTATGTTTTGAACATATTATTGCCTACATCATGACATATATGTATTTTACGAGCTATATATACAGGGTGTAACAAAACAACCGCACTTCCTTAAAGGGGGCGATTCCTGACACTATTCTAAGAACTTTTTCCTTTTGCCACTTTTTAATCTAAAGTTTAGTTTTCCAGATATTCAATAGTAAAGATGCCATTAGTTAGACAGAGACACTCCGATAGTTGAAGTGAGATAGCATTTCTTTGTCTCACTTCAACTATCTTCTGTCTTTTTCTAACTATTAGTACTTATATTATTGAATATCTCGAAAACTAAGCTTTATATTAAAAAATTGTAAGAGGAAAAAGTTCTTAGAATAGCGTCAAGAATCACCCCCTTTAAGGAAGTGCAGTTGTTTTGTTACACCCTGTATAGTGGTGATCCAATTTAGGCGGTGGTCCAAATTAAGCAACTCTCCCCTAATTATCGTTTTCTTTTTAATAGCAATCTCAAAAGCACTATAGTATATTAGTAAGTAATAGGAATAAATTACTATGAACGTAAATATCCCTTTGGATTCAGTGGTTCGCTAAGCTCGATTACGCGTCTAACACCTACATCACTATGACTGTGCTCCCATTAGGAACTGTCGCGATAGAAACATTTAGACATCGATTCTAAAATATTCTTATAGGCTATTAATATAGAAAACGATGGTTCAAAGATCAGAAATTTGTATATAATAATTATCTTCATGGAATAAAAATAAAAATTAATTAAATTATTATTTATTTTACAGATTGAAACGTGTCAACTGCAAACATATAATAGGAATTATGGAACGACTTAAACATAAAAGATAAGAAAGCAAATTTGATGATTTTACAATAGATAGCTGAAGAAATAAAATGTATATTACTTATATAAATAATTTTATGTAATAATTATAAACTTCTAATGAGTTCTGTAAGATACGAATACATTCCAAAATTTCCAAAATCTCTTTCTTAATTTTCATTTTCTTGTTCTTATAAAATCATTACGCAATAAGTTGAATGTCAGATTTGACAATATAGATTTCTAAATTCCCTAAGTATTTTATATAGAGCATAAATAAATGAACAGGACATATTGAAAAGGTTTCGTGATCCCAATCCTCGATAACTAGCGTGAGAATGCAATTAATCTAAGTAGGTATACAGGGTGTTACAAAACGACCGCACTTCCTTAAAGGGGGTGGTTCTTGAGGCTATTCTAAGAACTTTTTCCTCTTGGCATTTTTTGATTAAAGCTTTATTTTCAAGATATTCAATGGTAAAGATGCCACTAGTAAGACAGAGATACTCTGATAGTTGAAGCAAGATAGAGTGGCGCTACATCACTTTAATTATCGGAGTGTCTCCGTCTAATGGCATGTTTCTCGTTGAATATAGCAAAAATGAAGCTTCAAATTAAAAAATGCCAGGAGGAAAAAGTTCTTAGAATGGCTTCAAGAACCACCCCCTTTAAGGAAGTGCGGTCATTTTATAACACCCTGTAGTGATTCTGCTGATTTCTGGTATACAGAGTATCCAGAAATAACGGAGACATCTTTTGAGGGGTGGTTCCTGACGCTATTCTAAGAATTTTTTTCTGTTGGCATTTTTTGATTTGAAGCTTCATTTTCGTGATATTCAACGATAAAGATACCGCTAGTGAGACAGAGACACTTCGATAGTTGAAGTGAGATGGCGCCACTCTGTCCCTACAATACCCTAAAATTTGACCCCAGGTCAACCTGTAGTTCTCTGCGACGTCAGAGACGGCATTAATATCCTCGTCTGTACTCATTTTTTTAAGATTATGAAAATTTATTAGATTATGAGAATTATTATGAAGATTGCTCGCTAATAGAGCATTCTGGACGGTGAAATTATTTCCAAATAAATTTTTGATTAACCAATATTTAGAAGTCTTAAAGAATAATTTTCAGAAGATTCATGAGATTTAGCAGCAAATGCGTCTTTTGACCCACGAGCGCACGAGTCCAAAGCCCATTAAACTAAAGAATCGTTTCCGTTTAGAATCGGAAAGAAATTCTTGAGTATTGGGAAATCATTGTTAAGAATTGCAATGCTTGAAATGCATAGTCGTGCATATAAAGGGTGTAACAATGAATCCTTTCAAAATTTTAAGGGGTTGTAGAGGGGACAATTCTAAGATGATTTTTTATTTACCACTTATCGATTTAAAACTTAGTTTTAAAGATATTCAATGACAAAGATGCTAATAGTAAGACAGAGACAGTCAATTGGTTTAAGTAAGAGAGAGTGATGTTATCTCACTTCAACCATCTGACTGTCTCTCTCTCCAGCTAATAGTATTTTTATTGTTAACTAGTTAAAAAACTGTGGCGCTCCGTTTTGAAAGTGCGCACCTCTGTGTGTCACGAAAATCGATCGATGACGAGCATAATACATATAAAGTTAATAATTTAAATTCCTGTTTAATATTTTTTATTTGTTTGTTTTATTCAAGCCTGGCCTCAAAATACTCTAAAAATTTTGAAATTTGAGAATGTTTCGTTTTTCACAAAAATTACAATTTAAATTAGTATCCTGCCACTTCTCCATGACGAATATACTCGTCAAATCCAGTTAACTGGTTAAATATCTTGAAAAATAAGCTTCAGATCAAAAGGTGGTAAATGAAAAATTGTTTTAAAATTATTACTTCTACAACTCCTTAATATTTCGGAGAGGATCATTGATACATCCTGTATCTTGAGGTAGAATTTAAAAAAATTTAAGTTCAATAGACAGGGTTTTTCTAAGTCAATAGTCATTCTGTACACTTTTTGAAGATGCGAGTAAGCTGAATTGAAAAGTTCCATTAAACTTTGGCTAAAAGTGCATATTTATTGAGATATTGTAATTCCGGAATTTATAAATGAGATTTAGATACCTAAAGAAAAATAGCACCCCCTTTATGTGTGTGTATAGTGGGTTAAGTGAATGAGCGAACACTATGTATAACATTTTTCCCATCAAGAAGGCGTAGAGAGATCAAAAATATTTATTAATACTGCTATTTAGTATTAATGACACCTTGTGTATATGGAGTATAAATTTATAACAGTTATAAATTATATTTGGAGTAAGTTAATACAAAAATTGCACTAAATAGTTCATCTATACAAATTTTATAGTAAAGCTATAAGCCATTTTTTATGTCTAGAATTTTCATATCTTCAAGTATTTTACGATGATAACAAATATTTAAGACTTACAAAAAATACACTACAAATATAAATTTAGGTATTTGAAAAATGATAAGAAGATAAGTTTCAAATAAATGAAAGATATGCTCACGCTTGGTTCCCATGAATGTCATTGTTCAGGTGCAATTTTTTTTCTGGCTGTTAGTCAGATTATTTATACTGATAACTAATCGAATAACAGGAGGGAGGGAGATAAATATAAAGAAGAGTAGAAGGAGAAATTGTATCAATAAAGAGTCTTTGTAGCATGTACTTTGACAAAGCACAGCTTCATAAATATTTTATATAAAAGAATCTTGAGTGGGGTGGGGTTCCTACAAAATATTCATTTGCAAAAGATAATGCGGTTATTGGGATTGGTTCGTAGGTAACTCAATTTTAACGAACCGTCGATCTCGGATTTCAGCCAGAAGATCGCCAGTATATTCGTGTGTGTTTCTAGTGTGAATTCTTATAATTCTTCACGTGCCCGGATAATCCACCATGACATTACGTACAAATGACTGTCGTCGGTAGATAATCTCAAATTACAAGAGAAACTGAGAAGAACCTTCCAGAATATTTTTTGTTACTTGACCTTCGGCTGTTGTATTTTTGTCAACTGAGTGCATAGATACAAAGGTCTGTATTAAACAATTCGATTCATTCTTTGAAACTTTTCACACGTTCTATAGTTTATAAATCGAGGAATATTCATCGAAAGATTTTGTAAGCAGTGAGATTTTTTGATAATTCAGTTTACCATTGGAAAGAAATCAAAGTTTTGGAGAAAATTACTTATTGATTACTTATTTATTATTACATATTTATTAATTACTTATTTAGCATTACTTAATTATGTGGCATAACTCTGATATATACAATGCGTTCCAAAATTGACATATTTTCTTTAAGGGGGCCACTCCTGACGGTAAATCGAGTTGAAAAACATCTTAGTTTTTAAGATTTTCTGTAATAAAATACTATTAGTTAGACAAAGATAGAGAAAATAGTTAAAGTGAGATAAAACCTCTCTGTTTTTATTTCAATTCAATCATATACCTGTCTCTTTCTAACTAACAGTATCCTTATTATTGAATATCTAAAAAAAATGAAGTTTCGGATTGAAAAATGGAAAAGTACTTTAGCAACCCCTTAAAGGAAGTTCGCGAAATTTGGAACACTCTATATATGTCTTATGCTTGCATATGCACGAGGAAAAGAAGTAAAGAATTTGTATGACAGTGATCTATAAAAATATATTGTATGTGTATAAAAAAAAGTAATTTAATAAATTTATTACATTATACAGGATATTCCAAAATTCAAACTTCCTTTAAAGGAGATACCTTTGAAGTTAAACGCAATAAAAAGTTCTTTACCGTTCTTTGATCTGGAACTTATTTTTTGAGATATTCAATAATAAGAATACTATTAGTTAGACAAAAACAGATCGATAGTTGAAGAGAGACAAACAAAAGTCGGAATGGTGTTATCTCATTTCAACTATCTATCTGTCTCTATCTAATTAATAATCTCTTTATCATTGATATCTTGAAAATTATGCTTCGGATCGAAAAATGGTAAAGGACTGTTGGACTCAATTTATTCTCAGGAATAATATTCTTAAAAGAAGTGCGAGAATTTTGGAATATCCTATATATGAGAGATGTGTGTACTATTATTTGATATTAATGAAAATAAAGTACAAAGAAGTATTTTTATATAGAGTTAGAAAAAATTAACAGTAATATAAATTTATTAAGAAATAGATCTTAAAATAGTTTTACGCTCTAAAATAAAAATTAAGCATGTTTACTAATTTACTATCTTTTATGTTTTAGAAGAAAGAGATTTATACAGTACTGTATTTTAAAAGGAAAGTATAAGTATTTATTATTTAAATGAAATTGGAACATAAACACAAAATAAACGTTATCTATATATCTATTTTTTTTAATATTAAAATAACAAAATTTTATAAATAAATTTTATAAAATAAAAATAACAAAATTTTTTATCGAAGATACAAAACTTAATTCTTCATAAAGGCGATACTTTCACACATTTTTTCATCAGCATTAAAATTTATTTTTGACATAGTTTTTAGTTTAATTGTATTTCTTTTTCATATTTTTCCAAAGGATTTTTGATTTAATTGCAATTTTCATTTCGTTAGTTTTTGATATATTTTTTCTTATATTTAAAATCAACAATTTCTATATATATATATAGGATAAGTGCAAAATTTGTATAGCAATTTAATAGAATTAATACTTAAAAATTGCTCTAATTTCAAATTAATAATATAAAACGTCAAAATAATTATAAAATCATATAGCAATTTAAACAGAATTCCTTTAAAATAACCTATAAGTTTTTTAAATGCATGCTGTTTTTTTATAACACAAAGTTTAACCCATTAAAATTTCATCGTTGTAAATATTGAACATTTTTAGAGTAACTTTATATACATCCCTAAAGCGATTTTAAGTAAAAATTTATTGAAGATAGCCTATAATTTCAATAAAATTGCTTGTTTCTTTGCTGTCAATTATTGGAAGATTGCTCTATTGAATATTTCCCCTTCTTTTTTTTACTTCCTCAATGACTAATTTGCTTGAGCCAGATTATAAATGAAAACATTTTTCGATTAAACAAGGGTAAAGTAGACGGAAAAGGTGGAGCTGAAAGTTCTTGGACAAACAACATCTTACCAGGTATGCTGCGTCAAGTGTACCGGACAACCGAGTGTTTTCACAATTGTTCGTTACAGTATATAATCGTCGAATTGCTATAGCACTCGCATTCATTCGTGTAGTTCCGTCGAAGATGAAGTATATTCTATCGACGATCTTAACAGCTTTGCTGGTTTGGGGCATAACTTCGGGTAGTCCACAACCAGGATTGATCGACATAGATATTGGCGGACTTACTGGGGCATCGACTAGTGCTGAAAGTGGAGAACAAGGTCTGTTCTTTGGAATTGGTGATGGAATTCTAGGCCAATCACAGGCAAGTTCCAGTGCACGTTCATCAGCAGGATCAACATACTGGAGTAGTTCCAATGCTCAAGCCCAAGCTCAAGCCCAAGCTCAGGCCCAAGCTCAAGCTCAAGCTCAAGCCCAAGCCCAAGCCCAAGCTCAAGCACAAGCTCAAGCTCAAGCTCAAGCTCGGGCTCAAGCACAGACCCAAGCGCAGGCTCAAGCCCAAGGTCAAGCTAGATCAGAAGTGAAAAGTCATGCTATTGCAGAAGCAGAAGCAGAAGCTAGTGCCAAAGCAAAAGTCGTAGCTGATGCGAATGCAAGAGTAGAAGCAGCAGCGAATGCAAAAGCGGAGGCCAATGCGAGAGCAGAAGCCGAGCATAACGCTCGCGCCGAGGCAGAAGCCAGCGCAAAAGCAGAAGCCAGTGCCAGAGCGGAAGCAGAGGCCAAGGCCCAAGTGGAAGCTAACGCAAGAGCAGAAGCAGAAGCAAATGCGAAGGCAGAAGCTAATGCAAGAGCGGAAGCAGAAGCAAAAGCCCAAGTCGAAGCCAATGCTAGAGCGGAAGCAGAAGCTGCAGCGAAAGCTAACGCAAAGGCAATTAGCGAAGCTGCGGCGTCAGCTGTAGCTGTGGCCAAAACCTCTGCCACTGCTGTGGCCAAAGCAAGCGCTGAAGCTGAAGCTGCTGCCCAGGCTGCGGCAAAGGCCCAAAGCGAAGCCATAGCCTTTAATAAAGAAGCAACCAGATCTATAGCCGAAGCTGAGAGCGCCGCTTCGGCTTATGTGAAAGTATCCGAGAAAGCCTATGTGACATCAGAGGAATCTGCAGAGGCAATTAAAGCTGCCGCGGAAGCACAAGCTATAGCAGCCGCAAAAGCTACCAGTGCTCTTGATGTCGCCGCTTCCGAGATTCTCGCTAGTATTCGAGCCCAGGCCACTGGATCAGCGGCAAAGGCAGCTGCCGTACAAGCCGTGATTGCTTCAGAAGCTGCCACAACTTCATTAGTGAATGCAGTAGCACAAACGTCCCGAGCGAACCAGCTTGCCGCCGCGGTAGCCGCAGCTTCCGCTGAAGCTGAGTACCGGGCAGCCATTGCTAAAGAAATCGTCGCCAAGGCAAAAGTTGCAGCCGAGATAGCTGTCAAAGCCCAAGCGGAAGCGGATGCAGCTGCGGAAGCTGCCGCAATTGCTGCAGCAGAAGCCGAAGACCAAGCTGCCAATGTTACCGCCAGTCAAGCAATTGCTGAAGCCGAAGCTGATGGCTCCGTGCAGTCAGAAGATGATGCAGTCAATAAGCAAGCTATCCAGGCTGTCCGTAGCAGCGTGGCAGCCGCTGCTGAAGCTGCCAGCAGATCCGTGGCTATCTAATTTGTTTGGCTTTAAGTTGATGCAGGTATCGCTACTACAGTGGATGCCAACGTTCAGGAATAGTGCTCGTTGGCGTTGTTCGCAGCTGTGTCATCTTGGCTAAGAATCATTGGAAAACAACCTAGACATTATTTTTTAGGCCTTATTTTTCAATGTGTGTTGTGTATTGGTAATGCAAATAAAAATATGCGCTTGGTGGTTTATGTTTCCAATTTCTATGTAACCACTGATAGAAATATACTATATTTTTTTCAATGATCTATTACAAATATATCACTAAAGCGCTAACATAACCTAACTTTATTTTCCTCTACTTTTACCAGATAGTATTTATAAGTAGATTATTATTTTTTAAATAGTCTCATGATATATGGTGAGAGTCTAATTTAATAATATTATAATGGTGATGCGAGTTGAGTATTTCTTGCCAAGTTTATATACATTTATGTTGTTTTACTTTTTCTTCTTCTTAATAGAGAAAAAAGAAGATAACTATTACAATTGTTTAATTCAAAATTAGTTATTGCAAATTTGTACATTTATTAGTTAAATTTATTTATTACCTTACCTAGTATGTGGATTTAATTATTTAAACTAGTGGTCGGACGAATCCTAATTTTTGTCAAATCCGAATCTGAATCCGAAAATTAGAAGATTCTCGAATCTTTTGAATCTCGTAATTTTTATAATTTTTCATATGTGAATAAAAGTATAACTATTAAAAATGTTCTATTTGAAATATTAAGTATACATATATGGGTAAAAAAAAACATTAAGATGTAAACTAAACGAACAAAAGTAGCATAAGAATAAATTTTCCAAAATATTAAAAAAAGTTCAGTACTTCTATTTAGATTTTTATAATTTTTAATTTTTTTTATGTATTTAACATTTATATTTATTTATTCAAAAGTTAGAAATTTTTAATACAATCAGAATATTAATTTTTTTCAAAGATTTTTATTTTAAAAAAGTAGTAAAAAGTAAATAGTATGGAAATGGATTCGAGAAAGATTCGAATTATAAAAATAGTAAAAAAAATTCAAGTTTTCGAATCTGGAATTTTTTTTAAGATTCGTAGGTTTCGAATGTCCCATCTCTAATTTAAGCAATTATGTTTTATTTCTTGAAATATTTATTTTTTATATACTCATTTTGTATAGATTTATGCTGTTGCTATAATGACGTATATAAATATAGAAAACCCCACGAGCAAGGTGATTCAGTGACATACGGTTAAACTTTAAGGGATTATGAAAGGGATGATTTTAAGACGAATTTTCATTTACCTGGATATGAGTTTTTATTTTCAAGATATTCTATAGTAAAGGTACTATTATGTTTTATAATTATATCAGGTATCACATTTTGAAAAAAGATTTACTCATTTTTGGATACCCTGCATATATTTCAGAAAATACTTAACTGTTTATATTATTTTCTTATGATATTTTGAAAAACTGCCAGATCGTCTATGTATTCTCTATTACACTAATTATGAAGAAATTTTTATTAAATTTTCTTATTTATTACTTTATCAAGAAAAAATATTGATTATAATTTGGAAAAAGCTTTAAATTTTTATAAAATAATAATAAAGAAAAACTATTTATACTAGAATTTTGCATGAAATATTATTAAGATTATTAATATGGCTGGGAAAGGGAGAGGGGCAGAGAAGAAAGAAATTGTATTAATAAAAAATATGCAATATAATTTTTATGAAATTGTATGAAAAGATATATAAAAGCAAAATTTAAAAATAACATGAAATATACATATTAAAATTAAATATAAATATTGTGTTATTCGTAAAATAATTTCGTTTTATCCCATTAGAGTCATTTTTATAATCAGCGAATTTCAATTTGAACTAAAATGTCGTACATTTTGATAACTAACATTTCAAGGTTCATTTAAAAAAATTTGTTTTTACACATTTGTTTTCTTAGTTTGCCGTTTTAAAGAAGCAAAATAAAAAGAAGGATTTTCGGCATATTTTGCTTCTTCATTATCGAATAAATGAAAATTCTGTTGCAGCTATATGAAAGTTATAAAAGTTAACGTATGGAGAAGATATTTTAATCTGTAGAGGACCGGTATTTTTCCATCCAAATTTAACAATTTTTTTAAGTAAAAGTTATGCATATTTGCATTCTATTTGATTAATGCAAACTGCAAATTTGCTACTGGCCACATATGTGGCCATCCCGGCCCTTTAAAGGTTAATAGAACATTAACATCACAAATGGTTTATAAAATTTTGATTGGATGTGAAAATGTTTATATTAAAGGTACACTGCATTCTGAAAGACCAGTTGATGGCTAGAATAATAACATGAGAGCTTTCTATAAAATTTATTTTATCATATATTTTGATGGTTTATAACCATTTAAAATGACTTGATTTTGTTTCAAAGTTGAATAGCTGATTTTCTCAAATCTTCTTTATAGGAAATTCCTTTAGGCATTTGTCTCTTATATTATTTGTAAGTATTCTCCTAAATGATTCAAAAAATCATTACTTATTTCTAGATATAAAATATCGTGTAAGCAAGCAGATATCCTGATATCACTTTGTTACGCCACTTCACCGGTTATCATTATATCGATAAAAATTATTTTTACCTAAATGAGTATATGTTATCTAAATTTTAATGAAAATTTATTGATGTCTTCTAATATGGGTGAGTATTATCGGTTATATTTTATTTTCTATAAAATCTATTAAATACAGTATTTCGATGAGTTACGATCTAACTAAAAGGGGTTTTAGGTGAGATGACTCCCATTTTAATATGAGGTTTAGTGTAAAATGTAATTGCATTCAATGATAAAGGTACCATTACTTACATAAAGACAATCAATTTTATGAAGTGAGATAATGCCACTCTGTCTAACTTCGACTATTTACCTGTTTTTATCGAGCTAATAGTATTTTTATTATTGAATATTTTGAAAACTAAGCTTCAAATTGAAAAATGATAATGGAAAAATCGCTTTAGAATCACTACGTCTATAGTTCCTTAAAGTTTGGCTATACCTCACAGAAACACCCTGTATATAGAGTGTTGTGAAATTGCCGCATCTCTTTTGAATGGTAAATTCTACATACAAAATAGAGTCGGAATGTACTTTTACCACTTTTCCATTTTTGCCACTTTTAAAGTTAAAGAAGCTATTAGTTAAAAACAGAAAGATAGTTAAAACGAGATAACATTTTTCTGGCTTTTGTTTTTTCTCTTTAATTAGATATTTGTCTCTGCTTAACTAATAATATTTTTATTATTAAATATCTCAAAAACGAAGCTTCGGGATTAAAAAATGGTAAAGGGCATTTCGTCGAAGTTTATCTTCAAGAGTTAATTTGAAAAAATTAATTAATTAATATAATAAATTAGCAAAAATTATTGGACCAACGTTTTTCATGCCGTATCTCCAGAATGTCACTAATTATACCAAATTTTTCCAGTCAGTTCTTACTAACTATACTTAATATGAAATATAGGTCAAGCTTAATATAAAATATTGATGAACTTGTGTATGTATGACCTACATTTTTATTACGTATAGTAAGTAAAACCACCTCCCATATCATCTTCCACGCATAACCATCTACCTCTCACTTTCCACCTTCCGCATTACTCGGCTTATTTTTGTTTAGATTTTAATTATTAAATATCTTAAAATTTAAGCTCTGGATCAAAAATTGATTTAGAACTTTTCGATTTAATTTAGTGTTAGAAATCACCACTTAACTGAAGATGTGTTATTAAATATATTAACTATTATCGATTTATCTACTTTCTTTTCAAACAAGTAATTTTATATTTTCTAATTATTAATAAAATTAAATTTAAAAAATATTAGTTTCTTCTGATAAACTGTAATACAAATAAAAAAATTATGCAAAAAGATTTTTATAAATTATGAGCATTTTAACAATAAATTCCAAGAACTTGTAATTTTGTAACGCACTCTATATATTATTAAATAAAATATTAAAATACAATAAAAAAATTGTCGTTAATATTCTTTAACAAAACCAAAATTACTTCTAGAACAGCTCAATATAATTTATAGACAAGGTAGTAGAAGCATAGTTTTCAACAGGTTCAGTAATAAAAGTACGATTAGATAAACAGATAATCAACTAGTTGAAGTAAATATTGTAGTCTTACTTCAATCACCTGAATATAAAGGGCGTAACAATGATCCCCTTCGAAATATTTAAGGGGTTATAGAAGAGGTGATTCTAAGACGATTTTTTATTTTCCACAGTTTTAAAGATATTTAATAACAAAGATATTATTAGTTAGACAGAGACAGTTAATAGTTGATGTAAGAGAGAGTGATGCTATCCCGCTTTAACTAACTGATTGTCTCCGTCTAGCTAATAGTATTTTTATTGTAAAATATGATAAAGGGAAAATCGACGTAAAATCTCTTCATCTAAAACTCCTTAAAATTTCGAAAGGGATTAATGTCACACCCTGTATATGTCTGATTAATAGTACCTTTATAATTGAATATTTTGATAATTAAACTTCAGACCGAAAAATGATAACTGAAAAATCCTTTTAAAGTTACCTCCTTTACAACTCTTTCAAGTTTGACCATACATCAATGAAACTTTTTGTATATCATCAAAATATTGGTAAAAATATTAATCTAATATAAAGATTAATTGAAATATTAAACTTAAAACTATAATGCTATTAAATAACTGTATATAGTTACTTATTTGAAAAATAGGTTTATTATTCAAATAATACACACAAGAACTCAAATTAAGAATTTATTAATATCATTTGCCATTTATTAAATCAATAAAAAATAAATTTTTGGTGTTTTCTAGAACAATGTGAATTTGTGATGGCTACAGAGACATCGAGTTTTATCTTTAATCGATTTAGTGAATGACATGATATTATAAATTTTGTATGTTCTTGTATATCAGTATTTTAATGATGAATATACTTCAGACAAGTAAATATAGAGTGATATCTATATAAAGTAAAGTACGACGAAATTTTAAAGGTTTTAGAAGTGATCATTTCATTTACCACATTTTGATCTGAAGCTTGGTTTTCGAGATATTTAATGATAAAAGTGCTATTAGTTAGATAGAGAAAATCAATTGATTGAAGTGAAATAACGCCATTCTGGCTCACTTCGCTATCAGAGTATCACTGTCTAAATAATGGTATATTTATCATTGAATATCTTAAAAACCAAGCTTTGGATTGAAAAGTGGCTAAGGACTTTTCGACTTAGTTTTGTGTCAGGAATTACCCCTTAATAGGAAATGTGGTTATTTTGGAACACGTTGTATATATTTTTTTTCACGTGTATTTCTTTTTTGTTATACTTGGCGTCGAAACTTTACCGTGTTTCTTGATTGTATTAATATACAGGGTATTATAAAATGATTTTACTTAATGGAAGATAGTAATTCCTGACGCTATTCTAAGAAAATTTTCCATTACCATTTTTTTATTAGAGGCTTCATTTTCAAGATATTTAATGATAAAGGTACCATTAATTAAAAGGTGGTACTCCGATAGTTAAAAGCAGACCAAATGGTATTACCTCGTGGCATTCTTATTATTGAATATCTTGTAAATGAAACTTCAATTCAAGAATTGTCCAAAGAAATAGTGCTAGGAATCACCCTTTTAAGGAACTGCAGTCGTTTTGTAACATCTTGTATTACAAATGTACTTGATAGTATAATTGTGATTTTACATCTTTTATAGAAATAATTGAGCTCTTTGTGTACTTGGAATTATTTTCTACTATTTTAATGTTTTCTTTTAACAGTTAGACTTAAAATTTTAACCCACACAATGCGTTACTGCTAATTTTAATTCCAAAAGTATAATAATCGTTTTATTTACATTTCACATGAAATGTAATATTTAGACATATTGTAAATAATACGAAGAAAGCGGTATTTGCTTGAATAGCTGTCATGTTTACAAAACACACTAATAAATGAAATAGTTTATAAATAGTCTTCGTTTAAAAAAAATTGTAAGTTAAAAAAAGTTTCATAATATCAGCGATAGTTCATATTCTTATATTACAAAATAATAAGGTTTCTATTAGCCAAGCAGATGTATCAATTCTCTTAAAATCAAATGAAAAAAAGATTAAAGAAAGATTGGAAATTTCTACTGACTGAAATCAAAATACACCATGAGCTTTTAATTTAGACTATAGAACAAATATTCAAGAAACGGGCGAAGAACCGGCTTTATATCCCACTAAATACGTCATCAGGTTTTTCGAAAATAACAATTCCGTCTAAGTACTTTCTGTTCTCTGATAATTGTACCAGCATGTTCGGAAAAAATAATGGGTTACATGGAACACTTATGCAAATATAGTAAGAAGGAAAGAACAGCAAGATGCCAAAATACCTTGCAACAATATTTACCTGGCGGAAGCCAGAAAGGTAGCAAATTGCAAGTTGGTATTAACGTGTTTTGACAATTGTAGCGCAGAGTCGAAGTCGGTATAAAACGAGCTGGAATTGGACGGTTTGACATCAATCTGCGAAGCTCGGTCCAAGATGAAGATCCCAGCCATATTCGTTGCTTCCCTCCTCGTCTGGGGCTTCGCCTCCGGAGTAGTGGCTTCGGGGCTTTCCGGAGCTAGTGCGGGAGCATCGGCGGAAGCTTCTGCTTCTAGTAGTGCAGGAAGCTGGTCCAGAGGGGGCGGTAGTGCTGCCGCAAGTGCACAGGCAGCAGCAGCAGCGTCCGCGAACGCGGCAGCCAGTACCAAAGTCAGTGGAATCTCTTTGAGCGCATTGACCGTTCAAGCCCAGTCTGCCGCCACCGCTCAAGCTTCAGCTTCAGCCAAGAGTGGAGCAGCCGCCAGCGCGGCCGCTGCAGCCGCGGCTAAAGCATCCGCCAAGGCAGCCAATGCCCAGGCGAACGCTGCCGCATTGGCCACCGCAGCTGCAGAGGCTGTTTCCGCGGAGGAAGCTGCAGTAGCCCAAGCAGCGGCCGCCGCAGAGGCATCAAAATCCGCTTCTGCCCAGGCCACCTTAGCCGCCAAAGCCGCGGCAGCCGCTCTCGCCACTGCCGCAGCCGAGTCCGAGATTGCCAGCAAAGCAGCCAATGCTGAAGCCGCCGCTTCCGCGGAAGCACAAGCCCGTGCCGCAGCTGCAGCCAGCGCTGCCGCCGAAGCCAACGCAGCTGCCATAGCTGCCGCCAAGGCGGAAGCCAGAGCCAACGCAGCCAACGCCAAAGCAGCTGAAATTCTCGAGAGGTCTAGAGCCGCCGCCAATGCGGCCGCATCTGCGGAAGCTGCAGCCAATGCCAGGGCCATCGCTGCTGCCCAGGCCAATGCCAGAGCCTCGTCGGCTGGAGCCATTGCTTCCGCTCGTGCCCAAGCTCAAGCTCGTGCCGAAGCAGCCGCTGCTGCCGCCGCTGAAGCTGCGGCTTCTGCGTCCGCCAGAGCCCAAGCTGCAGCTCAGGCCCAGGCTTCCGCTTCCGCTTCCGCTTCCGCTTCCGCCTCAGCTGAAGCCGAAGCCCAAGCTTCCGCATCTGCATCCGCAAGAGCCAGAGCCGCAGCACAAGCTTCCGCTGCCAGCAGCGCTCGCGCCTCCAGTGGTGCTCGTGCCAACGCAGGAGCTTCTGCTTCCGCCAACGCTGCCGCTTCTGCTAACGCTCGCAGTGGCTCCCGGGCTGGTCCACTCATCCCAGTCGTAGTATCCGGAGCTAACGCTAGAGCCGCTGCTAGCGCCAGAGCCAACAGTAATGCGGGTGGCATTGTCTACTAAGATCTATTAAGAGGATCCAACTGAGCTCGACAGCTTTGCTCGGGGACTCCCACGATCATTCGAAATTTGACCAACTTACCTAAAAATCTCTTCCGGATAAGTTAGGACTTTTAGCATATACGGCTATTAGCAAAAAGAAACACTCTCCCAATAAGCAGAAATGTAAAGAATGAGAATAAATTCATGTATAGCAAGTAACAGTTGCATGTATTTTTTCCCTTTGTTTCCTTTTATTTCTCATCCTGTTTTTCTCTATCCTCCTGCTATTGACACAAATCACATTTTATTATAATTGTATCGATCTTTTGTATATATCAGCAGATACGTGCAGCTATTCATTGAGAAGAAGATATTCATGAATGTTGTTTCTTTAACTGTTTATGTGCATATTCAGATTTTTTGTTTTTTCTATTTGATCATACAAGAGCGCTTTTGATTACTTTTCAAAGCGTCGTCTCGTTGTTTCTTTTTCATATGTATTAAAAAAAAAGAGATTTCTTTTAATTTGCATGAAAACTTATCAAGAATTGGATTAATAAGTGAAGAAACAAAAGCTAAAATAATATTATCAAAAAGTTAATATCTCTCTTTTGCTAATTGAGTATGTAATCTCTTTCGTGATTTTACGGAAATGTAAATAAATCAGTGGTGAATCCTGCTATTCGTTCGAATCATTTAGCATTTCATTATGCATGTGTGTGTAAAAGCATTAAATTAATCTGATAATTTATTCCGAACAGTACAATTGTTGGAGTACACATTGATAATTTAAAAAATATAATTTTTTTCTCTTTTTTACCCTTTCTTTTTCTCTTTTTCAGGTATTTCTTAGAAACATTTGTCCATTTATTATTTTTAATATAAATTCGATAAAAGACAACAAGGAAGTATTTTATTCGGTTCTGAGCGACTTCGAAACATTTTTTTATGTATTTTAATAACAGTGATTTCCTTCCGTTACAGTTGTCTACATAATTTCACACACACACTGACAAAATATTAAGAGAACAAATTATTTTGCAAAAATTGACATATATTTTTTATCCCCAGAAGTGTCGGGATTTGGAAAGAGTTCTGAGCATGAACTAATATTTGCGTGTGACTTGAAAAACGTCAATAAAATCTGTGTAATAAGGTATGTATTTACTGTTTACCATCAAATGAATTAAAGACTGTAGACATTATCGTATCCAATTATAACTCACTGAACCAATAACGATTGTTTACCGAGGTAGAAAGTAAGTTCTACAAAGCACGGGCTTTTCACTTGTGACAATATTGAAATTTACTTATTTACTTCCGAGACGAGTCTCCGGCACTCTAATAAAATATAAGTTAATAAACCTGGAGGACATGAAAGAAGTTAAATTAACGTCTTGGCGAATGACGTCATTGACAAGGTAGCATTGCTTTTTCTCCTGTATTTATCTGTTTTTTAAATATACTTACAATTACAAACTAGAGATAAACAGTAAGTACTGCTGTTTATTCAAAGAATGTGTTTTGTCCAGTAAACTTTATTTTCTTATTCAATCTTCGCGTTGAAATGATAAATTTCATTATTATGTTGAATAAATGTTATTTAACGACACATCTGTGAATGTAAATAAACAGAAATAGTTAATATTAATGTTGTATAATTCAGAATTTTAATTTAACTTTCAATATCAGTTGGAGTGTCTTACTTTGTGCTACTAAATATACATAGCGATAAGATTATCAATGGCTTGACACATGTTTGCGTATTTATTTAACGAAGCAGCTGTTTTACACCAGACAGTCCGTAGTTTTTTTAATTACAAAATTAACTGCTTCATAAATGTTATAGAACGTTTTTAAATAAAAAATTGTAATCAATATTTTATACAGGATGTCACTAAATAAGCGCATATCCTTTAAAGAAATTACTTTTGAGGGTAGGCTAAGTCGAAATGTTGTTTAACATTTTTCGATTCAGAGCTTATTTTTCATGATATTTAATATAAGAAGTAAGATAATACTTTTCTATCTTTTATCTGTCCCACTTTAACTATTTGTCTGTTTCTGTTTAATTAATAGTATCAATATTATTAAATATCGCGAAAACTAAAATTCGGATCGAAAAGTGGTTATCTCGACTTATTAATCCAATTATTGGATCTCATTATAAAATAGTTGTTTATGTATAATAATGATTATAAATACCTTCTGCAACTTTGAAAAGATATTATTGGAATGAACTCTCTTTAGTAATAAATAAATGTATATCTATAGATGATTTATACACCCAAGTTAATAACAAATATAAAAATATAGCATGATACAGGTCATACAATTAGAAAACTTACTATAATTATTATAATTTAAAATACAGGGTGTAACAATGAGGCAGGGCCAAGTTTTAGAAGGTTGTAGAAGAAGTGATTTTTTATTTACCACATTTTAATCTGAAATTTCATTTTTGAGATATTTAATGATAAATGTACTATTAATTAGACAGAGACAGTCAATTGATTGAAGTGAGACAACACCATCCTGTCTCACTTTAATTATCTAACTGTCTCTATTTAACTAATGGCACCTTTATCATTAAATATCTCAAAAATTAAGCTTCAAATTAAAATGTGGTAAATGCAAAATCTTCTTAGAATCACTTCCTCTACAACCTATTAAAATTTGGCCCTACCTCATTGTTACACCCTGTATAAGGGAGGAAGTCGATTATTTAAGACCGATTAATAATTTCAGAAATGAGCTCCAAATAATACCACATGTTTAAATTTATGTTTATTTTGTAAAAGTGAAATTTATACTAACCTAGATACAGGATGTTACAAAACGATTACACTTTCTTAACAAGGGTGATTCCTGACGTTATTTAAAAAATTTTTTCTTATTGGTAATTTTGGATTTGAAGCTTTATTTTTAAGATGCTCAATGATAAAGATATCATTAGTTAGACAGAGACACTACGATAATTGAAGCGAGGTAATACCTCTCTGTCTGACTTTGAATATCATAGTGTCTCTAACTAATAGTAACTTTATCCTTGAATATCTTGAAAATAAAGTTACGAATCAAAAAATATCAAGAGGAGAAAGTTCTTAGAAATTCAGAAACCACCCCCTTTAAGGATGTGCGATCGTTTAGTAACACCCTGTATACAGAGAATATAGAAAAAAATGTTAAACAAACTTTATTAAAGATTTTAATAATAACAGAAATTTTATAAATTTGTATATTTAATACCAAAACACCTGTATTTAAAAACTAATTATTAGCACATTATAAATTATTAATAATATTCAATTTTTATAAATTAATGATTTGTTATTAATGACTCGTTGCTCTATGTTTTATTGAATAACTTTATTACAATTGAAATCTTTAGAGTTGATAAAAATTCATCACATTACAGTCAATCGCCAATAGCTAACAAACAAAATTTCGTTATTTATATATTGAAATGAATAATTAATTCTTGCTTCCTTTAATTTGTAAATAAATTAAAACGAAATTAATAATAAACAGAAATAATTATGTAAAAGAGCTGGTTTCAGCTTTAGTTACACCGCATAATGATGTAAATAAAAAAAATTAATTTGAAATATATTACAGTATTACAACATTCCCTTCATACTATATTCCCCAGTTTTGAGCAGTATCATTTGTTAAAGGAAGTTTTAATTATCGATAAAATTAAAGTTTTTTATATAATCTACTTTGTCTAATAAAATAATGAAAATATAAATATTATGTTCTCACTATTTAGTTTATTTTTTTTGTGAATTTTATTTGTATTTAACTTCGGAAAAAGTACATGAAAATAAGGATGTAAATATAAATAAAAATTTATTTTCTTTCGTTTACAAAAATTTTACTAAAACGTTTAGTTTCCATTTTCACTAGAAAGATATAGTAGAATTTGTGACGCGTGTGTTAAATCCTATAGAAAACGCCAGTCCATGCCCTAATTCATTCTTACGTGTAAATCGTTAGTTATTTCCGTGATTCTCGTTTAAAGTGTTAGTTTATTGAGTGACGGATATTGTTAGATTTACTGGATATTCATAATGTTCATTTTAGTGGTGTAAAACATGTGACAAGTGTATGTGTAACGATAGTAGTTATGTAATATTACTTTTGTGCATATTTATTAATAAAATTAGGATAATTTGTGATATTCTACTCGAAGAAAAATGATTCCAAGGTATTACGAGAATCTCCGGAATGAGTGAAGTGAACGATAAGTTTTTAAAACGATTAAATTGTAAAATAAAAGTATCTTGGATGTTGTATGTTTTTCACTGACGCCTTCGTACACAATCGCTGCAGCTGATGATAGGTCACCAGCGAAAGCCAATCACATTGTGTACAAAAAGCATTAATAATTTAAAATTGAGATCTCCTAACTGGCAAAATACCAAATGAAACAAATTTTTAGAATTATGTCAGGAATCACTTTAAAAAAAAGAAGTGCTTTTTTTTGGACATCCTATATTAATTCAATTGTCTACATTAATTCAAAATATTTCGATTGGATTTGGCTATTTAGAAAAGCCATGGTAAAAGCTCGATCGTTTAGAAACTGTTTCATTTTACGTGCTATGTTTAAAATCATTCTCAGTTTGTAAACTCTAATCTTTCGATATTTGACTATTTGCAAATAGTAAACAAAATTTGGATATATACTTATCTAAATATATTGGTCCATGATTTCATTAATTCAATTAATTGGCCCTTTGTAGTCCCATAGTATCCTAAATATTCCCAGAAGCTCTTCCATCATTTACTATTTCGCCGGATACATATTATACAGGGTGTTCAAAAATAACTGCACTTCCTGTTAAGGGGTGATTTCCAACACTAGACTAAGTCAAAAAGTCCTTAATCACTTTTCAATCCGGAGCTTGATTTTCAAGATATTCAATGATGAAGATACTATTAGTTAGACATAGACACTCTGATAGTTGAAGTGAGATAGCACCACTTTGTCTCGCTTCCATTATCTATCTGTCTCTGTCTTACTAATAATATCTTTATTATTGAATATCTTGAAAACCAAGCTCCGGATTGAAAAGTGGTTAAGGACTTTTCGACTTAGTTTTGTGTCAGGAATCACCCCTTAACAGGAAGTGCCCTTTGTTTTGGAACACCCTGTATACCTTAATGTTTAATTTTGTTGTCGTTAATCAGTAGATACAGTGATTCTTATTAATATTCGGATGCAATAGTTATTAAATATTACTTATTACATAAGGGGTGTCCAGAAATAAATGCACATTTTTTAAAAGGATTATTTTTAATGTAACTTTATCACTTTTAAAGCCGGATCTTAGTTTTTAAGGTATTCATTTAATTATTAATTTTACAACAATGATTGGTAAATAGTTGATGTAATATGCAGTGATACTCAAAAACTAGTTTAATTTTGTAAATAAAAATTAAATTTTTCTTATAAAAGATCTACTATATACTACAAACTTTTTTGGAGGGGTCGTTTTCTAACACAATTAATGTATTATATTAGTAAAATTATTGTAAAATCAACGTTGTCCATGCGATCTCACGCACGCATGTCACAAATTATGTCACATTTTTCAGGTGAGTTATTACTTATTATACTTAAGGGGTTACACCAACCTGACGGTCGGAAAACTCGGTTAAGAAATAATTCTTTTTTCTGGCGCATATATGAAATTTATAAAAAATCTTTTATTTCACATACATAAGGTACATTATGTATGTATTAGTTTTTTGTAAATAAATTGTTCTTATATATTGTTAGATACGGGATTTGTAAAAAGTATAAAAGTTTCAATTTATACAGAGTGTTCTAAAATACTCCTGAAGATAAATTGCGACGGAAAGTCCTGTACCACTTTTCAATCCGGAGATTAATTGTCGAGATATTCAATAATAAGGATATTATATCAGTTAAACGGAGACAGAACGATAGTTGAAACGAGAAAGATAAAGGATAAAATAGTATTATCTCACTTCAACTATTGATCGATCTCTGTCTAACTAATAGTATTATTATTGATTATCTTAAAAACTAAGCTCCGGAAATTAAGCAAAAAATGTATCTAAAAAAATTTTACTTCGTAAAGTAAAATCTTTTCTCTGAGAGTCCATTTCATTATTGTATCACAGAAGCCCCGATTATTTCGCAAGAACTCTTGAAAAATAAACCTCTCTCATAATCAGTAACAGCTGTGCGGCTTTGAGAAGTCACTTAAGAAAACACCGAGGAAGAATCCTCTGTTAGTTTACTCCGAATGATTCGGGCGATCTAAAAACAATATACCGCAAAGATAGCCCGAAGTATGAGGTACCGAGAAGGTATTGCAGCAAGGCTGTAAGATTGCAGAAGTTGCGTCTGGTGTGAAAGGAGGATGAGCCGGGAAAAAGAAGAAAGAAGGGGCGATGTTTTGACAATTGCAAATGGTACTATAAAATCGGGTGTCCGGACTGTGAAAGGCATCAGTTTGCGAAGCTCGGTCCAAGATGAAGATCCCAGCGATATTTGTAACGTCTCTCCTCCTCTGGGGCTTCGCCTCCGCTGGCGTTGTGATCAGACCATTGGGAGCTGGCGCTTCGGCGTCATCTGCCGCCGAGGCTTCCGCTTCAAGCGGCTCCTGGGGAATCGCCGGAGGCTCAGCGGGAGCCTCCGCGAACGCCGCAGCTTCAGCCAGCGCATCCGCTGGTAGTTCTGGCGGTGTAATCATCAAGGGAGCTACCGCGGGAGCTACCGCTACCGCAGAGGCGCAGGCTAACGCCAAGGCTCTCTTAGGACAAAACCTGCGAAGAGACGTGCTAGCAGCTGGAGCCAGCAGTTCCGCCAATGCCCAGGCAGCAGCTTCTGCCAGCGCTAGCGCCAACGCCAACTCCTTGACCGCTAGAGCCTTGGCTGCTATTGAAGCTGCCGCATCTGCCGCTGCGCAAGCTTCAGCTGCAGCTAATGCTGCGGAAGATGCTGCGCGCGTCGCCGCGGAAGCTTCGGCCGAAGCTAACGCAGCTGCCGAAGCTGCGGAGGAGGCAACCAGAGGAGCTAGCGCAGCTGCTAACGTGGCTGCGGCTGCTCAAGCCAGAGCTAACTCCGAAGCTGAAATCGCCAACAGGGCAACCGCTGAAGAAGCTGCCGCCGTTGCCGATGCCAAAGCTAAAGCTCGCGCGGCCGCCGCTGCTGGAGCCGCTTCAGCCGCTGCTGCAGAGGAAGCCGCAGCTGCGGAAACCGCTGCTAGTGCCGCCGCAAATGCCGCGCTTGCTGCCCAGACCGTAGCCAGAGCCGCCATCGCTAAGGCTTCCGCCCTCCAAGCCCAGGCCACCGCACAGGCTACCGCAACTGCCCAGATCGACGCTAGAGCCGCAGCTGCGCAAGCTGCCGCATCTGCACAAGCCGAGACTCGAGCAGCTGCAGGCAGAGCTGCCGCAAATGCCGCAGCTGCATCAAAAGCTGACGCCAAGGCTAATGCCAGCGCTGTTGCTGCTGCCAAAGCAGCTTCTGTAGCTAGGGCCTCCGCAAGTGCCTCTGCCGAAGCTTCTGCGTCCTCTAACGCATCTGCCGGTAGCTATGGCATCAGCGGATCCCGAGCTTCCGCTTCCGCGGCTGCCAATGCTAGAAGCAGCGCGATCAGCTGGTAAACGGATATTCCTAGGCCTGCGGAAACCATCATAGGCCCCACCTCACCCCCATCACCAATACCACGTGATCCACAGCGAACCTGTTGTGAGGGGGATGCGAGTTCTAAGAATTTCATTAGATTGATGCATGAATACAGGCAGGATTGAATATAAAATTATAAAAAAAGCTCCGATTTCATCCCGAGAAATGTAATTAAATAAAATAACTGCAGCCAATAGACACATCTTTGTATCAATATTCTTATCCCTTTTCTCAAATCTATTTTATCGTCACTAAGTATTTAATTAGCTTTAAACTGTAGGAAACTGTTTAAATGTGTGTTACTCTATTTGCTATCGAGAAATTCTTAAAAATCGGATTATTCTATGAATTTTCTAATGAACATTTTTTTTTTAATTTATAAAAATAGAACTTTAAAATGTTATTATATGTTTCTTTTATTTTGCTTATAATCATTGAATACAGATGTTCTCGTTTTTTAACTCATAATTCTGTCATTCTCTCGATTTCTCTATCGTTAAGAGTTCTTGTACATTTTATTTTGCATATACAGGTTTTTTCAATGAGATTCGGCTAAATTTTCAGAGGTTGTAGAGGCAGTGATTTTAAGACGATTTTTCATTTTGATTCAAAGCTTAGTTTTCGAGATATTTAATGATAAAGGTTAGATTAGTTAGACAGACCGTCAATCAGTTGAAGTGAGGCAATGTCAATCTGTCTCACTGCATCTATCTACATATCTCCGTCTAACTAATAGTAGCTTTATTATTAAATATCTCTAAAACTAAGTTTCAGGTCAAAATGTGATAAATGAAAAATCGTCTTAGCATCACTCCCTTTACAACCCCTTAAAATTTCGCCGTACCTCATTGAAACACTCTATATATATAGAATAACAAGTACAAGAACACTTAATGATGGAGAGAGAGAGAGATAAAATGATATTAGTGTATTGCTCTTAAAAGATCACATGGAGACTACACAAAGGTTACCGTGAATTCTTGAAATGGAACCTTCACCCTTTATTGCATAACCTTATAGCTTATCTGAAGAGCTTTCCAAATTCCTTCTTTCCATATTTCATTTCATTCAGTCATTTATGAGATTTTTTGATTGAAAATATAAGTATCCAGAAATTCTCAGTTTATAAGAATTTTCACTGTTTATCATTTTCATTCGAATTATAACCCGATGATTTTTAAATATCGGCCTTAATGCTAAAAGGTGGACTTGACCTTTATATTTTTCATAATACCTAATACAAATTTTGTTGCAATATCAACAAAATACGAGATGGACACCTAATGAAATTGTTAATATTATTTGAGTACTTGAGGAATGTCATGGAAGCTGCCAATAAGCAGTAGAATTATATCGCCATCGGTTCTCTGATAGACGTATATTCAAACGATCGAATGACACTAAGAAATGTGTTGCGTCAATGACAGCGCTCAGTTCAAAAGAAATAAAGACGTCCTATTAAAATGTGTCCGAGAGAGATGATATACAAGTTATTGTTGCATTGGCTTTAAAAGTCACGAATTCACATATTTCCACGCGTCAAATTGAAAGAGATCTAGATATCCTAAACTCCACAGCACATAGGATTATCGATACTCATACAGGTTGTAACAATGATCCCCTTTGAAATTTTAAGGAATTGTGAATAAAAAGATTTTACGTCGATTTTTCCTTTACCGTTTTTCGATCTGAAACTTGATTTCAAAAAGATATTTAACAATAAAAATACTATTAGCTAGAGAGAGACAGTCAGCTAGTTGAAGTGAGATAACATCACTCTCTCTTACTTCATGTAATTGACTGTCTCTATCTAACTAATAGTATCTTTATTATTAAGTATTTTTAAAACTGAGTCTTAAATCTAAAAGTGGTAAGTAAATAATCGTCTTATAACCCCTTCTAAAACCCCCTAAAACTTCGAAGGGAATCATGTTACACCCTGTAAATTGCATCCATATGCAACTTTAGTACAAGAACTGACACTTGATGATTATCGACGGAGATTACAGTTTTGTGATTGGGTACAAATAGTGTTACAATGCGATTGTCATTATTGAATAGTTCGAAATCGTGTAAATGACAATTCCTTAAGAGGTGGATAGGATGTTTCGGGTCTGTATCATGGTGCCCTAGGTCTCCAGATTTAACCAAATTCGTTTTGTTTTTACGGTTATATTTTTAAAAATATTGTATATGCAAAAACACTAACAACGAAAGAAAACGTGAAATAATGCATAACCATTGCTTGCCGAAATATTTAGCGAAATGTTCTTTTATTTATGTTTAAAAATTTTGATCATTGAATTCAACTAACGCCAAAAACAATCTGTAACCTTAACCTCAATATGGTGAAAAAATATAAGTTTGTTGTATACTCATTTATTTATATTTGATTAAGAATTACATAAATTCTTTTAGAAATTTGAAAGAATATTAACATAAGTTTTTATCAATTATTTTAAATTACGGAAACTTAATAAAAATTATCGAAACAAATAAACTTTTTCTTTATTTTAAAACAAAAGAATATTACAGTAGAGTTCTTTTAAGAGTCACTTAAAGTATGCCTGGTTTATTTTCCTTGATTTACAACCAATACTCTTTTCGTTTACTTAGCTCAAGTAGCCTGCAGTAAACAAAAAATTGAAAAAAGTAAACAAACTAATTATTTAATTAATCATGGGTCAGTAAAATTAAAAAATTTTAGTAAAATACTTTCAGAATTGTTATTAGCGCATTCCTTATATTTGTAAGGATGAAAATGAGTTCAAACTACGATATAATTCAGATAATTTTAATTATTTAAACGTAATTAATTTATTGATTATTTAATAATCTTACAATTAACTCTCCTTTTCATGTTTTCAAGATAGATATATTAAAATATAAAATTCCAGATTAGCGCCTTGTCATGAAGTGCATGACTGAAAAAGGAATAAAGTAGCGCTAATAGTGAAAACCAGACTGGATATTCCAAAATTCACGCACTATTTGACTTAATTTACTCTCAGGAGTAAGCACCTTCAAGAAAATTTACGAATTTTGGAACTTTGTTACACCCCGTATATTTTTATGCGAATTTTGTATTGCGAATAAGAATTATTTTCTTTAATATTTCGTTGTAGAAATCACAATTTCTAAATATAATACAATTTTTTATTCATATTACTATATTATATTAATTTTGTACGAATAATTATTATACGAATATACAGGGTGTTATAAATCGATCGCATTTCTTTAAAGAAGTGATTCCTGGCGCAATTCTAAGCACTTTTTCTTTTAGCATTTTTTGATTTGAAGTTTTATTTTCAAAGTATTTAATGATAAAGACGTCATTAGTTAGACAAAGACACTCTCCGATAATTACAGTTAGGTGGTGCCACTCTGTCTCGCTTCAACTATCGGAATGTCTTTGTCTAATCAATGGCACCTTTATCATTGAAAATCTTGAAAATAAAGCTTCAATTCAAAAAATGTTAAGAAGAAAAGTTCCTAGAATAGCGTCAGGAATCATCACCTTTAAGGAAGTGCGATCGTTTTGTAACATTTTGTATATAGAGTAACTTTTCAATTAAAACCAATTTCAGTCAAATCAGTTCACAGAAATGTTGTATCATGAAAATGAACTTAATAGAATATCATATTTATCAATTTCACTAATTTTCTCATTGTTTTCTATTTTTTCCTCACATTTTATAATTATAATTGTGCTAATATTATCGCATGAATATTTATAAAATTTTACAAGCATATGCTAGATATATTGAAGGTTAATGCTTCATTTTTTAAAAGTAAAAACTTTAAAAGTTTCCGGATGATTTACAATTACATTAATTATTTGTATCGATAATTATGACTAAATAAGTAGATAGATTCCTATGAAATTTAGCTAGAATATTTTCCAAATACTAAAAATTTATATCTTCAATTTTTAAGATGAAATCTTTTACTCTTTTTAAAGTGTAATTATATAAATCAAATCACACAAATAAACTTTAAAAAATTAAAAATAAATGCCACATATACAGATGAATAAATTGCATTTAGAAAAAAATTATGAATTAAAAAAATTTAAAAAAAACTTGAGGTCTCCTGCTGGTATGTCATGAATTTCTACAGGTATGAAAACGCTAAGTCTTATATTCTTGCTCTAAATGAGTTAAAGAAAATGAGAAATGATATTAAAAAATTCTTCGTTGTACTTTTACAAGTAATCATTTTAATGATTTCAGTAATTTTTTAAAAGTAATTTATTTCTTTATATACTTTATGATGATTTTTACTATTTGTAAGTTCTTTTTATGAATTTACATTTATATTGAACATGCTAAATATTTTTAAGCAATAAACATTCTAATAAAGTTTAAAGTAATTTAAAAAAAAGTAATTTTTAACCATTTTTAAGAAATTAGTACAAATTTCTCAATAAATTAATGATAATTAACAATACTTCAATAATAAATTTAACTAGAAATCTAAATAAATAATAAATTATCTCCAGAAGTTCACTACACCAAGTCAATATATTTTCAGATTTAAATTTCGAATGGATATTCGACACATCACACAAAATTGAAAAACTTTAGTTGTCTCCCTATATTCATCAGAATAGTATTCGTCAAAAAATAGATGCATACTCCAATTGTGCGTTGACAAATTCAAAATAGCCACATCCTTCTCCATGTTGACGAAAAGTAACTGGGGCGCAGTGTTCGGGTCATAGTGATTACAAGTGATCCATATCTCTGAAAACTGTAAAGCGAAAACAGCTTAATAAATAAACGGTGGCCTGTAAGAAAAGCTAATCCAGCGGTAAGTTTGAGAAAACAGTATTCCTCTTCGTAAATTGTCGCGTCAGGGATGTAAAATAAGAGGTGTTTTTACAGATGGCTAGCTGCGAGGACAGGTATAAAACGTGGCGTAGAATTGGGTTGATCATCAATCCGCGAAAGACCGTCGAAGATGAAGATCCCAGCGATATTCGTAACATCCCTCCTCTTGTGGGGCTTCGCCTCAGCTGGACTCGTGGTATCCGGCGGCAGATCCTCAGCGAGCGCATCCGCCAACGCAGCATCCAGTGCGAGGAGCGGAGGATGGGGCTGGGGCTTAGGAGGGTCTTCGGCAGGAGCTAGCGCGAGCGCCAGCGCATCGGCCAATGCCAGAGCTGGTGCTAGGTCTGGTGCTAACGCCGGAGCAGCGGCCGTAGCATCCGCGCAAGCATCAGCTTCAGCCAGTGCCTCGGCTTCCGCTGAAGCCAGAGCCTCCGCTAAGGCTGAGGCGGAAGCTTCCGCAAAAGCAGCAGCAGCGGCGTCTGCTGCAGCTAACGAAGCCAGAGCAGCCCTTAAGGCTCTTGTGATTGCTCAGGCCAAAGCGGCCGCCACCGCCGCTGCCGCCGCTGACGCAGCTTCCGCAGTAGAGGAGGCTTCCCGCAACGCCGAAGCCGCCGCAGCTAGGACCACAGAGGCCAATGTGAACGCCCAAGCCGCATCTGAAGTCGCTGCAGCCGCTCAAGAACGTGCGGCGGCCCTAGCGGAAGTTTCCAACCGCGCAGCCGCATCGGAAGCCGCCGCTGCGGCGGACGCCAATGCCGCAGCATCTGTAGCAGCCGCAGCCTCCGCCAAGGCAGCCGCAGCAGCTTCGGCCGCAGCTGCCATAGAGAGAGACGCGAATGCCGCAGCCGCCGCAGCTGCAGCCGCCAACGCTAACGCGGCTCTCGCCGCCAGCAACACCGCCACTGCCCAGGCTGTAGCTACTGCTCAAGCCAACGCCGCGGTTAGCAGCGACTCCACTTCTGCTGCTGCACGCGCATCTGCCGCTGCTCGTGCGGCCAATCTCGCAGCTGCCGCTGCCGCCTCAGCCAGAACCGCTGCTAAAGCTGAAGCCAATGCCAATGCCGCAGCTAGTGCTGCCGCTGGGGCTTCCGCTAGAGCTAGCGCAGCCGCTTCCGCATCCGCCAATGCTGGAGCCAGAGCTTCTGCCGCCAGTATCAGCAGAGTCAGTGCTAGGGCTGCGGCTGCAGCTTCCGCTAGAGCTTCCGCTGGAGCTTCCGCTGGTGCTTCCGCTGGAGCTTCCGCTGGTGCTTCCGCTGGAGCTTCCGCTGGAGCATCCGCTGGAGCCTCTGCAGGAGCTAATGCTTCTGCTGGATCCTCTGCTTCTGGATTAAGCGGTGTTCGCGGACTTGCTGGTGGTATTAGCCGTTCCAGCGCCGCTGCATCTGCTCGTGCCTCTGCCAGCAGCAACGCTGGTGTCAGGCGTACTGTTCTTGCGTGGTAGAGATCTTGAAACTTTCCCTCAGCGCAGAAGACCATCGGTTGCGGTGGAACAATGATACAAAACTTACAAGCGATTGAGATACTTTATCATACACTTTATTGGCAAGATTAAATGTTATTAAAATCAGGATATCAGTCAAAACTTGTAACAATAAAATGTTATTGACTTAGCAGAGTATTTTGGCTTCTTTATTGTGCTCTTGTTAACCTTATTGCTCTTACATAATTCATTTGGTGTGTTATTTTTCGTCAATGATATGAAATTTTTCAAATATTTCAATATCAATGATTTTCAATGATTTCATTGACCTCGTTCACGTCTTTTAAGAGATTACTTGATTCGGGGCTTAGTTTATTAGATATTTAAAAATAAAGATGTTATTAGCTAGTTAGAGGGAGACAGACAGTTAAAGCAATAGATAAAAGTTAGTATGATGTTATTTCGTTTCAATTATTTGTCTGTCTCTGTCTAACTTTCAATATCCTTATTATTGAATATCTTAAAAATTAAGCTCTGAATCGAAAAATGGTAAAAAATCTTTTGACTGAATTTATTCTCAGAAATAACCCCCTTAAAGTGCCCTCGTTTTAGAACACCCTGTTATATATATATATATATATATATATATATATACACGCAAATACACACACACACATTATGGGTACTTTATATATATTTTTAATAGTAATGATGAATGTTGTTTTAAATACTTTATAGAAATTTTAGTATTTATTATATGTTTTGGTAGTATACCTGGAAATTTAAGGGTTTTCTGTATAGTAGTAGTTGAAAAAAAAATTTTTCTTTTAAATTAGAATATTTTATCATTATTTTTTAAGTAATATTTTCACATGAATGGGTGTCAATTAAAATATCAGGAAACTGAAGCAAAAGCTTGATGTGCAAATGATTCATTCAGCAAATAAGTTTATTTACTTTCTACAAGACCGATTTGGCATTATTTATCTTTACTTTATACAAAGATAAACAAAAATGTGATCTCTCTATTAACATAAGACTTTTTATTTTATTAATCGTTCCTTCCGGAATACATTAATATAACAGATTTATTGAAATAAGAATATCCGGAATAATCACTAAGTTAAAGCTGATCAAATATTATCAGAGTAAATACTTTGCAGATACAGATAAGAAATATTCTCTTTATTTTTCATGTAAATTGAAAATGATTTAAATGTAATAATGTAAGAGAAGAAGAAAAGAGAGAAGAAATTCAATTATATAAAAATGTAATTAATTCATAAACATACATCAATAAACAAGCGATAAATCAGTACTTCAACAAAATATTAGAATCTTGGATGATAAGGATATGCAATTACAGGATATTTCAGTGAGGTATGGCCAAATTTTAAGGGGTTATAAAGGGGCATATTCTAAGACGATTTTTTATTTACCACATTTTAATTTAAACCTTAATTTCTGAGATATTAATGATAAAAGTACTATTAGTTAGACAGAGATAAACAATCGGTTGAAGAGAGACAATGGCAATCTGCCTCACTTCAACTATCTATCTGTCTCTGTTTAACTAATAGTACTTTATCGTGAAATATCTCTAAAACTAAGTTTTAGGTCAAAATATGGTAAATAAAAAATTGTCTTAGAATCACTCCCTTTACAATCCCTTAACATTTGGCCGTACCTCACTGAAACACCCTCTATGTAGCATACACAAAATTTTAAGATTATTTTTTCTTTGATATTTCATATAATATTTCAAGATATTCAATAATAAAGTTAGTCTGTTTCACTATAACTATCTGTCTGTCTCTGCCTAACTAACGGTACATTTATCATTGAATATCTTGAAGAGGAAGTATCAAATCAGAAAAGGGTTAAAGCAACAATGATTTAGATGTTTAACGAGGGCAGAAAAAAAACCATAACTTTATTGAGGGTTATTGTTAACAGATGAATAATATGCAAAATACTGTTAACACTAAAATACCTGAAACACTGTTGTTTTGACCTTTTCTTTGATTTGAAACTTCCTTAAGGATTTTAAGTTTTCGATAAAAACCGATAAAAAAAAATTTATGGAAATGAATAAGATTTTTGTAGCCGAAATTTTGTTCTTTTTATAAGAATCTATAAGAATATTTCTTATAAATTCTTATTACAAAAACTCCAAAACTCCTAAATATGTCCAGTTCCCTGAGACATCCTGTATAACATTAGAATCGTTAAAAATATTATAAATTGAATAATTTAATTTCCCTCTCTATAGTTTTTTACTATAAGAGATGTGTTTAAAACATAGAATTAATGTATTATACAGGGTGTAACATTGACATATTCTATAAATTTAAGGGATTGTAGAGGGAGTTATTCTAAAACAATTTTTTATTTATCACTTTTCTATGGGAGGTTTAATTTTCAAGATTTCCTATGATAAAGGTACTATTAGTTAGACAGAGACAGATAGATAGTTGAAGCGAGACAGACTGGCATTGTCTCACTCCGACCAATTGACTGTTTCTGTCTAACTTATAGTACCTATATCATTGTATATCTTGAAAATTAAGCCTCGTATTGAAAAGTGGTAAATGAAAAATCATTTTAGAATCACCCCCTCTACCACCCCTTAAATTTATGAAATACGTCAGTGTCACACCTTGTATATACTTAGATTTTTCTTTTCTAGCATTCTATAAGTTAATTTCAATTATTCTTCTATAAAATTCAATATCAAACTATTTTCCTATTAATTTTTGTAGAAACGTATAAAAAATATTCCTCCAAATTCTTCCATAACATCAAATATTATTTACCTACAGATAAATTTAGATCCCAATAGGGAAATTTCCTATTGAATCTAATTGTAATATAAATTTTTTAGTTTCCTACTCATTTCTATAAAATCCTATACCTAATAATCCATTTAATTCTTATAAAAAATGAATGTAAAAATTAAAATATTATTTTCTCATAAATTCTTATAGAAGCTAATAAATATATTCTATTTGGTTCTTACAACATCTAATAAAATTCATAAAAATTTTTTCTTATCTATTCATTTCAATTAAATCATTATAAATTTATAAGAAGTCGCTTTTGTGTCCGATAAGACTGATTCTTATTAAAATTTTATTGGAATTAATTAGTACTAATAAGATTTAATCGGATAGTTTAACCTAGGATGGGCACTTTGGAATGTTATTGATTAAACAATAGGTAACAATTATTTTCATTATATTTATATTATTTGGAGAATTTCTCTAAATAAGAATATCTATTTAACTGATCCATGATATAATGATATTGAAGAACCAATTTAATAATTAGGCAATTTTTATAAACTACATAAAAAATGTAATAAAATAATTAATAACATTTAATTATATTATTTTCAATTTTACAGGACAAGTTCATTTTTTGTTTTAGCTTTTACGCTTAAATATTTACCTTTTATTATTTAACATACAGGGTGTTCGGAAATAAACGCACCCCAAGTTAATGGGTGGTTCATGTCATTAAACTAAGTCGGAAAGTCCTGAGTCACTTTTCATTCCGGAGTTTAGTTTTTAAGATATTTAATAATAAAGATATTACTAGTAAGATAGAGTCAGCAATATAGTTGAAATGAGATAACACCACACTGTCTCAATTAGACTATCTATCTGTCTCTGTCTGTAATATATTCATTATTGAATATCTTGAAAGCCAAGCTCGGGATTGAAAAGTAACTCAGGACTTTTCGGTTGAATTTTGTGCCAGGAATCACCATTTAACAAGAAGTGCATTATTTTGGAAAATTTATTTATGAGATAAAATGGCGCCACATCATTTCCCTACATACAGGGTATTTCAGTAAGGTACGGCTAAATTTTAAAAAAGTGACTCTTAGGCGATTTTTCTAAGATTTTTCTAAGACGACTTTAATTTAAAGCTTAATTTTTAAGATATTAATGATGAAGGTACTATAGTTAGACAGAGACAGTCAATCAGTTGAAGTGAGACAATGACAATCTGTCTCACTTCAATTATCTATCTATCTCTGTCTAACTAATAATTTCTATATTCGTAAATATTTCGAAATCTAAGCTTTAAATCAAAATGTGATAAATTAAAAATCTTAGAATCATCTGTTTTACAGCCCTTTAAAATTTTGCCGTATTTTACTGAAATACCCTGTATAAATAATATTATAACTATAAATATAAACTGCTAGTTAAGAGAACAATTTAATTTCATGCATGGATCTAGTAATATTTTTAATAATTTTAGTTATGAGTTACATTCATTTTATTGTCAGAAACGATGGATGCGCCAATAGGTTGTCAATAAAAATTGCTGTGTAATTAGGCCGTCATGAATATGGTCGTACGCTGTCTGGAACTGCCGAAATAGGCCGCGCTGAATTTGGCCGTATTGAATAAATTTGTGCAAAATTCGTCTCCTTCGAAAACCTTCTTATAACCACTTTCACGAAATAATTTTCAAATTCAAAACTAAATTACCAGTTAAGTAAAAATTTCACAATTAAAACTTAAACGATCTACGTTGAGAAGCCGGAAAAAATAGAAAACACGAAAAATAAATTTCTGGTCAGAAGCAGATTAAAATAATTAACAAACAGCTTGTAACTTGCTGTAGTTTCCAATAACAGCTAAGAAAACCACACTCAAGTAAGCAAGAGAAGAAAGCATCGGTGAACATTAAGGAAAATATTGAATGAGAGGATAAGACAACCACAACGCGTCACACAGAAATCGAACTGGATGTTTTGACAATTGTAGGATTGAGTATAAATTCGGCGCCAGATAGCGAATGAGCATCAATCTGCGAAGATCCGTTCAACATGAAGATTCCAGCAATTCTTGTAATATCCCTCCTGTGCTGGGGCTTCGCCTCTGCTAGCGGAATCGTATCCGTGAGGCAGGGGGCAAGTGCGTCTGCAGGTGCATCTGCATCGGCAAATAGCAACGCCTACAACATTGGATGGGGCAGATCGGCAGCCGGGGCATCTGCTGGAGCTTCGGCTAGTGCTGGAGCGTCTGCTGGAGCTGGTGCTTCCGCTGGTGCTGGAGCGTCCGCAAGTGCTGGAGCGTCCGCAAGTGCTGGAGCATCTGCAGGTGCGGGAGTTGACTTGGGAATCGGAGCTTCGACCAAAGCTGCCACTTCCGTAGGCAGTTTAGCTGAAAGCGAGGCAGGCCAAGCCGCTGCAGCAGCATCCGCAGCTGCATCTGCTCAAGCTAGCTCCTCTTCAAGGGCCGCCGCATCTGCCAGCGCAGCTGCATCCGCTGCGGCTGCTGCGGCAGCAGCAGCTGCCAAGGCTCAGGCACGTGCATCTGCTTTAGCCGCTGCATCGATTAAAGTGTCTGCTGCTGAACAGGCCGCAGCTGCGCAAGCTAGTGCCACCGCACAAGCTTCTCGGCAATCAGCGTTGAACGCCGTCCGTGCTTCAGAAAACGCAAACGTTGCTCAGAACCGCGCGGCTGAGGAGGCTGCACGTGCAGCTGCGGCTACCGCCGCAGAGGCCGCTGCTTCGGCCCAAGCTGAAGCCGCCGTGAACGAGGCTCTCGGCGCCTCTAAGAGGGCATTGGCCACTGCCAAGGCCGCCGCTAAAGCCGAAGCTATCGCTCTTGCAGCTGCAGCCAGAGCCAACGTTGCTAGAGCCAACGCTGAAGCTGCTGCCCGTGCCGCTGCCGCTGGTCGTGCCAACGCAAATGCCAACGCCGCTGCATCCGCAAACTCCAACGCTGTTGCCGGTGCTGCTGAAGGCGCCGCTGCCTCCCAGGCTGATACCCGAAGTGCTTCCGCTCAAGCAGCAGCTAGTGCCGCCGCTAATGCCGCCGCGAATACTGGAAGTCTTTCAGCTGGTGCCCTTAGCCGTCCCAAAGTAAGAGCTTCCGCTGCAGCTTCTGCTTCCTCTAGCGCCAGTGCAAATGCAGGTGCCAGTGCGGGTGCTGGAGCCTCTGCGGGAGCCAGCGCAAGAGCTGCTGCTTCTGCTAGAGCTAGCAGCGCATCCAGGGGTGCTGGCATTATCATCGCGTAAACCCTTGTAACCGTTGAACGGTTCGCAGAGGTCTGATTTTTAACCTCAGTCCGCATGAAAATAGACGTCGGGAATTTATTTTATAAGGAACCTCGTCAAATGGAGCGCCAATCTTGTAGCAGGAATGAAAATTTAATAAAAATGCAACCTGTCCAGATTAAATCATTGTAAAAATGGAATTAAAACGAATTATAGCATTTCAATTGGACTTTTCTTCACGCGTTCCTTTCCAGGTTTTTCTTCATTTAATATTATCACTTTATTTCTCTGTGGAAGAAAATTCTCGGCAGAAGTTTCTTCTTAAGTAATTTCTTTACCAATTAAGGATATCCCATTAACACGAAAACTGATTTTACAGACAATTATTGAATCTTAATAAAAACAATGTATTATCAAAAATATATATGCAAATGAGAAAAAATAAGAATTTTTATGAATTTCTTTTTACTAAAAAGGCTTTTTTCCAAAATATTTTAAACTTTATGACATATTTGGTTATACATATAGGGAAATGTTTTGCGTGCAGCGTGAATTGGCAGATGTTCCAGCTTCAGTTATACATGGTGTCCGGAAAAAAAAGGAGACATATTTTGAAGGCTGGTTCTTGACGTTATTCTAAGAACTTTTTGCTCTTGGCATTTTTTGATTTGGAGCTTTATTTTCCAGATATTCAATAATAAAGATTCCACTAGTTAGACAGAGACACTCCGATAGTTGAAACAAGACAGAGTGGCGCCATCTCATTTCAATTATAGGAGTGTCTCTGTCCAACTAGTGGAATCTTTATTGTTGAATATCTTAGAAATAAAACTTTAAATTAAAAAATGCCAATAGAAAAAAGTTCTTAGAATTGCGTCAGGAACTAACTCTCAAAAAATGTCTCCTTTTTTCCGGACACCCTGTATTGCTTTAAAAAAAGCAGAACAAATTTTTCTTATTATTAACATTCATATCTTATGTGTAATCCAAAAAAAAGTGAAAAAGTTAAAAATTAAAGAAATTACTCGCATTTAAAAAAAAGTTCGAATTTTTCACGAAAATTTTGATATATTTTGAAATAAGAAATTACATTTTTTAAAAATATCTTAAAGTATAAAGATTCATCTAGAAGATAATATTGTTTCTCAAATATTTACTACATTGCAGTGAAATAGGTTAAGCAGTTTTTAAATTCTCTGTCCCGCCAACTTGGAAAACGTAGTTTTAAGATAAACGCTGAATTTAAAATAAAGTTTTAAAAAATGAAAACTCATTTTTTTAACAACTTATTGATGAGTCAGCATGTTCAAAAAATTGATTATGTTGTAAAAGAAACTTTCTCTGTCTTTTATAAGTTTCTTTTGTTACTAACAAGCTACACCGCTTCTTAAGAATCAATTGCTTCTCGTAAATAGCATCAGCATGTGCTTTGGCTTGGTGGTCAATAATAATATCCAATTTGTTCATAACTAGTAAAATTTAAGAATGACCCTCATGAAATGATCCAGTTGCTAACCCTTTTGGTACTACTACCGCTTATTAAAGGTGGTTACGAAACATTCTTTGATAAAGTTACTAAATATACAAAATTTGCATACTTTCTTTGAGAAAGAAACTTTTGAAGGTGAACCGCGAAGAAAAGCCCTTTAACATTTTTTTATTCGAAGCTTAGTTTTTGAGACATTCCATAATAAGGGTACTATTAGTTAGATAGAGACAGATCGATAGTTGATCTGAGATAGATAAAAGATAAAGTAGTGCTATCTCACTTCAATTATCTATCTGTTTCTGTTTAACTAATAGCTTCTTTATTATTGAATATTTTGAAAACCAAGTTTCGGATTAAAAAATATTAAATTACTTTTTGACTCGATTTATTCTCAGAGGTAATCTTCTAAAAGAAAGTGCACTAATTTTAGAACACCCTGTGTAAAGTACCGCAATCCATTGGGTTTCATAGATAGAAGGGGGAGATATAAATATTTTTGCTCCAAAATGGCGATGCATCCAGTTATTTACTAAAACATTTTAGTGTGTTAATAGTTTTTGTGGTGAATAATAAAATTTTATCAAAGAATACTGTAGTAAAGGATTGTTATTATTAATAATACCGGGTTGCTGTAATAAGAAGCTGTAAAAATAGCATTTCAAAATGTTATAAATTTTATGATCTACCAATTGTCGAACGAAATATGGAAATCTATGAGAAATCTTATTAATAACAAAATACATTTAAGAAATAATTATTTGTCATTCTTTTTCATCTACTTTTTATCATATACAGTGAATGAAAAATTTCAGTAAAATCTCCTTCTCTACAACCTCTTAAAATTTCGAAAGAGGTTATTGTTACACCCTGTAATTTTCATATTACGTTAATTTAATTTATAAAATTATAAATTTATATAATTGTATTTTTTTTTTTAATAATCTTTTGACAAATTCTATTATTTGGTATTAAATTTTAATATTCATATTTTTATATATATATATTATGATTCAAATTAACAATTTTATTTTAAATTTCGCGAGGTATTTTGTCCGAAAATAAAGGATGGTGATGCGGTATATATCTAGTGACTTAATTTATCCAACCAAGTGGTGCCACTCTGTCTCACTTCAACTATTGGACTGTCTCTGTATAATTGATGGCGTCTTTGTCGTTGAATATTTCGAAAATAAAATTTTAAATCAAAAAATGCCAAGAGAAAACAATGTTTAGAATAGAATCAGGAATCACATCTTAAAACAGTTTGCTCTTTTTCTGGATAACTTATGTATGTCGGAAAAAGGACAAGTGCGAGAGGAGAAACACATACGCAGGGAAGAGAACTATATGCATGTGGTGGAACAGTAATACCGTATATAAGAAATCAGGTAAAGTGCGAATGGAGAAAAACCATATAACCACAACGCTGTATGTGTATAATATGACACTGATGCATAGGACGAAGAGAAGCAGCGTTATAGGTATTTACTCAATAAGCTAACACAGAAACTCTCACTAAAATGGTAAGGGGAAATTGGTAAGGAAATGAGTAGAGATCCACTAGGGATCTTACACGCGCAATCATATGAAATATGTGTATAATATAATTTATATTTTAGCCACTCGGTGCGGCGGCGCTAGCTATTGGGCTTAGCGGAGACACGAACCTCGGAGTATGTATTTTTCTGTTGGATTAGAATCCATTTTATGGCGCTTTGATTAATTTTATGGATTCCTAAAAATATTGATACTACATCTTAACCAATTTCTGCTGAGTACAGAGGTCGCTTTACTATATAATTTTATTTTCTTCAAAAACACTAAATCATTGAATATCGTTTAAAATATGTTATTGCTTATTCATTCTTATAGCGACAATGAAAAGAAGTAAAATTAACTCTAAAATTTTATTGTAATGTTTGATTTCTTTTAATTTTTATTATTGTTATCAATTTATTATAAAACGTAAGAAGTGTTAAAATTTAATTAATTTCATTTGTTGAGTTTTTATAGTTTTTAAATAATATACAGGTATAATAATTTAATATATTTTTTTACATTTTAAAAATTTGTTAATATTGTAATTTTATAATAAAAAATATTTAATGTATTATTTGTATTATTAATATGCTGTAATATATTGTTAATGTACTATATTCTTTAAATTATAATAACATTTATAATTAAAAATATTGAAATTAAAGATTTTGTAATTTTTTCCAGAATGATATTTCTAACGATGAATAGAAAATTTACATTTTACCTGAATCATTTTATTCGTTCTGTATCAATACCAAAATCTCTATCTACTGATGTATTATTTAAACCTAAAAATACAACTGGAGAAGTAATACTTAAATATTTAGATGGAAAAGATACTGGCATTGCTGTTTTAGCCTTAAACCGTCCTGATGCACGCAATGCTTTTAGTAAAAATTTGGTATCACAAATGTCAGATAAATTTTCCAAAATTAAACTTGATAATAAACTTCGAACATTAATTATTCGTAGTTTAATTCCTTCCATATTCTGCGCTGGAGCAGATTTGCGTGAAAGATTAAAGATGGAAAATTCAGAAGTTATACATTTTGTTTCTTCATTAAGATCTCTTATGAGTGAGATAGAAAATTTACCAGTTCCAGTGATATCAGCTATAGACGGTGTTGCATTAGGAGGTGGATTGGAGCTAGCACTAGCTACTGATATTAGAATTGCTACGGCTAATGCAAAAATGGGACTTGTGGAAACAAAGTTAGCTATTATACCTGGTGCAGGTGGCACTCAAAGACTTTCAAGAATAATTGGAATAGCTAAAGCTAAGGAGCTTATTTATACAGCTAGAGTAATTGATGGAGAACAAGCTGCAAGTATTGGACTTGTAAATAAAGCTGTCCCTCAGAACAAAAATGGAGATGCAGCATATGAAGCTGCTCTTGCAATTGCCAGAGAAATTTTACCAAATGGTCCAATTGGAGTTAAGTAAGTAAAAAGTAAATTTAACAGTATATTTTATGCAAATATTATTTAAATTTAGTTATAATAAAATAAGTAATTTTTATTATTAATTTTAGTAGTATTTATTATAGTATTAGAAATACTAGAGAAAGAGAGTTAAGATATAGTAAAGTATTGCTATTTAGTATTGCTGTATATATTTATTTTATATAAGTATTTTTATATATTTATATGCATATATATAATGTTTTTATTATATTTTTAAATTTATTGTTTGCTATGTATATATATATGCTTAATTTAAAAAATTAATTTAATTTTGTATAATGCAAATTTTAAATATTGGTAGTATCAAAAATTTTATTTAATCTATATTACTTAATATTAATGAATTTTGGTATCTACCTTTTTATTTTTAAACCTATAGGGGGTGTTTTAATGAGAAAGACCAAATTTTAAGAGATTGTAGAGATGGTGATTTAAAGACAAATTTTTATTTACCACATTTTGATCTAAAGTTAGTTAATTTTCATGAGATTCAATAATAAAGGTACTATTAGGTAAACATTGACAATCAATTGGTTGAAGTGAGATAACGCTACTCTGTCTCACTTTAACTATCTGTCTATGTCTAGCTAATAGTAAGTTTTATCATTAAACATCTCGGAAACTAAGCTTCACATCAAAATGTGGTAAACGAAAAATTTTGAATCATATCTTTAGAGTTTGGCCATGCCTCACAGACATACTCTGTATATTAATGACTACAATGGTATAGAATTTTTTATAGCTACACAGATCAAATATAATATTTTAATGTCTTAATTATTTAAAGAATGTTTATTTTACAAAATTATAACACTCATAAAACTATAATATAATGCAATAATATAAATAATATAATACTAAATAATTATATAAAAAGACCAAGAATAATAAATATAATAAATATAGTAAAAAAATATAAAAGATATATTATCAAGATCAAATCGAGCAGAAAGTACCTTTGTTTCTTTAGGTTTAGATCTTCATTTTCAATTTATAAAGGATTTCTTTTAGTCGATATATAAGTAATTTTATATTCTGTAACACTTCTTCAGTGAGAAAGTAGTTGACAAATAGAAATGATCTGTGAGAAAGTGTTGTAAGCATATAAGTAGTGCTTTCATAACACTGTGGCTAATTTTATAATTTAGCATAAAAAACAATTGTAGTTATTGAAAACTTTGTTATAGATTTTTATAAATATTAATTTAATGTTAAATGAGAAGATCTATCCTAAATAGCATAAAGTATGCATTACCAGTATTCTCAGAATATTAAAAGCTCTCCAGGATGTACAGAGTACATATTTGGTAAAAGTTAAGGATATCTGTGATACCTGGGATAAAATGAAATCAAATTATTCTCATTTGTTTTTAATATAAATAGAAATTGACTATTAATTTATCAAGATACTAAATACTAAATTATAATAATAAATAATAAATTATTATTATATATTATTATTAATTGTATTATATACAAATATATTATAGTATGGTTATGTGTCTGTTTGTAATTTCAATGATCATTTGCTATTTGTTATTTACTTTCCTATTAACGAAAAAATATTTAGTATAAAAGTGAGAATATTGTATTCTTTGAAGAAAATTCTTTATAATTTAAAAAATGAAACCCTAAACAAAAAAATGGAAAAATAATTCATTTTATTTTTTCCTAATAAGGGAAATGAAATGCGATGAAATTTTATATACAGGGTATTTTAGTGAGGTACAGTTATATTTTAAGGGGTTGTAAAGGGGATGATTTTAAAACGATTTTTCATTTACTACAATTTAAGATATATAATGATAAAGGTACTATTAGTTAGACAGAGATAATCAATTGGTTGAAAGGAGAGAACGCCAATCTGTCTCACTTCAATTATCTATCTGTCTCTGTCTAAGTAATAACACCTTTATCATTAAATATCTTAAAATCAAAGCTTCAAATCAAAATATGGTACATGAAAAATCATTTTAGAATTACCCCCTTTACAACCCTTAAAATTTAACCATACTTTTCTAAAACGCCCTGTATATCTAGATGCGTTAAAAAAAAGGTTTCACTTTTTATTTTTTTTTTAAGGAAAGCAATGCAGTAATCAAATAAAGTTTTATGTCGGTTTAAAATATATATTATAAAGGACTTTGATAAAGATCGTTTTAAATAAATACAACAATTTATGGAAATGTAACGTAATGTAGAAACCTCTCAAGATTGATCCCAAAACAATGTCAGATAAGCTTTCATCAAAAGTCGTCCGAAATCTATAAGCCAAAGTAAAATAGATAATAATATCTTAGTCATATCGTAGCCGATTTTTAAGATATTAATTCTTAAACAAATAGATAGCATTTCAAATAAAAAATCTTAACTTCTTATTAAAATTTTGTTTATTTATAATCAAAAAAGAATTTTAAAGTTAATTTTAAAATAAAACAAATTTTACGATACGCGATTTACATGAAATTTTCAGGGTATAATAATTTTCACTTTTTAAATCAAATACATATTTTTATATTTTTTAATTTATTCATATATATAAATTTAAAAAAATACATATGTTTTTTAAATGTTAATAATTTGTGAACATGCCTTTTTTTATAAAAGTCAAAAACATGTCAATTTATTCTATTAATTTTGACAATTGTTTACACATTTATGTGACTTTTAAGCATCCAAAGAGTTTTTACATCTATGCACAGGGTGTTCCAAAACAACCGCATTTCCTGTTAAGGGGTGATTCCTGACACAAAACTAAGTCGAAAAGTCCTCAGCCACTTTTGAATCCGAAGTTTAGTTTTCAAGATGTTCAATAACAAAGATATTATTAGTAAAACAGAGATATATAGTTGAAGTGAGATAGGTATCACTCTATATAGCTTCAACTACGAGAGTATCTCTGTCTAATTAATGATATCTTTATCATTTAATATTTTGAAAACCAAGCTCCGGATTGAAAATTTGCTAAGGACTTTTTGACTTAGTTTAGTGCCAGGAATTACCTTTTTGCAGGAAGTGCGGTTATTTTGAAAGACTCTGTATACAGGTCATTACGAAATTCTTGTACTTCTTTGAAGAGGGTTACTTGTGAAAGTGTTTTGCCACTATTGGTTAAACTATTGCTCTATCTCTGTCTAAAAGTATTTTTATTATTGAATATCTTAAAAACCAAACACCGAATCGGAAAGTAGTATGGTTTTAAGAAAAGTATGGTTTAGCTGTATAAAAGTGTGTGTCTCAAAACAAAAAGAAATGCACCAAAAAAGTTAAAAACATAAAAAAGTAGGGGGCTGTGATTTTTTTTTTTGTTAATTTTGATGAGTTAATTTTTGTAAAGATCTATTACTTTGGTATTTTCTTTTGAACAATTAGTGCAATTTATTCTACCCAAGAAAATTATTTTATTTCAATAATGGGGGGTTACTTCAAAATACGGCTTTTTTTTAGTTTTTCATTAAAATAGTTAAAATGTTTTTCTAATATTCTGGTACTTTGTAATACAAGTTGAATACAAACTGGTTTAACTTAAAAATAATCAATTAAAAAAAAATGGGGCTAACTTCAGACACACCCTTGTGGGTAAATGGTTCGTGCGAAATACATAAAAAGTCTGTGCATAATAGGGAAATAGTCTGCGCAATCGACCTAGTGCACAAACGACTGCGTGCAACGGGCATCACTCGTTTCTACTTGAATCGATGCGCTATCTGCGTATCACCTTAGTAAATGATGTATAACTTAAGTAATTTTAAAGATATTGCCCTAAGATTTTCCAGTTATTTTTTAAACTATAAGCATTTAAATTCTATAATATAAAAAATTAATTTTTTCGATCCAAAAAATTGTTTCATTTAAAAATCATTTTTACTTTACAATACTTTTTCGTACTATATGGAATTTTATAGAAACCAATATGATTCGATATTATTTGTATAATAAAATATATTTCAAATTTTGTATTTCCCGCTGTTATAGAAAAAATATAAGTATTTGATAAAAACCCTGGTCCACGTTATATGTTTTTTAAAATTCTACTAGAATGACAAGTGAAAGCTTATAGTCAACACTAAAAAATCATCACAAAAAATATAAAGATGTAAAATAATAATAAATCATAAAGTAATTTATTTTTATTACGTTTTATAATTCTTAAGACTTATGAAAATATTTTATTTTAATTGATTTCTTTAAAAAATACTTGAGATCATGTAAAACAATGTGAAGAAAACAGGATATAATAGTAAGGTACAGCCAACATTTGAGATATTGCTTCATTTTTTTTTGCTATATTTTCAAGATATTCTATAGTAAAGGTATAATTAGGCAGGAGAATTGAAGTGAAACAGTGTGAAATTATATTTGTTTAATTTGGATGTGCTTTCATAAAATTTATATTCAAATTATTTTACTTAATAAATTTTTATGTAATTCGGTTCCTTCTGATTATTCGAATAAACAATTTTAAGTGATTTTCTTAATTAATTTATTTAAATTAAGATCTGTAATGAATTACTGATTATTTTGCTAATACAATAAAATAATGCACCTTATTATACGCAATTTTAAAAAATAAAAAATTTTCAGCCAGTCATCAGTAGACAAATACGGAAATACAATTATATTATAATACATATATTAACAAATTTGTTAAAATATAAAAATATGAGTATTTAAAAGCATTTTTAAATCCCTTTTTTTTAAAGTACAATTTACTTTAAAATACTTTAAAGAAAGGCTTTATTTTAAATATTATATGAATGCATTTATATAATCTTGTTTATATTTTAGGTTGGCAAAAGTAGCTATATCTAGAGGAATAGAAGTACCTATCAAAGACGGACTTGAAATGGAAAAACAATGCTATTCAAAGCTTTTGGACACTGAAGATAGACTTGAAGGTCTAGCAGCTTTTACTGCGAAACGAGATCCGGTATATAAAGGAGTATAAATGTCATATTTTATTACAGATTTTTAATTAAAACTTTGTCAAAAAATGATTTTAAAAAAAGTAAAAAATAAATGTAAATAATAATTTAAGTAAACTTAATTTTTTAATAAATGTTCATATTGTCAAAGTATGCTTGCTATAGGATGAACATTATTGTTTTTCTATTACCATTATAATGATTTTCTGGTAATCGGTTATAACATTAACTTTTTATATGAAATCATTAACCTTTTAAAGACGGGACTGGTCGATATATCGACCACCTACCTCCAAGGATGTTGATCCGATATAAGATATTAAGCACATATACATAAAAATATTTTATAAAAAAAGAAGTCAATTTCAATGAAAAATTGCCTGTCCTTAAAAGGTTAATGTAAGAGTGTAACATTATTAAAATATTTGTTTGTGTACAGAAATAATTTTGTTTTATATGGACACTGGACCATTTGTTATTCTACTTGTGTATTTTAATTATAATCGTATTACACATATATTTTTGTTAACGTTATACATTTTCATGTATACTTATTAATAAAAAGTATTCTTCTACTAAGCCATCTTTGATATTTATTACCTCCAATATTAAAAGATGCAAAAATTATATTGAAATATACGTAAAATAAGTATTCTTTTATATTAAAAAAGATTACATTTCAACCCTTTGCACTTGATTTATTTTCAAAGTTGTTGGGTGTAAATTTGTATTTTTAGCTAAATAAATTAAAATAAAATATACAGGGTGTAACAATGATGTCCCTCGAAATTTTAAGAGGTTGTAGAGGAAGTTATTTTAAGACGATTTTTCATTTACCATATTTTAATCTGAAGCTTAGTTTCTGAGATATTTAATGTTAAAGATACTGGGCGTTTTCCAACTAAGTGACACAAAGTAACAGAAAATGACACAGTGTGTTTATGTGTGTCGTCCTAAAAGAAACAATCAAAGTTAAATTTATACTCTATGTACGGAAAATATTTAATTAAATTTTGTGTGTCAGTTTACTTATCTTATTACTATGATATCTATGTTCCATTAGAATTAAAATGTTTATATATTTTTATATTAAATTTATATATATATATATATTAATATTATATTTTGTATAAATACATTTTATACAAAAGTGTACAAATAAATTTTATATCACAAAGGTATGTTGATTTTAATTATTATCTAGCATAATTGATAAGGATAAATTAAATACAGACTGTTACAAAATAATCCTTTTCATTAATAATATTTACTAAATATCATTTTATTTAAAACCGTTTCAGAATTAACCTCTCTAGAATTTCTTAAAATTATGTCGCATCTCATTGAACCACCTGACATATAATTTGATTTGTTTAATATAAAATTAAATAAAATAAGCAAAATACTAAAATAAAAGCAATGTAGGTGGGAGGAGAACGGAAAATTCTATTAGCCAATCATAGATGACCGCTGTATCAAACTGCATTCTGATTGGCGGGTGCAGTCAACCGGAAATAGCATATGCAATCAAGCGGTAAAAAAGGGAGTATAAAATGAGTAACTACAGCAATGCGCGTTCAGTAGTCCTCTGGCTGCGAACTGAGAAGGAACACTGGCAAGAGAAATGGAATTTTTCAGGTGTTTTTTGCGGTTCATAGGTGTGACCTCAGAACCCAGGATCGACTTTCTACGTGATCTTCCAATTGAAGTATCCCAGCTGATACTAAGGAGATTAGATGACAAGTCAATTTTGAATACAGCTCTTGTGTCTTGGAAGTGGATGAAAATTTGTAAATCCGACATACTTCTGAGGCAAAGAGCAAAGCGTTTTCTTCTTGAGGAAGAAACACGCAATTGGGGAGAGGATGTAAACTTGCCGCAACAACTTCTCTGCAAGAAGATGGACAAAAATCCTAAACTTTCGGCAAACGTCCCTTTCTTGCAAGCACCAGTCAGGTTGGTCGCTTGGCAAAAATTTGGCGATATTCCAAATACCCAATTTATAAGACCTTCCCATGATTGCAAATCACGGAAGAACCTGATCCGGAGGAATAGAAGGATCGGAATTAGATTGTAAGCTTAGGTTTAAGGCAAATTTATGTATATTGTAAATATCTGTATCTTGTTTAATAAAGATTTAACCCTTACCACTGGTGGTAGGCAATCACTAAGCTTATCTATTTACTGACACCATTGCATCTTATGCTAAATTACATTAATTCTGTCTTATACGATATGCAACTATTGTTGAATAGTTTATACTCAACGTATTTTTCCAATTATAGGCTTACACCAAACAATATTTTACAGTAAATTTAAGCTCAACTTTAAAACCATTTTCTATATTGGCAATTTGTGTATAGTTTTTAATACATTTAATATTTAAAAGCTTGCTACTTATACTATAACATAATGTTTCTTAACGTATTACATTGTTATGCTTATTTTTAGTGATGATGGAGCTGAAACCAAGTCAAACTCAGATAGTTCCACTGACAGAGAAAATAATTATTTATTTAACAAAATGACATCCTATAGATGTCGCTAATATTCCTAACAAATGAGGTTAGTTAAATTTGAGAAGCATGTACATATGTAAAAAATTAGCACTATAACGGATAGTTAAAGAGTCTGCATAATGCATTTTTGCATCGCTTTAGTTAAATCAGAAAGAAGTGAAAAAGTCAAGCTTTTCGTATAAAAGTACGAAAGTCCGAAATAGAGCAGTGTTCACTCCGCAGCGATGGTTGTACGAGTTTCAAACATGCCAAGCCCACCTCTTATTATGAATATTTCGGAAGAAAATGTAGGTATTTTAAAAAATCAAAAAGCATTTTAAAGTGTACATTTCAGAGATTCAATTGTGTGTTTGGGCCACCTTAAAATCAAGTATTAAAAGTTTGACGGAGGATTAACTTCAACGTTAGGTTTGACGTTCAAGAGGTGCTGTTGAAAATTAAAAGCTAGATACTCAAAAATGCATAAGCTTTAAAATTGCACTAAAGATCTTAAAAAAGAACATGTTTGCCTTTCTAATGCTTTTTTAAAAGTTTATTTTACTTAATTGGTTTGCTTTAAGTGCTGAATCAAAGTTAAAAAGCACATTTTTTTTTAAATTTAAATAAATCCATTAAAAAAAATCGTACGAACATTTACAAATAAGCAAGTTAATGGTAAAAAGTTGATCTTTATAACTGTATCAATTTCATTTATCTAAAAAATTTTTCCAGGTTTGTACAACACTCGGAATATTACTACACATCTGAAAAAAATGTATAGCTTCTCTAAAAATAGTAATACCTTCAGAAATTAAAAACTTTCATTTCATCATCAAGTAAGTTTCGCAAACTAGACATAATGCTCTTTAAAATACTGTTTTGGTCATGTTGATACTATGTTTCGTTCCAAAATTACAACGATTTGAAGTTACGCAATATTTTCATCAAAAATCAGGTGTTCCCTTAATTTTTCGTTGCAGTGTAGTACTAAAAACGGAAAAAATTCTAAGGACAAATCAACTCAATACGTTTGAACTTATATATCATATTATATTAAATAATTAAAATATAACAAATAAATTTATATATAATCATAAGATAATGCAATATGACGAACATTGTTATAAATATCAATATAAACAGGATTGCTTAAAAGAAGCTTTTAAATATTAAATGTATTAAAAACTATACACAAATTGCCAATATAGAAAATGGTTTTAAAGTTGAGCTTAAATTTACTGTAAAATATTGTTTGGTGTAAGCCTATAATTGGAAAAATACGTTGAGTATAAACTATTCAACAATAGTTGCATATCGTATAAGACAGAATTAATGTAATTTAGCATAAGATGCAATGGTGTCAGTAAATAGATAAGCTTAGTGATTGCCTACCACCAGTGGTAAGGGTTAAATCTTTATTAAACAAGATACAGATATTTACAATATACATAAATTTGCCTTAAACCTAAGCTTACAATCTAATTCCGATCCTTCTATTCCTCCGGATCAGGTTCTTCCGTGATTTGCAATCATGGGAAGGTCTTATAAATTGGGTATTTGGAATATCGCCAAATTTTTGCCAAGCGACCAACCTGACTGGTGCTTGCAAGAAAGGGACGTTTGCCGAAAGTTTAGGATTTTTGTCCATCTTCTTGCAGAGAAGTTGTTGCGGCAAGTTTACATCCTCTCCCCAATTGCGTGTTTCTTCCTCAAGAAGAAAACGCTTTGCTCTTTGCCTCAGAAGTATGTCGGATTTACAAATTTTCATCCACTTCCAAGACACAAGAGCTGTATTCAAAATTGACTTGTCATCTAATCTCCTTAGTATCAGCTGGGATACTTCAATTGGAAGATCACGTAGAAAGTCGATCCTGGGTTCTGAGGTCACACCTATGAACCGCAAAAAACACCTGAAAAATTCCATTTCTCTTGCCAGTGTTCCTTCTCAGTTCGCAGCCAGAGGACTACTGAACGCGCATTGCTGTAGTTACTCATTTTATACTCCCTTTTTTACCGCTTGATTGCATATGCTATTTCCGGTTGACTGCACCCGCCAATCAGAATGCAGTTTGATACAGCGGTCATCTATGATTGGCTAATAGAATTTTCCGTTCTCCTCCCACCTACATTGCAATGACGTTATTGGAGAATTGTGTTAGAAAATAAATTTAAAAGTAGTTAAGTGAGAAAAAATTTTCAGTCTATTTTATAACACAAGTCTCATCAGTATAAGTGATATTTAGAATTTATTTTAACATAAACAAAATTTATACATAATCGTTTCATCGATGAAAAATATATTTTCAATGATCGTGTCATCTCTTCTGTACATTTCTAGAACCCACTGGCAGAATGCTAATCTCTTTTGCATACCTCCAAATAAAAGTTGCTGTACTCTGTAGCTTATATTGTATTTGTAATTTATTTTATAATGTATCCGATTTAACAAGTTGTTTTGATATTTGTCCTCAAAGTGTCCGATATGGTGACACTTTGAGTTTTTTAAACTTTCTATTTGTCTGACTTGACATAAACTCCATCCAGTGACAATCTTGCCGCAAATTATATTCTGAGCCAAGCTTTTCTCGATAAGAAATCTAGCGGTTTTTAAACTCTTATAATTCTTTTCTTTCACGTACATGAACGTGTAACGTGAATGTTCGTATTTTGAAATGGATTTTTCCAAATCTAATTTTATTTAATTTGTTGTTAACCAACCTGCTATATTGGTTACTTCCAATAATATGGCTGGACCCAAATTCGAAACCTCAGTCCTGTTGTTGACTACGGTAAGAACATTATTCTTCAATCTATTTAAAGAATAGGAGCCACTACTGGTATGGGAAATTGCCTAGTTCGGCCGTTTGCCGCTAGGTGGATAGGCCCGCACGGCGCCCGAGCCTAGCCTTCCTATAACTGCTTCTCGCAACTGATAACGAGACCATGCTCTCTTATCACGGTTGCAAATTCTCGGTTGCGCGTGCCAGAACAGTCGAGCGGGAATCACTTCGCGGCGCGTTCAGGCAGCGTTCGGCGGGTGGGTTCCAGAAGAGAATATAAAGAGGCAGAAGGATAAAACTACATCTGTATCAATACTAAATTTATTTATTAATAATCTTGCAGGGTGTGATACTTTTCAAAACAACTTGGAATGTGTAACGCTACAAGACATTTTTTACACTCCCATGTAGTTTTACTCCGTTTTTTATGTTTAGCGCATACTACGCATGTTGGGGATGTTTTGATGACATGGAAGGAATGGGGAGTTCCTTTTGGCGCTATACATGGGCTTCGAGACAAAGACCATATGAATAGTGGTGGGGATGTCGTCGGGAGGGTCCGGAACCTCTCGACGGCGGGCCCCTGTCTTGAATTGGCGGTTGTTTCGCGACGACGTGTTCAGTTGGGTTTTAGATGTGACTCTTGTTAAGAGGTGACTGTAACCTGTTTGATTGGCTAACGGAGGCAAATTGTCAAGCACCCAAATTGGGATTGTTCACGAGAAACCGCTAGAATAAGTTACACGTAAGTAACCAAATGGATGGCAAATTAGCCAGTAACCAGACACCCTGAGCGGTGGAATCATTGACACCTGTAATAGGTGGTATTCTTTGGGATGACTGTTACAAGTTATTTTCCTTTCGACACTTCTGGAAGTGGTACCCTTTTGTTTCAATCCGGACGTTAATTCGTTGTTTTTATATTAATAAACCTTTCTTTTGTCGGAAATAGACTTTTCATTGCGATTGCAGGTTCTTGATTATCTGTCGATTATTATAATTTAAATATAACGTATTTTTTACAATTATCTAATCTTTCTCAAAGTGTTTTCATTTTGTCCTAATAACCTTGGCGATCTCACCTAACTGTGGTAGATGTTATTCGATACATTATTTTTGGTCCTTCGAGCCGGATAGGTGGGATTGTTTGAAGGTTCCATATAGGTGTCAATATGTCCTTGGAGGCAAGGTTAAGGCTTCAGGAATTTCGGTTCATTCGAATTCAGAACAGCCTTGAAAATTTCGAGGACGATTTGGAAATGAATGCTTCTTACCAAATGTCAAACACGAGATTGGAAGTTTTACAAATGCATTGGCTAAAATTCCAAGAAGAACACGACTCCTTATGTAGAGAGGAATATGATCAAATAAAGGATCATTTATACTTTACCAATAAGATCTTTGATCGTTGTCAAAAATTTTTTATACAGTCGAGGTCGGCGATTCTTGAAAAGCGTGACGGATTAAACAGTTCGTCACGTGCTTCGACCCCGACCGATCGAATCATTTCAATTTCTTCAAATAACGGACGATCAAATAGATCGAGTCTTCCTCGAATAAATTTGCCGAATTTTTCGGGAGAATATTCAAAATGGCAGTCATTCCGGGATCTATTTTCGTCATTGATCGGCGAGGCCTCCGACTTAAGTAATGTGGAAAAAATTCAATATTTGAAAACTTGCCTGAGCGGGGAAGCCGCTAAATTGATAAATAATTTATCGGTGACAAATGAAACGTTTGAAGTGGCATGGGACATTCTAACCAGGAGATATGACAATCATCGCATTCTCATCTCATCCCAATTAAATCGAATTCTGAGCATCAAACCATTGTTACATAAATCGGCTAAAGGTTTGCGATTGATGTTATCAACCCTCTCGGAAGTTCTAGGAGCCTTGAAAGCCTTGGGATGTTCAGTGGAATCTGAACCACTTTTCTTACATTTGATGATTAGAAAGTTGGACCTTGATACTAGAGAGAAATGGGAGTTGAAGCTGGGAGGAACCACTGTATATCCAACGTTTCAACAATTTGAGAATTTCCTAGTTGACCATACAAAAGCTTTAGAGAGTGTCGACGGCTCTTTGGAAAAGGGAAGAATGCCGAAGGTGAATATAGGATCGGAACATAAAACTGTCAGTTTGGTCACTAAGGGCTCGGAACGACCTCCCTTCAAACAACCGTGTCCTTTCTGTGGTGCGGATCATCTGCCGACTAGTTGTATCAAATACTTGATGGCCACTACGTCCATGCGAAAACAAATGGTTATACAAAAGGGATTATGTTTCAATTGTCTTCGGTCTCACAGATCGATCAATTGTGTTAGTGAGGGGCGCTGTAGGAAATGTGGTAAACGACATCATACATTACTACATGAATCCTTCGGTTCCAAAACCCCCAAAAACCCTATTGACAAACCAGCCTATTCAAAGATTAACGACTCAGATGAGTTGAAACTGACGAAAGAAGATCCACCCTTATGACTAGACCGTTCCAGATGTATTAAGGTTTTATCTAACACCTTCCGAAATACAAGCTCTACAATGGCTACTTGTCTACTTCCTATTATGGATGACTTCGGCAATACTGTCTATGAAAATGCTATCCTTGATTGTGGATCAGATACATCTTTTATCACTGATGAACTAGTCCAGAGATTGGAGCTGAAACGAGAAGCAGCCACTCTACCTGTTTCAGGAATCACTGGGGCATCAACTGGTTCGACTAAGGACGTGGTTTCTCTGTCACTGAAAGGTGCCCAGGATACTAAGGAATCGTTGGAGTTAACTTTATTCGTCCTACACAGGATAACATCCGATCTACCAGGTTTCGAAACGACATTCTTGGAAAGGAAGCCGTTCAGCCACATGAAATTGGCCGATCCTTTGTTGGGCCAGCCCAAAAGGATTCACATTCTAATTGGTTTGGATTACTTATATCATGTCCTTTTGAAAGAATTTCGAAAGGATAAATGTTCCGAACTAATGGCGATCAAAACCATTTATGGATGGGCCATATTTGGTCCGCTGCGTAAACTCGGGTTTAAGAAGAAGTTCAATGTACTTGTTTGTCAAAGGGATGAAGAAAATTTACAAGACCTATTGACCTTATTTTGGAAGCAAGAAGAGCCTTTGCCCCGTAAGGCATCCCTATGGACAAAAGATGAACAAGCTTGCGAAGAACATTTCCAAAGGACTTTCACCCGGACACCTTCGGGTAAGTACGTGGTTAGATTACCGTTCAAAGCTTCCCCTATTATTTTAGGTGATTCACGACTGAGAGCATGCCAGAACTTAAACCGGACCTTTAACCGGTTTATAAAAGACCCTATTTATAAGCAATTATATGAAAAATTCATGGAAGAGTATCTGTCTTTGGGACATATGGAGGAAGTAACTTCATCTGATTTATTAGACAACCTCAATTACTATCTGCCTCATCACGGAGTCCTGAAAGTAAAAGACAACGAAAATAATATTAGAGTAGTTTTTAATGGGTCTTGTCCAACATCTTCAGGATTGTCTTTAAATAACCTTCTGCATCAACATGATCCTCTTGGATTGGTGTCGCCAGTGATCGTGAAAGCCAAATTACTCATCCAACGTCTTTGGAAATTAAAATTACATTGGGATGACCCTCTTCATGCGGAGATGTCGAACGAATGGGTTTCCTTTCGGGACCAATTACAGGAGGTTCAAAATATCTCTCTACCGCGATGGACCCGATTTTCAACGTCGTCACCAGATTTAGAGATCCATGGGTTTTCCGATGCTTCTCAGCATGCCATGGCGGCAGTTATATTTTTAAGGATAAAAGATGTGGAGGGTGGTTTTCACACTTCCTTACTGTGCTCGAAAACTCTTGTAGCCCCAATCAAACCTGTAACCATACCGAGGTTGGAATTGGGAGCAGCATTATTATTGGCCAAATTAGTTTATCGGGTTCAACGGGTTTTGAAATTAAAAGCTACTCCGACGCAGTTATGGACTGATTCGTCAGTTACTTTAGCCTGGCTGTCATCATGTCCTTCCAAATGGAAAGAATATGTTCGGAATCGGGTAGTGGAAATAACTGAATTGGTACCCTCGGGTTCCTGGCGATTTATCTCAGGGTCGGAAAACCCTGCCGATTGCGCTACAAGAGGATTGAACGTAAACCATCTCAAGCACCATAAGGCTTGGTGGAACGGACCGTCGTGGTTGAGTTTGCCAAGGGATGATTGGCCGATTTTTCAAATAAATGAAGAACTGGAATTTAAGATGGAGATGAAGATCAATCCCAGCATAACGTTAACAACCTTAACAACTACACCGATGTGGGACCTCATCTATAAATATTCCTCGTTATCAAAGTTGTTAAAAATTACTTCCATAATTAAACGAGCTTGTGACTTATTTCGCAAACGTAAAACGTCTCGAGAGCCTACAATTTCGCCTCAAGAGTTAGAGGACAGCTCTCGATTTTGGATTATACAAACTCAAGAGTCCCACTTTCACCGAACTATAAGACTTATCCAGAATTTAGGGCAACTGGATAAACAGGATTCCTTGTTGAAGTTAACACCATTCTTGGATGCACAGAATATTTTACGTGTTGGCGGGCGGCTTCACCGATCATCGCTAGATAATCAATTCAAACATCCGATCATTTTACCAAAGAGTTCTCCGTTTACCACTTTAGTAATTCGAGATGCTCACATTAAGACCTTACATGGGGGCACCCAATTGACATTAGCTTACATCCGCCAAAGGTTCTGGTTACTTGGAAGTCGAGCTCCGGTTCGTTCTTACATTTTAAAGTGCGTTATTTGCACAAGATATCGGGCAAACCGAGCTCAACAATTAATGGGACAATTACCACCTTATAGAACTAATACTGCGCGACCCTTTCTTCAGACTGGGGTTGACTATGCCGGCCCCGTAAACGTCAAGACTTGGAAAAGTAAGAGACCCGTGTGTTATAAGGGTTATTTGGCAATTTTCGTCTGTCAGACTACCTCAGCTACGCATATAGAATTGGTAACCGATTACACGTCTGATGCGTTTATTGCGGCGTATAAACGCTTCACAGGACGGAGAGGAATTTGCCAGACGTTATTCAGCGATTGCGGAACAAATTTTGTGGGCGCTGATGCTCAATTGAGGGCTCTATTCAATAATGCATCCCAAGAATTAAAAGAAACAGCATCCATCTTAGCTGATATGGGAACCAAATGGCTTTTCATCCCTCCGGCTTCTCCACATTTTGGAGGAAAATGGAAAGCGGCCGTGAAATCAACAAAATTTCATCTGCGCCGAGTGATCGGAGACTCGGTACTGACGTACGAAGAGCTGAATACATTGCTAATTCAGATAGAGGCAATTTTGAATTCGAGACCGCTAAGCCCTCTGTCGAACGATGCTGACGATTTGTCGGCCCTGACTCCAGGCCATTTTCTGATAGGAGAGGCTTTGAACATAATCCCAGAACCAAATTTAATAAATCGTCCTGACAATCGACTCGATCGATGGCAACGAATCAGGAAACAGGTTGAGCAATTTTGGGACCGTTGGCGATCGGAATGTCTTCATCGATATCTGTCAATTTCTAAATGGCATCATAAAAACGAGGACATAAAGGTGGGAATGTTAGTTTTGGTTTCAGATGAAAGACTTCCCCCCGCTAAATGGCCACTAGCTCGAATAACCAAGCTCTTTCCCGGACAGGATGGGTTGGTGCGTGTGGTAGAAATACGCACTCTTAGAGGCCTTTTTAAACGGTCGGTTGCCAAATTGTGTTTTCTTCCATGTATACCACCTCAATGATCGGAAATCTGAATAGCCTGGAATATGGGTTATTTTGGTTTTTCTCAATATTTCCGATGGCGGGCGGTAATGTTGGGGATGTTTTGATGACATGGAAGGAATGGGGAGTTCCTTTTGGCGCTATACATGGGCTTCGAGACAAAGACCATATGAATAGTGGTGGGGATGTCGTCGGGAGGGTCCGGAACCTCTCGACGGCGGGCCCCTGTCTTGAATTGGCGGTTGTTTCGCGACGACGTGTTCAGTTGGGTTTTAGATGTGACTCTTGTTAAGAGGTGACTGTAACCTGTTTGATTGGCTAACGGAGGCAAATTGTCAAGCACCCAAATTGGGATTGTTCACGAGAAACCGCTAGAATAAGTTACACGTAAGTAACCAAATGGATGGCAAATTAGCCAGTAACCAGACACCCTGAGCGGTGGAATCATTGACACCTGTAATAGGTGGTATTCTTTGGGATGACTGTTACAAGTTATTTTCCTTTCGACACTTCTGGAAGTGGTACCCTTTTGTTTCAATCCGGACGTTAATTCGTTGTTTTTATATTAATAAACCTTTCTTTTGTCGGAAATAGACTTTTCATTGCGATTGCAGGTTCTTGATTATCTGTCGATTATTATAATTTAAATATAACGTATTTTTTACAATTATCTAATCTTTCTCAAAGTGTTTTCATTTTGTCCTAATAACCTTGGCGATCTCACCTAACTGTGGTAGATGTTATTCGATACAACGCACCTCCGTTGTGGATTTTTTTTGGCGTTTGTAGGTGGTATATTTCTTGAGAAATGTCCCCATTGCTTCACTTGTAAGCGACTCGGAGCATTTCTAGCAGACATCCTTCCGCGTCTTTGGTAATCAGGAAGACATACTGTTTCTAAAATCTGTTCGGCTACATCGATTCGAAACTTCGAAAAAAAATACTTTTTACATTTTGGTATTTCCATTTTTTTGCAATATAAAATATATGAATTGAGCAGTGCCATATCTGCTATGTAAAAAAATATTTTTTTGTAACTTTTAACGTATTTTCTCATTAATTTAAAAGATGATAAATAACTATCTTGCAGATCCACTCCATCCATACCCTCATTGTATTCCAAAACGATGTTAGGCTTTGTTGTAAGGCTATTATTATTTTTCCACCTCTTTTTTTCCACTTCGACCATCTCAATTTTTGTATGTTTCGTGGACATTACATATATCTCTTTTTTATCTTTCCATTTTGCAACCAAAATTCCATTACAGGAGCGTGATATCACGTCAGAACGTTTTAGTTTTGCAGCTGCGAGTTCTTTAGGCATATTCTTCCTATTGCATTTCACTGTTCCTATGGCATTAATTTTTCTAGACTGTAACTTTTGAAATAGGCTTGGCGAAGAATACCAATTGTCCAAAAATAGAGTATGCCCGTAACCAGTTAGTACTGTGGGCATGAGCATTGTGACGCTTTCAGAGACAGATACATTCGCATTTCTGTCTAAATCTTGACCAGTGTAGATTTTGAATTTAATGCAATAACCCGACTTGGATTCACATAACTTATAAAATTTCACTTCAAAATGTGCTCTTTTGGACGGATTATACTGTTTGTACGAGATCTCATCTAACGAAATGTATTCCGCGGGAGTGCAAATATTTTGAAATTTCTCATTAAAATAATCGATTACAATCCGCATTTTACATAAACGGTCGTCATTATCGTTTACAACTTCGTTATCAGTAAAGTGCAAAAAGCGTGAAATTTGTGCAAATCTCCAATAGGGCATTGTTTTTCGAAATATTGGTGTCTTGATTACGCTTCTTTTTGACCAATATGACTGCACAGTAGGTTTTTTGACTTGGGACATCAAAATGCAAAACTTAATTTTTTAATAAATGTTCATATTGTCAAAGTATGCTTGCTATAGGATGAACATTATTGTTTTTCTATTACCATTATAATGATTTTCTGGTAATCGGTTATAACATTAACTTTTTATATAAAATCATTAACCTTTTAAAGACGGGACTGGTCGATATATCGACCACCTACCTCCAAGGATGTTGATCCGATATAAGATATTAAGCACATATACATAAAAATATTTTATAAAAAAAGAAGTCAATTTCAATGAAAAATTGCCTGTCCTTAAAAGGTTAATGTAAGAGTGTAACATTATTAAAATATTTGTTTGTGTACAGAAATAATTTTGTTTTATATGGACACTGGACCATTTGTTATTCTACTTGTGTATTTTAATTATAATCGTATTACACATATATTTTTGTTAACGTTATACATTTTCATGTATACTTATTAATAAAAAGTATTCTTCTACTAAGCCATCTTTGATATTTATTACCTCCAATATTAAAAGATGCAAAAATTATATTGAAATATACGTAAAATAAGTATTCTTTTATATTAAAAAAGATTGCATTTCAACCCTTTGCACTTGATTTATTTTCAAAGTTGTTGGGTGATAATTTGTATTTTTAGCTAAATAAATTAAAATAAAATATACAGGGTGTAACAATGATGTCCCTCGAAATTTTAAGAGGTTGTAGAGGAAGTTATTTTAAGACGATTTTTCATTTACCATATTTTAATCTGAAGCTTAGTTTCTGAGATATTTAATGTTAAAGATACTGGGCGTTTTCCAACTAAGTGACACAAAGTAACAGAAAATGACACAGTGTGTTTATGTGTGTCGTCCTAAAAGAAACAACCAAAGTTAAATTTATACTCTATGTACGGAAAATATTTAATTAAATTTTGTGTGTCAGTTTACCTATCTTATTACTATGATATCTATGTTCCATTAGAATTAAAATGTTTATATATTTTTATATTAAATTTATATATATATATATATATTAATATTATATTTTGTATAAATACATTTTATACAAAAGTGTACAAATAAATTTTATATCACAAAGGTATGTTGATTTTAATTATTATCTAGCATAATTGATAAGGATAAATTAAATACAGACTGTTACAAAATAATCCTTTTCATTAATAATATTTACTAAATATCATTTTATTTAAAACCGTTTCAGAATTAACCTCTCTAGAATTTCTTAAAATTATGTCGCATCTCATTGAACCACCTGACATATAATTTGATTTGTTTAATATAAAATTAAATAAAATAAGCAAAATACTAAAATAAAAGCAATGTAGGTGGGAGGAGAACGGAAAATTCTATTAGCCAATCATAGATGACCGCTGTATCAAACTGCATTCTGATTGGCGGGTGCAGTCAACCGGAAATAGCATATGCAATCAAGCGGTAAAAAAGGGAGTATAAAATGAGTAACTACAGCAATGCGCGTTCAGTAGTCCTCTGGCTGCGAACTGAGAAGGAACACTGGCAAGAGAAATGGAATTTTTCAGGTGTTTTTTGCGGTTCATAGGTGTGACCTCAGAACCCAGGATCGACTTTCTACGTGATCTTCCAATTGAAGTATCCCAGCTGATACTAAGGAGATTAGATGACAAGTCAATTTTGAATACAGCTCTTGTGTCTTGGAAGTGGATGAAAATTTGTAAATCCGACATACTTCTGAGGCAAAGAGCAAAGCGTTTTCTTCTTGAGGAAGAAACACGCAATTGGGGAGAGGATGTAAACTTGCCGCAACAACTTCTCTGCAAGAAGATGGACAAAAATCCTAAACTTTCGGCAAACGTCCCTTTCTTGCAAGCACCAGTCAGGTTGGTCGCTTGGCAAAAATTTGGCGATATTCCCAATACCCAATTTATAAGACCTTCCCATGATTGCAAATCACGGAAGAACCTGATCCGGAGGAATAGAAGGATCGGAATTAGATTGTAAGCTTAGGTTTAAGGCAAATTTATGTATATTGTAAATGTCTGTATCTTGTTTAATAAAGATTTAACCCTTACCACTGGTGGTAGGCAATCACTAAGCTTATCTATTTACTGACACCATTGCATCTTATGCTAAATTACATTAATTCTGTCTTATACGATATGCAACTATTGTTGAATAGTTTATACTCAACGTATTTTTCCAATTATAGGCTTACACCAAACAATATTTTACAGTAAATTTAAGCTCAACTTTAAAACCATTTTCTATATTGGCAATTTGTGTATAGTTTTTAATACATTTAATATTTAAAAGCTTCTTTTAAGCAATCCTGTTTATATTGATATTTATAACAATGTTCGTCATATTGCATTATCTTATGATTATATATAAATTTATTTGTTATATTTTAATTATTTAATATAATATGATATATAAGTTCAAACGTATTGAGTTGATTTGTCCTTAGAATTTTTTCCGTTTTTAGTACTACACTGCAACGAAAAATTAAGGGAACACCTGATTTTTGATGAAAATATTGCGTAACTTCAAATCGTTGTAATTTTGGAACGAAACATAGTATCAACATGACCAAAACAGTATTTTAAAGAGCATTATGTCTAGTTTGCGAAACTTACTTGATGATGAAATGAAAGTTTTTAATTTCTGAAGGTATTACTATTTTTAGAGAAGCTATACATTTTTTTCAGATGTGTAGTAATATTCCGAGTGTTGTACAAACCTGGAAAAATTTTTTAGATAAATGAAATTGATACAGTTATAAAGATCAACTTTTTACCATTAACTTGCTTATTTGTAAATGTTCGTACGATTTTTTTTAATGGATTTATTTAAATTTAAAAAAAAATGTGCTTTTTAACTTTGATTCAGCACTTAAAGCAAACCAATTAAGTAAAATAAACTTTTAAAAAAGCATTAGAAAGGCAAACATGTTCTTTTTTAAGATCTTTAGTGCAATTTTAAAGCTTATGCATTTTTGAGTATCTAGCTTTTAATTTTCAACAGCACCTCTTGAACGTCAAACCTAACGTTGAAGTTAATCCTCCGTCAAACTTTTAATACTTGATTTTAAGGTGGCCCAAACACACAATTGAATCTCTGAAATGTACACTTTAAAATGCTTTTTGATTTTTTAAAATACCTACATTTTCTTCCGAAATATTCATAATAAGAGGTGGGCTTGGCATGTTTGAAACTCGTACAACCATCGCTGCGGAGTGAACACTGCTCTATTTCGGACTTTCGTACTTTTATACGAAAAGCTTGACTTTTTCACTTCTTTCTGATTTAACTAAAGCGATGCAAAAATGCATTATGCAGACTCTTTAACTATCCGTTATAGTGCTAATTTTTTACATATGTACATGCTTCTCAAATTTAACTAACCTCATTTGTTAGGAATATTAGCGACATCTATAGGATGTCATTTTGTTAAATAAATAATTATTTTCTCTGTCAGTGGAACTATCTGAGTTTGACTTGGTTTCAGCTCCATCATCACTAAAAATAAGCATAACAATGTAATACGTTAAGAAACATTATGTTATAGTATAAGTAGCAAGCTTTTAAACATTAAATGTATTAAAAACTATACACAAATTGCCAATATAGAAAATGGTTTTAAAGTTGAGCTTAAATTTACTGTAAAATATTGTTTGGTGTAAGCCTATAATTGGAAAAATACGTTGAGTATAAACTATTCAACAATAGTTGCATATCGTATAAGACAGAATTAATGTAATTTAGCATAAGATGCAATGGTGTCAGTAAATAGATAAGCTTAGTGATTGCCTACCACCAGTGGTAAGGGTTAAATCTTTATTAAACAAGATACAGATATTTACAATATACATAAATTTGCCTTAAACCTAAGCTTACAATCTAATTCCGATCCTTCTATTCCTCCGGATCAGGTTCTTCCGTGATTTGCAATCATGGGAAGGTCTTATAAATTGGGTATTGGGAATATCGCCAAATTTTTGCCAAGCGACCAACCTGACTGGTGCTTGCAAGAAAGGGACGTTTGCCGAAAGTTTAGGATTTTTGTCCATCTTCTTGCAGAGAAGTTGTTGCGGCAAGTTTACATCCTCTCCCCAATTGCGTGTTTCTTCCTCAAGAAGAAAACGCTTTGCTCTTTGCCTCAGAAGTATGTCGGATTTACAAATTTTCATCCACTTCCAAGACACAAGAGCTGTATTCAAAATTGACTTGTCATCTAATCTCCTTAGTATCAGCTGGGATACTTCAATTGGAAGATCACGTAGAAAGTCGATCCTGGGTTCTGAGGTCACACCTATGAACCGCAAAAAACACCTGAAAAATTCCATTTCTCTTGCCAGTGTTCCTTCTCAGTTCGCAGCCAGAGGACTACTGAACGCGCATTGCTGTAGTTACTCATTTTATACTCCCTTTTTTACCGCTTGATTGCATATGCTATTTCCGGTTGACTGCACCCGCCAATCAGAATGCAGTTATAACACAAGTCTCATCAGTATAAGTGATATTTAGAATTTATTTTAACATAAACAAAATTTATACATAATCGTTTCATCGATGAAAAATATATTTTCAATGATCGTGTCATCTCTTCTGTACATTTCTAGAACCCACTGGCAGAATGCTAATCTCTTTTGCATACCTCCAAATAAAAGTTGCTGTACTCTGTAGCTTATATTGTATTTGTAATTTATTTTATAATGTATCCGATTTAACAAGTTGTTTTGATATTTGTCCTCAAAGTGTCCGATATGGTGACACTTTGAGTTTTTTAAACTTTCTATTTGTCTGACTTGACATAAACTCCATCCAGTGACAATCTTGCCGCAAATTATATTCTGAGCCAAGCTTTTCTCGATAAGAAATCTAGCGGTTTTTAAACTCTTATAATTCTTTTCTTTCACGTACATGAACGTGTAACGTGAATGTTCGTATTTTGAAATGGATTTTTCCAAATCTAATTTTATTTAATTTGTTGTTAACCAACCTGCTATATTGGTTACTTCCAATAATATGGCTGGACCCAAATTCGAAACCTCAGTCCTGTTGTTGACTACGGTAAGAACATTATTCTTCAATCTATTTAAAGAATAGGAGCCACTACTGGTATGGGAAATTGCCTAGTTCGGCCGTTTGCCGCTAGGTGGATAGGCCCGCACGGCGCCCGTGCCTAGCCTTCCTATAACCGCTTCTCGCAACTGATAACAAGACCATGCTCTCTTATCACTCGCGACGAAGTTGCGTATTATCGCAGTATCCAGCATGGCAGCAACTTTGTAAGATTTTACAGGCTCTTGGAGATTTTTCCTTCATTCTTATGCAAGTCGGATCAGGAATTGTGATCCGGGGTGACTTTTGTTAAAGCCAAGACTCTTAGCTTTTTAGCCTCCACCATTTTTTTTTTTTTTTGGCTGGTGAGGGGAATCTGCAACCAGACACCCTCGAATGAGCACTCCATAGGTTAGCTCCCGGATAGATAACATCTGTCAGCATAGAAGAGGCCAAGGGAGAGAGAGAGAGGACCCCCATCCAACCAGCAAGGGCCCTACCCGGGAAGCAGAGGACGACATACCCCAGAATAGGGATACAACTCCCCTCCCCCCCCCCGGCGAAACCCCGCCATCGAACAAAGATCCCCCCGGCCACCCATAGGCCCATAGGACATCATCCCGCAGGAGAGCATATCCCATGAAACACCTATCCCGGGGTAGTGTGGGGCTCTTACCCAATAAACCCCTCACCAAGGACTTAATTAAAGAGACGCTCCCAGGAATCACCAAAGGTATACTTCTGGGAGTGCCTCTACCCTCTATGTATATGATCATTTAATCTGTTACAGAATAAATGATGGGTGCGAGAAAAACCCGCGAAAAAGAGAATTTGAAAATGTAAAGTTGTGAAGTTTAAAGTGAAAAAAAAAATTTAAGTCTATAGCCTTTAGGAGGAGAGTAGGAAGGAAAAGTGGCGAGTGAGGGAGAGAAGAAAGGGATAAGAAGAGAGGGAGAGAGAGGAAAAGGCTAAGATTCTGTGTATTTGTGTAAAATAGATTGCAATAAAATAAAATAAATATTATTTGAATATGCTAAAAAGGTATGTGACCAATTCTTGGGAATATTCCCGAAAAACGACCCAATTATGCTTGAAATTGTGATTTAAGAAATTTGGGGTGAGAGGACTATTGATTGGAGTTTTAAATCTGTTTGAATATTTGGCGCGAATATTGCGGACGGTTTCGTCCTGACAGTGGAAAGTGAGATGTATGGAATCGCCAATATCCCCAGTTTCACAGAACATGCATTCATTGGTCAAAGCACGACCCAATCTAAACTGGTGAGCATGGAAAGGACCATGTCCAGAGAGGATAGCAGTGATGAAGTGATTTAGGGATGGACAGGGTTTTAAGCTATACCAGAATTGAAAGTTACTGATGAATTTTTTCGTGATGGCGGCATTTGGAGAGAGATTCAAATGAGTTATCCAGTTGTCTAAAGCTTGGTCTTTGTCTAGTTTTTTGATGTTTAGGATGTAGTTCGAAATGATAGGATCATTAGTAAGGTTTATTGAGAGTCGGTAATGTAGTGGAATGAGTTCTCTAATTTTGAAATAAGCTTCTATTCGGGCTTTTATAATATATTTCAAGGAAGTAATGCTGTTTAGTAAGTAGAGAGCCTCATTGGAAATGGAGCTGGGGGCACCAATAGCCGCCCTGAGTACGGGGCGAATAGCAGAATTAAGTTTTGTGTTATATGAGGGTACATTTAGAATTATTATATACCTATTTAAAATTATTGGCAAAAGAAATAAAACCTTCAGATTTATATACATTATTAATTTGGGATGAAATGTCCATAAAACCGGCAATCCATTATGACAAGAAAAAAGATAAAATAATAGGTTTCGAAGATTGGGGCATAAGGAGAACAAGAAAATTGGCAGATCATGCAATTTTATTTTATATCAGATGTTTAAAATCAGGAAACCGTATGCCAATTGGCTATGGATTTTGTAATGGCTCGACACATTATGATCAATTATCAATTTGTATTAAAGAATGGATAAAATTTTTATGTAAAACTGAATTTAAGCCGGTTGCAACAGTTTGCGATCAAAGTGGCTCGAATATAGCAGCCATTAATACATTAATAAGGGCTTCAAACGAAATTAGACAAAAGCAACATAAAAATTGTAGTTAGTACTTCATATTTTATATTTTATCTATATAATTGTAATCTAATATACATTGTATATACTAACATTGTTATTATTTTCTTCATAGAAAATACATTTATAATAGAAAACAGGAAAATCGTACCATTTTACAGAGACAGATGCCCAAATTAAATGATAGACACGTTTTTCCGGAATTGATACCAAAAATGAAAGTGAAGTACGCTACCCAAGTCCTGAGTCATACGGTGTCAAATTTTATTGATATAATTTTAACATTTAATAAAGGTAAAGTATAATAATTATTTGTTTCCTGTAAATCAATAAGTGAAACAAATTTTTCTTATAATATTACAGGTATTGTCAATACTATAAAAGGTGAAATTATATTACCTCGTACTGCTGAGGCCACAGATGAGGTAATATTATTTTTTGATAAATTATTTGATTCGTTTAATAAAAGAACGGACATGAAATGTTTAATTACAAAAACAAGCGATCATTTAAAATTTTGGAAAACTGCGATAGAAAAAATTAGAATAATGGAATTTGTTGAAAAAAAAAACGCATAAATCTGTACGAAATAATACAAAATGTTTAAAAAATTGGATATGGACAATAGAAGCAGCAAGAAATTTATGGAAAACTCTTCAATGTTTAGGCTTTGATTCTTTAAATTTGCAGTTTTTAAATCAAGACCCGATTGAAAATTGTTTCAGTCAAATTAGGGGACACGGATTTAGAAATAACAATCCAAGTGCATTTCAATTTTGCAGTTTATTTAAAACAATTATAACAAATAATTTTACAGCAAAACATTCCATATCAGCAAATTGTAAAGATGAATTCCAGGGCAAATCTTTATCCATTTCAAAAATTATTAAAGAAACGGAAAATTTTGATAAAAATGATGATACAAATGAAAATATTGAATACGACGAAACTATTATGCCGGAAACAAATAAATCCAATGATTTAATAAATTATGATAACATAATAAAAAATACAATAAATAACATTAAAACAAAATGTGCAGAATGCATATTAATTTTGGAGGATAATGAAAAAATAAAATTATTAAAACATGCATTAAAATGTGCAGAAAATAAATTTTTAAATTTTTATTTCAAATTAAATATAAAAAATAGATTAATAAGCATTATTTATTTAGAAGCATTTTCAGAAACACAAATGCATTGCAGTATTTTGCAAGATCAAATTTTAAAAGAGGTAGCGCAACAATTTATAATGGAATGGTGCAATTTAATTAATAAAATATTAAATGGTACAATAGAAGTTAATGAAACACACTATATATACAATGAAGCGAAAAGAATGTCATTAAAATTTAAAAAAGAAAATTTAAAACGAAAAAGAAATTAAATAAAAAAAATGTATTGTACAACTTAATTTTATTTTTAATTAAGATATTTATAATGTCTGCACAAATGTAAATATACGAATAAATATGTATTATAATTTCAACTTAAAAATTTGAACTCATTTAATACTTAAAATATTTAAATAAAAAGTTTTCATTATTAAAAAAATTGTTTATTTTAAATTAAATAATATAATAGAATTGTGATTTTTAAAACAGAAAATAATAAAATATGTGTATATATATATATATATATGTGTGTAGATAACAGGTAGTAAATAGATAGATAGATATATATATTTATATATATATATATATAACGAATTTTAGTTTCATTTTGTAGGGGGTCATACAGCGAGGGCGCCACAAACGCTAGCCCACTAAAATATATGGGAGTTTATAGCCCCTGGGTATGGCCATCAATATTTACATATGCACATGAGATGTCATCGCTTCTATAACCTGTAATATAGATTAATTGGCATTTTGGCCAGAATATTGACAGGTTTAAGGTTTTCAGGAAAGCATTTATTTTAGATAAGGCTTTTTCTGTAAGCGTTAAGTAGTCTTTTCTTCTGGTAGATTTGGTGGATACAGTGATGTCATCGGCGTAGGCAATAATTTTAACCTCCGGAGAGAGGTTAATTTCGAATATTCTATTTATTGCAATATTCCACAATAGTGGACCAAGGATGGAACACTGTGGCACTCCTCTGGCAGAGATATAGGATCTTACGTAGCTTGGTGTACTGTAAATTAGTTTACGGTTGGACAGGTAGTCTTTAATTATGATTGTTAGATAAGATGGGATGTTATAGTGAATCATATTGTCGATTATGTCCTTGTGTTCTATAGAGTTGAAAGCATTTTTGATATCAAGAAACGTGAAAGTATTAATGTTGGTTACTATATGTTTTCCAGTGTGTCTGTCAATATTATTGCAGTGATCGAATAGGTGTTTAACAGCGTCAATTGTTGACAAGCCTTTCATAAAACCGAATTGCCTGTTGAACATGAATCCATTGTTGATAATGTGAGTATGCAGTCTAAACTTCAGTATATTTTCAAAAATCTTTGAAAGATTTGAGATTAAGCAGATGGGACGAAACTTGTTAGGTTCCTTTTTAGGGAAGAGTACGAGTTTTTGGACCTTCTAGTGTGTTGGATAGTTAAGTTGCTGAAGAATATCATTTAGGATTTTTTTAGTTTGGGGCACGTTATCAAGGATTAGTATCTTCAGAATTGGGTTGGTTATACCATCAGTGCCAGGAGCAGAATTTAGGTTAAGTCGCTTAGTGGCGTATATGACTTTATCATGAGAGATGGGAGGAATATCTTCTACATTGATATTTATATTAAGATTCTGTATTGTTTTCATTGGGGGGGGGGGGGAGAGTTCTTCCAAAATATTATCGAGGTCTTCTATTTCTAGGTTGACGGTTTTACTGGCATGTTTCTGCATTATTATTTTGTATGGACGACCCCAAGGATTATCCTTCAATTGATTCATTAAGGAATTCCAAGCCTCTTGTTTGTGATCCAAGATGGAGTTTTTGAATTCGGATTTGGCTGTTTTGTAGGTATTATAGAATCTATTATGGAAGTGTGGAACGTTGAATTTTTTATTGAGTTTTTTCAGTGTACGTTTTAATGTGGATAGGTGTGATTTTTGTTGGGATAAAGTGAGAGACCACCAAAAAGAAGCTCTGGATTTGTTTGAGACACTGGGTGTAGTTATTATTTTAAATGAGTTATTGAAGGCCAAGAAGATAGCATCTTGAAACTTCTTTAAGGTGAGATCTTCAGGTGGAATTGAATTGATGTGCCATTTAAAAAATAGCGAGCAAGCATCAAAGTTCTCCTTATCAAAAATCCATTTTTTATGGATAACTGATAAGGTGGGATTGTTGTTAATAAGTTTGATCTGAATATAATGATGATCGCTAAGGGATTCAATATCCTTAAGAGTTACCCAGTTGATTTCAAAGTTTTTGTTGCAGGTATAATTTGCCAGAGAGAGGTCGATGATAGAACTGCCTCTTGCTGAGTGAAAAGTTGAGATAATACTATTGTTGAGTAAGGTCAAGTTTTGGGAAATAAATAATTCATTAAGTTGAAGGCCTCTTTGATTATTATTTGACAGTTCCAGATTTTGGAGTGGGCATTAAAGTCACCAGTTATAATGATATTGAAATTTTTACGTTTATTCAGGAAAGAGGTTAGTGCTTCTGTATATTTAGCCAAGTTTACTAATTTGCCAGGTGGAAGGTAGGTGGAAATTACGTATATGTTGTTTATTTTTGAGATGCAATAGTGTTCTGAAATTTCTATATTTTTATAGGTTAGGTTGTTATTGATCATTATGATGGCAGATTTTCTATCAGAGGAAGATATATTGATAATCCTTGAATTTTTATGTGGATGTTCAGAGCAGGTAATAACGTCATATCCTTCTTGAAAAGCATGTTCAATTGCTAAATTGAATGCTTCAGAACAATTTTTTAAGTTGATTTGGAGTATTTTCAATCCTGCGGTTGAGGGTTCTTTATCTTTATTGCATAAGTGCAGTTTTTTGAACCAGTATAATGTTAATGGGAATCTAAATCCAAATCGTATTTGCAGGGGAGACAGATTGGATTAGGAGGACGACATGGATTTAAATCGTGTTTTGGGTGACCACATTTGTAGCAGAGGTGAGTTCTGTCAACGTTGTTCTTACATGAATTAGTTTGATGACCCATTTGTAGGCATTTGTAACATCTTTTAATTGATTTAGCCTCTTTGATATTACAAATTGACCAGCCAAGTTTTATTTTGTCGTATTTTAATAGGGATGTGGCAGTTATATTGTCAATAGAAAATCTGGCAATTTTGGTATTATTGAAGGAAGATTTTGAGAAAATGAATTTATAGTCAGAATATTTGTAATTATTAATAAGTGATAGAATTTGCTCCTTAATGTCATTTTCATCAAATGTTCCATCGATGTTTGAAATTTCTATTAAGGAAGTGGGAGTTAGTGTGGAGATTGCAGTGATTTTTTTAATTTTATCTTCCATGGCAGTCTTGAAGTTAGAGATGTTATCCGGGTCAGTGTTTTCTAGTTCAATATATATGTCACTGTTTGGTTTAGATTTTATAGTGGATATTTTTATGTTGAAATCTTCAGGGTTGATTTCCATCTTAATTTTATCAATAATAGTTTTCATTCTCTTAGAATGGGTTTCAGCTGATTCATTGGGTTTTGCAGGTAGAGTATTGATTTTAATGGCTCTTTTTTGATTGGGATTGCGATTCAATATTTTATTTGGGATATTGGGAATCGTATTAGGTTTTTTAATATTAGATTTGGCAATATTTACCTTATTTTCTGAAGTTTTGTTAATATTATTTTTGTCTTTTTTAGGTGGGCCTGTGGCAAGTTTTTGCTTTTTAGAGGCAGTGGAGTATTGAAGAGTAGGGAAAGCCTCGAGTGGTAAGGAGATGTCTTGGGTAATTATTGGGGTATTATTTTTCCTAATTTGTGATTTAAGTTCGATATTTTCTTGTTTTAGTTCATAGATTTGTTAGAGGAGCTCCTCATTGCCAATGCAAACAGCTTCCAGAAGTCCCCTGGTGTTTGCTTCAGTGGTGTCTAAGAGTTTTATGATGGCATCAATGAGACTGCCATTATTTTCGGCCATAATCTGGAAGTGTCTAGCACTGTTACGGTGAGTGATTAGTAAAGATTGATTCGATAGTATTTTTATAAATCTTGATTTAATTCCGGATATGTTTTTAATAATTTTGTCTGCAATTATAGGGGGATTTACAGAATCTGCTAATTCTTTGTCGAGTTGAGCATTGTAATCCATGAAGTCCATAGAAGTGGTAGGAGGATCATCCATGTTATCGGTAATTTCTGATTTATTATCGTAATCAGGAGGGTTATGGGTATTCAGGCTATTTGAAGAACCGAAATCTTTACTAGTTGTGTTAAATTTTCCGTTGTTATCATTTATAGTATTTGTAGAGGAGGGTTTAGTCCTTTCTGTTTGTGATTGGGGATTTTTCCTCATTTTTCGAGGGGTTGTGGGCTCCGAGGAACTAATGCTGATGGAGTCGTTAATGGGGGTTTGAGGGGCTTCTCTTTTTTGGCCCTTATTCATGATTATATATTTCTATATAATTTACAGTGAGAAAGAACATAAGAGGATGGAGGAAGATGTCGCCCGAGTCAGGGTACTTACGAGAAAGGAGAGAGAGGGGGGGAGGTTGAGCTCAAGATGGAGCAGTCGGACGTTCGTCCCAAGTGAGGTGTTGTCACGGCAATAAACAAAATCGTGAGTACAAAGCGAGTAACTGCGCATCGGCCGAAGCCAAAAAGGCAAAAGGTTAACCCGAAAACCGAAAAACTAAAATGCATTTAAAGTCACACTACAGGTAACGGCCGGAGCAATCCCCAATTGCCCAAAGGCAAAACGAGCCAGGGAAGCAGTTAAGCCCAGGAACAGCACTCCACGACAAAGGATCAAGGAAATAAAGCCAAATACTTCACGGATCGATACAGAGACAACCGCACTAGATGACCACCAAAAACAAAAGTCAACCTCCACCAATACCCCTGGGTACTCCGGTCAATTAATTATTCGATTTTTTTAAATCATCTTTTATTTTTTTTATTTATGATTTTCCATTGTTCCTGATTTACATTTGAATCTTTTAAGGAATCATTTTTGATGGCGCAGTGCTTGTTATAATTAATATTAACACATCCTTTTCTTAACTTTTGCTTAGATTTTTGATTATTTCTCTTATCATTATTCTGGGCTGATTTTTTTATTACATTAATTTTTTACTTGTCTTTCTTTTTCGACCTTCAACTATTTATCAATAATTTTGGTCTAATCTTTTCACTTTTAATAATTGGAGATTTGCTTTTACTTTCATTTTAGTGAAATTCAAATAATTTTTTCAAATTCGTGTTAATTAAATTTAAATTTTCATTATTCTTGTGAATAATTATTCTTATCTCATCAATTAATTTTTTATTATTTGAGATAATGTTTGCAATATTTGACTTATTGTACAAGGATAAGTTAAATTCGTTTGATAATATTTTAATTAAATTACTTGAAATGACATTGTTTTCACGAAAAATGTGTAAATTTTTTTCTAATTTATTTTCAAAAATAAAAATGATTTAAATTTATCCGATCACTAGCTGCAGTTCTTTTCGGTAGGTGAGAGCCGGACGAACCCGCCACCGCCGGATTTTTTAAAATACTCGTCGGTAATGTTTTCCAAAATTTCCATCTCCATATTATCAGTCATAATGTGAGGTTTCCTTTTTTTATTATTCGAATTAAAAAGCTTGCGCACTATCTTAGAAGAGCCACGAAGGGATCCTTCAAATTTTCTGTAATGAAAATGATTTAAATTATTACCAATACACTTTTTTTTTTTTTAATTTTTCTGGTGAGGAGAATTAGATAATTAGACACTCCGGGTCGCCCCCTCCCCCCAATAGACCATCTCGAGGAGAAACACCCGCGAGAAGGCACCCCGAGTAAGTGGTTCAAGCACCCCCCCCCCCCCGCATCAAGGCGCAAGAAAAGCAGCTGACCGACCCGGAGTAGTGTGGGGTTCGACCATAGATATAGAAATAAGGAGATGAAGCATAAAGTCCTACGTTAGACAAGGGGAGTGAAGCATACTGTGAAGTATAGAGTCTTAAAATTTCGATAAAAGAAGTTAGTACTACAATTCAATAGTTTCCCAATGATTAGGAATGTACTGATTGCCGAAAGACGGAAGAGATTCTTAAAGTTCATTTGACTTTAGTCTCCAATTGCACAGGTCAATCACCACACGTGCCACGAAAATTCATGAATATCAGAAACGTATTTCTTAATACTTCCTGAACATCGGTAATTGGGAACATACAGGAAGGAAATTGCATTTTTTAACTGCTCATAGCAAACAGAAAATAGGGCATTAACGTCACGCATTTCACCATCTAGAATGCAAGCTCAGCAGACCCTCTTCATGGGCCGAGATCTTTGCTTAAAAGAGGGAGTATCAAAAATTTATATTCAGTATTCACTTGACTTGAGAGATTAATAATTAACGTATTGAATTGTTCCGTGATTTACTACGGCATCAATAACGTCAATTCTCAGATTCGACTTGCACTTGTCGCTAAAAGATTATTCCTCTTTAATAGGAAATCTTCTAGAACCAAAATACTAGATTATCGTCAGCCGGTTATTAGTGCATAACGACGTGAGAACGGATAATACTAGATTTCGGGAATCCTAGTGATACTCCTCTTTTACATAGATTCGTTTAAAATATAACATCTTTGTGAAGAGTCATTCTTGTGTATTAGTGAGTGCGTAACCAGTATTCAGCAGAAATACTACACCTCCACGAATCACTTCGCTACCGTCCTGGTTGCTACATCTAAAGGTTATCTTTTAATTATTATTTATCGATAAATTCTGTATTGAATTCAGAATTTACACATCCCTCTCCTTGAAAATTGACTATTTGAGGAATTGTTTAATAAAGATAACTTTAGTCGTATATCGGATATCTCCGAGGTTATTTAAAGAATTGTTATAATTATTTATGAGAATTGCAATTGTTTCGAGATTGTAATAAACTATCATAATTCATTCTTAATTTATTCTTAGTCATTTTACCTAAAAATCAGATAAGGTACGCTTAGCGTTTTGACCAAAGGAAAAGCCCACCTCAGCAGTAATTCTAGCCGCTCGGAATTATTGTTGAAATTGAACGCGTCTTTAACTCCCAAGTTTCGACCTCTATTCAAAATTGACCTAATTCCCTAATATCATTCTAAAGATTCGTTCAGAACATTTATTGACATCTATTCTCCGATATCTCCATTCCTATTGACAAGGATCATATTTAAGGATTATAGATTTAATTAAATAAACAAACGTACACGCTCCGCAGTACGTAACAACTAAGGGGAGCATGGTAAAATTTGGTGCCGCATTGATGATTGGCTAAGTTAGATTCTTAGGGGCAGAAGCACAGCTGGAAGCATGCCGCGAGGCGATCCCTGGCTGTGTCTCAGAAAACGCTGTAACGATGTAAAAATCGTTATATCGTTCCCGACCGATTCTTGGTTCTAATCGGGGGACCAAGAATAGGTTGAGCACCCTCGGCACCGAGGCGCTTATGCTGATTGTCTGGATCAGTTGGCGGTCTCGGCAAATCGGAGTGAGATAGCAGTAGGCCGAACTGTGCGCTATCCGACGGCCGAGTGTAGCAGCAGAGGCTATCTTTGTCTCGCTCACTGGCGCGTCGCCTAATACAGGGCTGAACCGATTTTCTCAGCCACAACAGAATTTTAAAAGAGATGTTTTGATTGGTGAGGGAAAATTGAACTGTCAAACTGACAGTTCAACGAATTTCCCTCACTTCAAAGTTAGACTGCGAATAGTCAACTTCATGGCCGTGTACCGGATCTTCTGGTGTTTTATTAATTAGCGATTGTGTTTGTTTGTCGTTGCGTGGGCTAATCGTGCGTGCGGTGCGTGATCCTGTTTGCTCAGTGCAAGGGTGATTTCAGCATCTGTGCGGAGGAGAGTGGAGGACGAGCCGATACCACGGAGGGATCCTGTAGGGGACGAACCATCCTTGAGGGGTACCTGCAACTCATTTCCGAGCGGACGTGTCTACGATAGTAAGTGGGACGACACTCCACGTATCGAGAGCCTTTTTAAGTTGTAAAAGATCTGCGTATTCGTACCCACGGAGACTAGCCACCTCATAGCGCCGGAGAGTCAAGCGGGACTCGTCCAGGACGCACCGGTGTGTGAGTCGAAACATTCGGCCTTCAGGTTGGATAGTCTCCTCCTGAAGGATCAGGTGATCTCTGCCGGGGAGCAGAGAGTTTTCGATCTCTCGCGTCTTCGCGAGTGCACCGGGGTTAGTGACAGCACGTGCGAAGAGCGTGCGGGCGCTCCCGATTCTCTAGTAGGGCTTCTTTTATTGTATAGTTTAATTGCGAGATTGTACTTGTATTTATTTCAGAGCGAGCGGAATCGGTCGCGTTATAATAAACTCTCAATTTATACGGATTTTGTTTCTGATTATTTTTTCCGAGGTCACCCGCGTCTCTTAAGAATCCCACCTTACGGTCTTGCACCTCTCCGAGTCGGTCGGAAGAATTTATTTGTGCCGTGACATTCTCTGGGGTTTCACTCAGCCTCAGAGAAACGTTATTTCGCTTGTTACAACGCCCAGGTGGAGGTTTCAGTGGGTCGAACCCCACACTACCTCCGCACCGTCAGCCGCGTCGGAGCTTTGCGTGGAATTGGCGGCCCGTTTTCCCGCCTGGGATCTTTCTGCGCCCGGGGGGGTTCATCCTCCAGCGTCTTCGCCCTTCCTGGGGCGCCTCTGGGGACCGTGTCCTTTTCAGAGATTGGGAGCGCCTGGGAGTGTCCTCGGGGTTGGTGATGCCTCCGGGGGGTGCCCGCCTGGGGGTGGGGCGTCGGTGGGGGCGTGCTGGAAGCCCTAGCTCCGCGCGGAAGGGGGTGCGGTGGTGTCTGGATTGTCAGATTTCCTCCACCAGTCAAAAAAAAACAAAACAAAAAATTGATGATTGGCTGCTTTTTTTTTTTTTTCCCTCTGGTTGGGGAATCCTCATGGATACCTAGACCTACGATGGTGGTCGGTCCAGGTTATGCCGGACTCTTACCGGCTAAACCCCCGTCCAGACTAAGGCTTAGTGGATATTTATCGACGGAACCACTCAATAAGCATACTTCGCCGATATGTTCCAGCCTCCTTGGATTCTAAGTTATGATTGGCTGCTAATAAATTGTGTACAATACACCATACTCTAAATATATTAAAGCTATATTCGAGTATGGTCGTATATTTGTGGTGTACATACATATATATAAGACGTTTACTTTCTTAACCTATATCATATTAAATTATATACATAAATTTAATTACTTTTTATTTTTGTTTTAATGCATGCTATTTTTGATGTTAAAAATTTAAAAGAAATTATATATTTACCATGAGTTAAGAGACAAATTTGTATTTAGTCCAATTTTACTAGAACCAATGGGAGCTTTCCAATCGCTGTTTTAGGTAACACAACATGACACTGGTGTCGACACAAGTGCTTTCCAATAGTGCTACAAACCGACTACTCTTGACACACCAAAATAGGTGAGTTACGTTGTGTTTTGTTGAGTTGTGTTCTTAGTTTTTGATAATACTTTTACCATCTTAAGCTTTTGTAACTAATGATTAATTTATTCTTTCAATTTTCGGTAAAATGACTATATTAAAGTATTCAAGTGTTTTACAATATAATAAAATCCAATAATAGAATCATGCACGTAAGAATTAAACATTTTTATAATAGTTAGAAATAAGTTACATTTTTTATATAAAGTGTTAGTAAAAATTTATAACTACTATTACAATATAAGTGTACACAACTACTTTTTATGGAAGCTGTGAAGGAACAAATACTTAGAGGGCCGTTCGAAATACATTCTTCGCGCCATATAAAATTAAGAACACACTCGAAACTTAAAAACAAGAAAGAGTTCTAAATTCATGTTCCAAACACAGCTATTCTTTTGAGTTAAGTTGTGTTCAGCTGTGTGCTTTTGTGTTACTTGATTGGAAAGCTCCCAATGATCGTTGCGGCACCAATGATATTAACCCTCACACCCCTGAAGCGGCTTCCCCCCCCCCCCCCCCATAAGAGATTGCTCCATCTCCTTATTTCTATATCTATGGGTTCGACCCACTAAACTCCTCACCTGGGCGTATTCTGAGACACAGCCAGGTATCGCCAACTGGTATGCTTCCAGCTATGCCTTTGCCCCTATGATCTAACATCCTGACCCCCGAGAAGGCCAGGAAGCGACATGTAAACGTGCCCCAAGAATCTACAATTTAGGTTTATGATACCTGAGAAAAAGCAAAACAAGAGGAAGAGAAGAAGAAAAGAATCGAAAAAATTCCCCCCCCCCCCCTCCCCCAATTATCAATACTTAATAAAGTTTACACTATTATAGAAAGACGGGATTCCAACTTACAATCTATCGTAATTAAAAGCGTACGAATTAAAGAAATTCAAAATTTTTAGCTGCAACAGCGTTTCAGTTATTTCAAATCAGGTACCGACTGCAAAACAATTTAATTTATATTATTAAATTTATATTATCGAATTAAATTATTTTAAACATGCCTTCCGTCTCTCTCTCTCTCTCTTTCTCTCTCTCTCGCTTTTTCAATAATAGAAGGACGCTTCCTCAGAATTGCTCACTATCCCAGGAAGACGGGATTCCAACTTATAAAATTCTATTTTGAAAAAGCTAAACAATTTTCTTCTTTTACTGTGAGAATTATTTATCAGCTTTTCAACTGTTTCAAATCAGAGACACCGATGTCCTTAATAGAAGATTTAGGGTCTGAACGAACTCTTCGATAAGAATAGGAAATTGGTGACAGTGGTGGGATGCATGATTGGCGCCCACCCCAGTCGCAAGAAATTGGTGGCAGCGGTGGGATGCATGATTGGTGGCGCCCACTCCGGTTGCAATAAATGTACCATATTTAAATCCATTGATCATTATGTCAGTATATAATGGAAAATATGTTACCATATTTTTCAATTGTTTGCCGATATCGGTAGAATAGTATGGATTCATATTTTCTCCACTTACAGCACTATATGCTTCTTTCTTTTTACATTCTTTATAAAACTTGTCCGCCCAAAATATTATTTCTACGCTCTTTATATCTTCGGAAGATAATAATTCGAAGACATTATCATCTTCTTCAACTTCTTCTAACTGCTTAGGCTCTTTTAAACTCTTTATTTTATTTTTTAATATCGCATGAGTCTCGTTTGCAGGTTCATTAATTATTTTCCAATAAAACAACATTGACATTCAGTGCAATTAGTTTGTACTAACGCATATACGATAACATTAGAAAATTTGCACCTTTTAAAAGCAAGTGGAAAAGAAATTGTTATTTGTTGATATAATAAGTCATATAAAATATCTGTCCATTTGTAACGAGCAAACATTCCATAATGTCGGTTAGAAGCTAATCTATCTTTTTCTGAATACAAAAAAACTTGAGGTTTGATTTTAAGCCACTTAACTTTCTTGTACAAATCTAAGACGAAAAGTCTTTTACCACTTTGCGACTTAAAGCTGAATTTTTAAGTTATAAGAGTTTTTATGTAAGGAATTTGATTGGCTGTCAGTTGCAAAGTAGTATCATGTGTGACGTCAGATCGATGTGACGTCAGCGGAACAGCATCGTAACACGTTTAAAAAAAATACTAATCACCCGAGACTTAATAATTTAAAAAATTTTTTACTAATTGTGTACTAAATATTTACATAATATGTACTAAGTATTTTTAATATTAATTATTTAATTACTTTTCTTCATTTAGTACACATTAGCATTTAGATAAAGTTTTTAACATGTAATACGCGACCGACGATATCCGCAGCTGGGTGAAGTCACGGACAAATCCGCGCACCAAGAGACCGAAGGGTGCGGTCCTTGTGGATCGCGGTGAACCTTGATAATATAAGGAAACGTATCCAATAACAACACTATAAAATACTTAGTATAATAATTTAATGGTTGAAGTACGCTACCAACATTAGCATACAATCGGTAGGTCTCGATACAGTTGTTGTTCGCTGCACTCAAACTCAACGCAGTTTTGTTTTTTATGTCACATTGGCGCACTGGCACTACTGACACGTCAGCCCCCGTGTCTATGAGGAAGGTGGTCCCGGTCGTCCTATCCGCGATTATAAGGCGATGACGAGGGAATACCGTGCTTCTGATCGTCGAAGAAACACACCCCACTAGTTTCCCGCAGCTGGTTGATGATCTTGTTTCTTGTACTGGCACGGTAGTAAGCATACAGGTGCCTTGTCGCCAGACTTCGAATGGTAGCGACAAACACCATTCTTGTGGCCCGACTTGGACCTCGGTCGGCGGTTGGGCGTGTTGCTGTGATGGTGGGAAGAGCGTCCTCGGGATCGCGACCGTTGGTCTCTACCGACCTGTGTTTTCATTTCAGCAACGGCCTTCGTCAATTCCATGACTTGCTGAACTAAAATATCCGTTGGCTCTGGTGTCCTTGGGACTGTTGTTGTTTTGGAGGAAATGGCAGCTATAGCCGCGTCGGTGGTTCGGTCTATAGTCCTATCTGCCAAACCAGCCAATTTCTCCAGCCCTATCTCGTCTACCACCGCTAATATTTCCTGCACTCTTTTAGGTAGACGCTGTAGCCAAATAGTGCGGAGCAGATTTTCGGAGATGTCTCTCCCAGCCAGCGACTTCAGCTCCCGAAGCAGGATGGACGGTCGTTTATCTCCCAGCTCAACTCCGGCCAAGAGTCTTTTCAGCTGGACCTCCTGCGAGTCCGTGAATCGCCTGATAATGGCGTCCTTCAGGGTCTCATATTTCCCTGTTAGTTTCAGGAGGGGCCTCTAACACGTCTGCTAAGGCGGTTAGCAGTTCTTCGTCCAGGTATCTGACCACCGTCATGTACTTGATCTCGTCCGAACGGATTCTGTACAATCCAAATTCCGTTTCCAATTGTACGAACCATAACTTGGCCTTATTTTTCCAGACTGTTGGCATGCGGAAATTTCTGAATTCGGCCGAATGTAGTTCAGCCCCACAAGCCAACGTTTCAGCTGCTCCTGTCATCGGAGTGCCGGTGCTATTCCTACTGTCCGAGGAACCTTCAGCCTGTTGTTGACCAGCGTTAATCGGCGGTGATTGCGGAAGCATCTCACTCGTTTCCACTTTCTTTCCTTTTTTTTTCTTTTTAACGAAAGATCACGTCGGGGTCACCAATTGTGGGGATCTGGTGAGTGAGTGTAATCCTGTATTCTTACACGACAATAAATTCTTTATTCAAAAATTGCTAAGCGATCAACAGCCTTTTCGACTTAATCGTTATCCGACCTTAAACCGACTGCCTCGATCATCCTTATTGACATTTGTCCAAACGTTTGTTTAGCCGTTGGTCGGTCGCGTCAATTTGTCCGATTCCTTATTGATTTTCTTTCGAACACATTTCTAGGGTGAGTTCCCCACACGACCTATACCTATCTCACTCCGACTCACCGATGTCGCCAGTTGATCCAGACAATCAGCATAAGCGCCTCGGTTCCGAGTGTGCTCAACCTATTCTTGATCTTCCGATTAAAACCAAGAATTGGTCGGGAATGATGTAACGATTTTTACATCGTTACAAACAATAATAAAATAATTTATTAGACTCACCATTAATTAAGATAATCCGTATGAGATCCTTTCAAGACTCTGATTCTTTTTGTCTTGAATAAAAGTCACTTTTTTAATCACTTCAATAAAACTTACTTTGGATAACCACAATATTATTAATAATCACACTGGTCACTTCAAACCACCAGCATAAATAATATTTTAATAGTTCATATGCTTTAAAATTAAGACCTCTTGCGCAAAATAAGGATAATTGTACACTTAATAACAAACACTTATTAATTAATATATATATATTATAAATCGAAATTGTGCATGCCATTATATGCATATGCAGCAAACTGAAGGTACAAGCTAATATTTTTCATTTACAGGTATAAAATTCTTCCGACAATCTTATAAGTTCAGACAATTAATATTATTAATTTTCCAGCATACTGACCATACCCAATATTTAATAATTTGTCAAAAAATCAATAATATTCATTGTCTAAAGTTAAAAGAAAATCAGATTAAAAAATGTCAAATTAGTACTACTCATTTATAAGATGGCACTAAGAGATGATAAAGAATACTTCAATTACTGACTTTACAGAATTACAGGATTAAAGGAGTTTACTTTTTCATTATGAGTAATGCCTACATGGGAAGGTATCTAGAATAGGTGAATATTGCGATGGATTAAATGAAAATCAGCAATTAGTTTTTTGATGTCCAGGAGATCGGGGTTGATAGAGAGAGAGGGATGGGAGCTGCTGATGATAAAGAATAGAGGAGACTTTGGCAATCTGAGTATATACAGGGTGTTTTAAAAGTATGTATACACCTAAATATTTCAAAAACTGTACATTTTAGAGAAAAATTAAGAAAACGTGACTTTAGTATTTTAAAAAATCTATTTGATGGTGATAATGTTTTGACCTTGAGGTGTATCAGAGGAAGGTCATAGGAAGGTCAAGTTGATTTTTTTAACCCCCTAATTTTTATTACATAATCTTATAGCATATTTTATTGGCTTTTCAAAATACTATATTGAATTAATTAAATAATATTAAATAAGTTGATTTAATTAATACAGAAAACGATAAAAAAAGTGCTTCAACGTTTTTATTATTGTTTGGCTCACTGTCAAACTGTTGATGGTGAACAGTTTGAACATTTGTGTTACAAATGTTGTCTGAAATAAAGTGTGTCATTTTTCATTAACAGGAAAGTGTTTTCATTTAAGAAGTAACTCTTACCACTACTGGTAGTAGTAACATGTTTATAGTACGATAAATTAAAAAGTATTTAAAAAAAGAATATTTCAATATAGTGTTTTGGAAAGCCAATAAAATATGCTACAAGAATATGTAATACAAAAATTAGGGGGTTCTATTTAAAAAAAATTAACTTGACCTTCGTATGATTTTCCTGATACACTTTAAGGTCAAAACAGTATCACCATCAAATAGATCTTTTAAAATACTAAAATCACGTTTTTTTTTCTTAATTTCCCTCTAAAATGTACAGTTCGAAATATTTAGGTGCATCCACTTTTTAAACTCCCTGTATATACATCGTTGCAAGTAAAGTCATTGGGCAACTCTAAAGCTAGTTTTAATGTAACGCATTCGGCTGTGAATGAAGACAATATTGTTTAAGTACAAGAAAGAAGAAGTATGCAGGTCCAGAGAGAAACAGGCAACATCAGACTCATTTAAAAAGCCAATTTTGCTTCCATCCGCGAAGAAAGAAATTGTGTTACTGGGTCTGCAATTGAAATGATCAGAAAATAGGATATTAGGAAAAGTATGTTAGAGTGGGCATAGGATAAAATGGAGAAATAGTCGGAGAGATATTGTTTATAGTTTGTGTCTGCTGAAATAGAATCTTTGTATTGTAACAAATAAAATAAATATTGGTAATTTCTTATTCAATGCCATAATGAGTTAAGAAATATTAATTTCAAGTCAGTGGGTGATAATACTTTCAACGATTATCACCTCATATAAAATGTTAATAAGTGTTTATTTTATTTTAAAAATGTATACAAATGAGGAATTCGCGGACATGCGCAATCATATGGAGCATGCAATAATTCAGTTAGAGGAACAGTGGCCAGGTATAGGCAACTATACCCTAATTGGTGTATTCCGGACAAGAGTGTTATAAGGAGATTGATCTAAAGAGTTCGCAATACTGGCAATTTACAGTTAAAAAAGCCGGATAGTGGACGTGGCATAACAACCAGGACAGTGGAGATGGAAAAAGCAGTAATTGAAGAAGTCGAAGAAAACCCTAGTACAAGTTCCAGGGCCATTGAAAGAAACCTTGGAATATGGAAATCAACAGTGCACAAGGTGCTGAGAGAGGATGGTCAATATGCCTATAAGTACTGCCGTGTCCAGCAGCTTCAACCGAAAATCTATGAAAAGAGGTATAGATTTTGCCGATGGCTGTTGGACAAGGAAGAGGCACAGGAGGGATTTTGCCGCAACATCCTCTTCATTGAATGCGAAACCTAACGTGTTTCCCCATGCGTTTCCCTTCTTCATTTCTTGGTAACAGGTATAATTGCTTATACCTGGCCACTGTTGCTCTCACTAAATTATTACATGCTTCATATGCAATGGGCATGTTTGCGTATTCCTCAATGTATACAATACATATTTTGTTACAATTATCATGTTTCTAATAAATGTTAAAAATTTTTGTATAAATTTTAGTCTATTGAAATAAATTAATTTCAAAATATATAAAGTTTCGAATTATTTATTTTCCTATTTACCTGTTTACCTGTTTACAGTTTCATGATGGCCAGGAAAGCACAAGAACAGAAGAAAAAACATGTTTGCTTGGGTGTGACAAAGTATCTGTAGGCAAATATCTGATAATAATTAATAATTAATACTATTTCTAGCTGCTAGACTACAGACTGCAACTGCTACTTGTTATCATATAGTATCAATATCATAGTATGGATATTGTATTAACAGGACTACAAGGAATAGAATTATTTGGTTATACAGGATGTTCGGAAAAAAAGGAGGTATATTTTGAGGGGTGGTTCCAGACGAAATTCTAAGAACTTTTTTTGTTTTAGTATTTTTTGATTTAAAGTTTTATTTTTGAGATATTCAACGATAAAGATGTCATTAGTTAGACAGAGACACTCCGGTAGCTGAAGCGAGACAGAGTGGCGCCATCTCACTTTAACTATCGAAGCGTCTCTGTCTAACTAATGGCATTTTTATTGTTGAATATATCGAAAATGAAGCGTCAAATAAAAAAATGTCAAGAGGAAAAACTTCTTAGAATAGCCTCTGAAATAACCCCCTTTAATGAGTGCGGTCGTTTTGTAACACACTGTATGTACTGATAACAATGATCCTCTTTGAAATTTTAAGGGGTTGTAGAAGGGGTTATTCTAAAACGATATTTTATTTATCTCTTTTTGATTTAAGACTTAGTTTTAAAGATATTCAAAGACGAAGATGCTCTTACATAGACAGAGACTTTCAGCTAGTAAAGTGAGATAACATCACTCTCTCTTACTTAAATCAACTGATTATCTCTGCCTAATTAATAGCATCTTTGTAATTGAATATCTTTAAAACTAAGTCTTAAATCAAAAAGAGGTAAATAAAAAATCGTCTTAAAGTCGCACCTTCTACAGCCCCTTAAAATTTCGAAGGGGATCATTATTACACCCTGTATAATATTTCTATTTTATGTAATATTAATAATGTAAATATATGTAAAATATTTCTCCTTTAGAAAGAGGTCAGAGTGTATTGAAATTAATGAGCTGTAAGTATGTATATATTATATACATAATTTATTATTATTTAAAATATTTATATGCTACACAAAACTTTATGAAGTTTTTATAATAAATATAAGATATAATAAATTTTTTATAATTTCTTATATCAGTAAGTTGAATATGACATTGGAAATGATCAATCATAATTAAAATGTTCTTAATATATAAATATAAAAAATTTATAAACATAAATAATATAATAAATATGAATGTTTAATTGATAATGAATAAATAAATATAATATATAAATATGAATAAGATATGATAGATCTAATTATATGTGTATGCATCTGTACGTGTACAAAGTCTATATAGAGCTTATATATAAGTTTATAAATAATATTCAATAATAAATTTTTAAAAGATTTTAGAGAAGGAAAATCTAAGACAATTTTTTAATTTGAAGCTTAATTTTCAAAATATTCAATTATAAAAAAAACTGTCTCTGATATACCTTCTCTATAAATCATCAAATTTTTCATAGGTCATTGTTATACCTAGCATATAAAGTATATAAAAATTTAAAAATAGGCAAGTAAAAAATGTAAAGCTTTTAATATACAGGATGTCCGGAAAATGATGGACACTTTTCTCTTGATATTTTTTGATTTGAAGCTTTATTCTCAAGATATTCAATAATAAAGATATCATTAGCAAGACAGAGACACTCCGATAGTTGAAGCGAGACACAGAGTTGCTCTTCACTTTAACTATCGGAGTGTCTCTGTCTTGCTAATGGCAAATTTATTATTGAATATCTTGAAAATAAAGCTTCAAATCAAAAAATGCCAAGAAAAAAAAAGTTCTTAGAATTGAGTTAGGAGTCACCCCTAAAAAAAGTGTCTATCATTTTCCGGACACTCTGTATAGCATTTATAAAATATTATATTAATATTTTTATACAATATATTTAAAAATTGTAAAATATGCGTTCTATTTAAAACATTTGAATTATAATAAGTTTTGTTTTTATATTTAATCTATAGCATAAAAAACTAATTTTTATTGATTTTTAAATTTATAATTAAATTTAATTTTCATATTAAAGTTTAAATTTTTATTTTTAAATGTGTAATTATTTAAAAAAATTTTTTTTTTAAAACCAATTCTTTACATACACTTTTTAACGAAGATTCTTAACACTAGAATTGTAACATCTGTCAAAATGACTAATTTTACAAAATTATTAAGAGGATCCTCACCCGAACAAAATCGCACTTTTCGCTTTTTTTTTTCTTTAAAAATGAACGAATTTGAAAAAAGTTTGATGAATTTAATGAGGAAAGCTTAAAAATAGATCGTTACCACTTTTTGTTGCAAACCCAAAAAAAATTTGGTAGCATACAATTTACATTAACAATTTGTTCTATAACATAAAAACTAGAAGCTATTCTGAAATGAACTAGGGTAATGTCCCTGCAAAAAAAATCAAGGAATCAATTGAGTCTAGTCTAGATCCGAAATTTCAAGAAATGTGGAAATAAAGCAAGAAGTACGAAATATTGTAAAAATGCTAAAAATATTGCACTGTTTTATTTCGAAGCAAATAAAGCCGAGTAAAAATTAGTTTGTGCAGATGGCATGATAAAGAAAAGAGATCTTTTTTTCACTCTATTTAATTAAGAAACAAACCGATTTAAGTCAGGTGAGGATCCTCTTAAGAAATCTTTACTTTGTGTTACATTTTCTTTTCCAAAATTAATTTTACAGTAATAATAATTAAATAAATAATCAATAAGTTATTTTTTATTTAATGAAAATAAAAAAAAACTTTGTACAATATATACTTGTACCAAAACCATTCAAAATTATTATCAAAGTGTAAAATAGTCTCATCATTTTAGCGAAATTGAATTAACCACTTTGTACAACTTTTCAAAAGATTTAGAATTTTTATTGGCATTATTTAATATGATGATGATATCTATGATGAAAATGCCATATGGTCGCGAAATTGAATTTACATATTTTTAAGACCAATACTTTTGACTGAATTTGGTAGAAGTAGTTTCGTATAAATCTCGGTTATTGTGGTGTTAATGTTAACCCTTTGCACTCGGAGGCACCTTCTGAGAGGACATCGAAAGTCTAGCAAGCCACTCACATGTTTTTTCAAAAGTCATGAGAATTTATTAGTGATTGCATAAGATGAACTTATAGCGTAATCATGTTTTTATTCCGAAGATATACTATTTAATATAAGACGACTCTCGCCAGCACACCTTCCCAAACTGATGTCGCTAAGCTATTGGTAGATGGCTCTTAAGATGCACAAGTGCAAAGTGTTAAACATAAATGATTTCTTTTGCTATTTCTTGATTTGGATTTTTATTTTCAAGATATTCCATGATAAAGATAAATTCAATGAATTCCAAGATATTCAATGATTCATTTTTAATTAGACATTGACAATAAAGTAGAGTGTTAATATACAGGGTGTAACAAAACTACCGCACTTCCTTAAAGGGGGTGATTCCTGACGCTATTCTAAGAACTTTTTCCTCTTACGATTTTTTAATCTAAAGCTTAGTTTTCGAGATATTAAATAATATAAGTACTAATAGTTAGAAAAAGACAGATAGATAGTTGAAGTGAGACAGAGAAATGCTATCTCACTTCAACTATCAGAGTGTCTCCGTCTAACTAATGGCATCTTTACCAGTGAATATCTGGAAAACTAAGCTTTAGATTAAAAAATGGCAAGAGGAAAAAGTTCTTAGAATAGCGTCAGGAATCACCCCCTTTAAGGAAGTGCGGTAGTTTTGTTACACTCTGTATACAAGGCGCCTAGAAAAAAGCGAGCCTTTTTGTGGGGAGATTCCTGATGCAATTCTAAGAACTTTTTCCCTTTGGCATTTTTTAATTTAAAACTTCATTTTCAAGATATTCAAATATAAAAATGCTATTAGTTAAACAGAGATACCCAAATAGTTGAAGTGATATAGGGTTACCTTTTCTCATTTCAAACTTTGGAGTTTCTCTGTCTAATGGCATTTTTATCATTGAATATGTTAGAAATGAAGTTCCATATTAAAAAATGGAAAGGGGAAAAGGCTTTCAGAATTTGATTAGGGATAACCCACAAAAAAGATTTGTTTTTTCCCAGACACCCTGTATAACTTTTTTAATTATAAATTAAATAATTTAATCATTTCTTAATAAATATAATTTACTTAATATTATTAAATAATTTATTGTTAAATATCTTGAAAATAAAGCTAAATGGAAAAATAGTAAAATATCATCTTAATTTGCAGTAGAGAAATTACCCTTTTTAAAAGAGTGAGCTTTTTCAGAGCACTATGTATAATTATGACGATCACAATGTAATAATTATGGGGCTCTCAAAACTTTCAATTTCTGCAATGAATAATCCAACTTTTCCTGATTTTTAATATATTCTTTAAATACATATTTCACCATTCTGAGATTTCGGTTGAAATCTTTTTCTATTTCTTTATATAAATTTTGTTATTTATATATTAAAAAGATCTAATAAAATCTAAATATTTTGATTGCGAATATTATTCCTAAACGTAAAGCAAATTGTAATAAATATCTAAACGGAAATATGTATTTTTTAGAATTTTACCGCCGTAAAAAGTGGTGTTATTAAATTAGATGAATGTTTTAAACTTTAGGTGATGGTACTGGCGGTGGCCGTAACATAGATCTTGTCGCTGAAGAAAGTTTTTGAGATACTAAATGTGCAATATGTGAAGATCGTTTCCATATAAATTCCCGTGTTCTGTCATGGTTGTCAGGACTTTCTACACGCACCTGATAAAAGAAAAAATATTACAGAAAGATTGCTAAAATCGCATCATGCCCATATTTTATTTTAATTTTTTAATTGTAAAAAGAGTTAAATATCATATTTATTCTTATACCAATATAAGTTTAGACAATTGCTATTTAAGTAACAGTAACTTAATACCTTCATAAGTAACCTCTTTAAAGAAAGTGCAAGAATTTTGGAACACTATAAACCTTTAATTATAAATTATTAAAACTGATATCAAAAACATGACAGCATTTGTGATTTACGTTATTAAGATATAAATTAGAGTAATTTAGACTTTCAAATTTCAATTTATATTAAAATTTTTTATAATTTAAAAATTAACACTCGGATTGAATATTGATAAAAAAGGTTTTTTATATAACTTGACTACAAATGTCCCGAAAATGACATTCTCCTTTCAAATGTGATATTTCTGAGGTTAATTTAAATAGAAAACCCCTTATCATTTTTCGGTCTGGAATATAGCTTTTAATATCTTAAAAACTAAGCTCCAAGTAGAAAAGTAACAAAGGAATGTTTATTTCAATTCATTCTCAAGAGTATACTATATGAAAAGAGGGCGTCTAAATTTGCAAATTTTTGCGTAATACTTATATACCATAAAAGAATGAAAGGATTATGAAAAATATTGAAATTTATGAACAAAGGACACTTAGCTTACCTGCTTAGGTTGCAAAACTTTGATTGAGTGTAATGTTGCAGCTCCACCATGCATTACACGTAGACTTAATTTACCAGACATTTCGGCAGTAGTTGCTGTAGCACTACGTAATTCTTTCTTGGTAGCTCTACCAAATTCTTTCTCAACTTTTAACACAAGCGGTCCTAATGTAAATTTCGTTTTAATTGTAGTGTGATCACTCATCATATTCAAAGATACATCCCCTGATCTTTGTAAAGAGGCTAAACCATAAAGAGTTGCTCTTGCCTTGGGCTTACTTTTTGTCTGAAATAAATTCGAGATTTTTTAATTACACATAGAGAGTTTAAAACGTATCATAACTATTTTTTAAATTAATAGATAATAAATTATTATTAAATATATTACAAAAATTTTTTCAGAATTATTGATTACAACATCACCTTTCTCTAAATCTCTAAATATACAGGGTTTTACAAAACAACTATTATAATATCCTAATCCTATTACCCCCTTTAAGAAAGTGCGATTATTGTAATACATGTATAAATATATATTATAAATTAATATTACATAATATAAAGGAAAAAAAAATTTATTTATGAAGAATTAAAACAAGATGTATGTTACTTTAGTTTGTAAAATATTAAAAAAATGGTTAATTATGAATTTTTAACCTAATTTTGTTTTGTACTGAAATTTTTAAATAATAATATTTTATAATAACTGTTACTTTTCCTTGCCTGTTTAAACAAATTTTAATTTTTATAAATTCATTTTAATTATTTATATAACTTATATACAAACAAAAATGTATTAAAATATGTCTAAAAATAGAAAACATGATTCCCCAATATACAGAGTGTTGATTTTTCAATTTAGTTGTTAATTTTTGAAATATTCAATAATAAATATACTATTAGTTAGACAAAAATAGATAAATAGTTGAGGCGTAGTGACGTTATCTTCATCTATTTATCTATGTTTCTAAATAATAATAACTTTAATACTGAATACCATGGAAACTAAACTCCGGATCGAAAAGCGATACAGGATTTTTTGACTTGATTTTACATGAAGAATGATCCTTTCAAAAACCGTGCAACTATTTCGGGAAATTCTGCATATGTGGCATTAACATTTTTATTTTTTAAAACTTCCATAAAGGAATAATTATATTCACATAAGGTCTTATTAAAATGTACCTTGTTTTTATTGCTGGTGTTATTACTAGAATTATTGTTAGCCTTTGTCTTATTTTTCATCTTATGAGAAGAACTCTTTCTTTCTTCCTTAATAGCAATTGTATTTTCAGTAGAAGTTTCGTTAGCCATTGTTTTTTGATTTATAGCTGGTGTTGATGCTACATATTCTGTCTGAGATATTTGACCAGTTACGTGATCCCCCACTATCTGTTTCTGTAAATAAGCATAAAATTAATAGTTATAATTAACATATTATTATATTAAATTTATTATATTAAATTAATACACAAAATGCTTCAAAATAAGTGCACTGTTTCATATTGATGATTCTTGATCAATTTCTAACTCCAAATTTAAAAGATTTAAAAAAAATAAAGTCTTGTTAGAGATAAAACAGATAACATTATGCTGTCTGATTATTGGCTTAACGTAATTAGCTGTCTGTCTAATTAATAGTGATTTATCATTTAATATTTCGAAAATAAAGCTCCTTAATTACATATTAGCAATAAAGAATTTTTTGCATTTTTAAGAAAGTAAGTTCATATTTTGAGACTTCTATATAGATATAATTAATGATTTTACAAAATATAATATTGGACAATTTGATATTTTACAAGGGATTTTGTAAAATATTTAAAATTCCACATCAAATTGAGCATTGTTTTGTTGTTTATCAATTTCATTTTTCTTTCATATTACTACAAAATATTCTATGTTATAATTATAAAAGCATTAAAAATAAATATTTATATTGAAGTGTAAATATATTTTATTATTTTATAACATTTATCGTTGGTCACGATTTATATACTCTGTTGCAAAATTGTTACATTTCTTTTAAAGGATTATTTCTCCAGAATAAAACGAGTGAAAAAGTCCTTTATCACTTTTCTACCCAAAATTTAATTTTCAAGATATTTAAAATGAAAGATGTTATCAGTTAGATAGAAACAGATAGATTTTTAAAGTAAGATAACATAATTCCAAGTTTTGTTTGTGTCTTTTCAACTATTGGTTTGCTCTTGTCCATTGATACTAGCATCTAACTAATAGCATCTTTAATATTAAATATGTCAGAAACTAAACTCTGCGTTAAAAAATGATAAAGAACTTTTTATCGTGGTATACCTTCAAGAGTACCCCTCTTAAAGGAAATGCTATAATTTTGCAATTTTGTAGCACTTCCTCTAAGTACTATCTGTATAGTACTCCTAAGAGTAAATCGAGTGGAAAAGTCTTTTACCATTTTTGGATTCGGTGTTTAGTTTTCGAGATATTTAATAATAAAGAAGCTATTAGTTAGGCACAGACAGATAGGTAGTTGAAGCGAGATAGCACTACTTTTATCTATCTACTTCAATTATCGATCTGTCTTTGTCTAACTAATAGTATCCTTATTATTGAATACCTTAAAAACTAAACTCCAAATCGAAAAGTGATAAAGGATTATTCGTCGCAGTCTATCTTTAAAAGAAAAATATTACAACGTTATTGGATAATTTTAATTTTCCCATAATTTAAAACTTATACTTTAAACAGAAAACTGACTCAATGTTTTATACTTTGTTTAATCTAAGAATCTTGTTCAATTAAATGAATACATTAATTTAAAAACATTTTGTATGCTTTCAAAATAGAATTATCAATAGCAACCAAAATTCTTTTCTCGATATATCAGTATAAAATCAAATATATTTAATTTATTAAAAATATTAATATACTCACTTTACCAGTTAATGCTGAAGCAACTTTTATATTATCTTGGACATCTGAGTCATTTAAAGTATTTTCTTTTTTAATTATAGAATTTTTCTTCGAATTCTTTTTACTACTTTTCCTTTTTGATTTTTTATTTTTAGACTTATTAGACTTAGTATTAGAATTGGGTTTTATCAAATTCACAGATACTGGATCATAATTTGTACGGAGGATTTTATTAATTCTGCTAAGAATGTTATCAACGAAACGATTGTATTTAGCAACGTAAATTGCAGGTACGTGGTTATTTGGCTCCGATAAATCTGTTTCCTTAGCACCTGAAAAAAAAATGTGATTAAAAACATGACTTAATGATTAACGGTAACTTTTTTATTATTAATAGTAGTTGATTAGTAGTAATTTAATTAAATTTAATTTGAAATATAATTATGTAATAGTTTATTTAACCCTTTTAATGTCGGGCGAAACAGAGGTGACTGTGCGAAGATAACTTTATTTCATCCTTTCATTTCTAGTGTTTATTAGAGATTGAGCTATTTAAAAATATTTGTACAGTGGGTCAAAAAAAAATATAACATTTTCTTAAAAACGTACTCCTGAGGTCAAACTAAGTGAAAATACAGGGTATCCAAAAATTAGCGTAACCTTTTTAAAAGAATAATTCCTAAAACAATTTTAAGATATTTTTTCTTTATCAAATTTTGAAACTGAAATTTAATTTTTAAGTTAGTTAGACAGAGACAATCAACTAGGTAAAGTAAGATAGCATGTTGTTATCTTGTTTCAACTAATTGATTACCAGTTTAAATAATTGAATTTTTATTATTAAAAATGAAGTTTCAAATTAAAAAATACCAAGAGAAAAAGCATAATTGTGTTAGTATTATTTCAGGAATTACTTTTTAAAAAAGGGTACGCCAATTTCTGCGTCCGTTGTACATCATGTATAAACCTACACACATTTACATTTTATGCTCGAAAGAATTTGAAAGTATAAATCAGGTTACGACGAACGCATTTTGGATGAACGGGGCTTCTTGAAAGATAATGTATCGACCTTGACCGCATTCCGTTCTACGTTATATTCCCGTAACTTCCGCGTTAAACTGTGTCAAACTTCCGTAATAAAACATTATATATTTAACTTTAAGAAAAATTGATTATTTCAAGGAGTTCCTTATTATATATATATATATATGTAATTTATCCTTATAAAAATAATTTTTGTCAATGTTTATAATCAATGCTGGTTGATTATTAATTTATACATCTACAATTTAAGTTTTTAAGTATTTTTTATAAAGAAATAATTATTTAATCTGCTAAGTACTTCTGAAATATTACTGAATAGGTACAACTTAAACAGTTTTAATTATTTCTTGAATTATTAACTTTTTAAAATCAATTAAACAATTTTATATTTTTAGTTTTAAAATCTGTGTTTTCCTGAAATATTTTTAAAGTAACATAATTTGTAAACATCCAAAATAGAAATTTGAATCTTCTTTTTTTCATTGATATATTTCTTATGAATTATCAACAAAATTAATATAGTTTTAATACTTTCGCTGTTATTATAAAAATATTTCTTGATTTCCAGATGGGTACTGCGTTCAGACTTATTTAAAAATTGCCGACGTTTCGCAAACATTCCAATTTGTTCTATAGGGTTTAGTGATCTCAAAATTCGATTATCCGGAAATCAAGAAATAAAATTAATAAATTTTAACATGTGTATCAGTTTTATGTGCCAAGTAATTTTCAATAAAATTTCCAAAATTATATTTTCAATGACCGAAAACCTACTTAAAATCTAGAACCTTGAAGTCACAAACCGTTCAAACGCGAGGCAATGATCTTGAACTTAACGGTATCTCAAGGTGGGGTCTCTTTCGAATCTTACGATACGAAGACAGTTGTGCTCAAACTGGTTTGGAATCTAGGTCATAACCTCATTCTTAGACACTTGAAGACCTATCAACGACTACTGATCCAATCTCAACTATAAACTCTATAGTAATCTTCATCGGTATGCGTTCCTTACTAAGATGAAGGACCAAATAAATTTAATATTAATAATGATAATTGTTGTAATTGATTTGATAATTAAAAACGTAACTTTTCTCATCATAGTTATTAATAATATATTAAATTTAATATAAAGTTAAATGATGTACTAAAGAGAATTATTATAAAATTTTTTTTCTAGAAATATATTTTTTGTACTAAATAAATGGAAGATTAAATATATATCAATATTAAGATAGATTTTAAGGTCTTTTCACAAATAAAATAAGTAAGTATTTCATAAGTTAACCAGTTAAAAAATATGCAGGGTGTTATAAAATAAACGAATTTCCTTAAATAAGATAATTTCTAATACTATTCTGAGAACTTTTTTCCCTTGGCAGTTTTTGATTTGAAGCTTCATTTTCAAGATTTTCAATAATGAAGATACTACTAATCAGACAAAGTTACTCCGATAGTTGAAATGAGATAAAATGGCTAATAAATTATAAATGGAGAATGGATAATAAATGAAAAATAATATAAAAAAAAGAAAATATGATATAATTAAACTTTTTAGATAATTATTAGACAAATACTTAACAATAGATAAATTAATATGCAAATAGAAAAATATAGATAACTTTTTAAGTAAAGAAAACCAAATTAAATTATATAGAAGAGGTTCACGAGTTCAGAGGTGGGTCATGGTCATTGGTAGCAAAAGTGGATTATTCCAGTCTTTCATTCTAAAGGTTGCTTGCATACTAGATGCCATCTCGGTCGCTGACCGCGTTACTATCCAGACGCCGATTGTCAAAACATGGTGAAAGCCGGAAAAAATCTTGAAGTTGATTGGATCTTTAATGGATTCAAGACACAACCCGATAGAGTAGAAAGTTGAATTGTTGATTAAGTTCTAATATCATTTAAGGTCAGGCTTGGTGTCTTTATAGCTATTCAAATGTGAACTTTCCATTGCAAAAGTTTTTTTTTCTTTAATCTGAAGATACTAATACACCATAAAATGTTCATTTACTTTTTTACTTTTACTTCTTATTACAGAGTTAATAATTCATTAAAACTGTATTTTTTGCAAATTCTAAAATTATGTTAACTAGTAAATAGTCTGGCCTAAAATCTCTTTTTTTATCTATTAATTTTAACAATTGTTTAAAGATTTATGTCACTTTTAAGAGTGTACGAATACTTTTTACACCAATTTTATAATGCCTGAATGAGTGCAAAATTCGTTTACGCGCAGCCCATTTTTTCCGTTGTTAAAGACAGCATTTAAAAAGATTAAATATTATATAAATGTCATATTATTTTTATACCTCTAAGAAACTGTAATATCGCAGTTTTACTTGGAAATTAATAGTGACAAAAGGAAGAACTTTAAATGAAAGTGAAAAAGTCACCATTATAAATTTGAAAAAAAGGAGTGAATCTAATAAATATATTGCGAAGGAGATCAATCGTTCAAGATGTGTAATACAAAATTTTTTAAAACTTGGTGAAAAATATGGTTAAGAAACCTACTATGAAAGGAATTACAAAAATAACAAAACGAGAAAAGAAACAAATTATACTAGAAGCAATCAAAAATCGACTAAGTGCTGGTCAATTGCAGCAACATACAACTTCTAATAACTACACGACGCGTGCAATAAATTTTACAGAATTATCCTAATCTTATTTACAAAAAAACAATGTTAAAGGCATATCATTAAACTGATCGTTTAGAATTTGCAAGGAGTCATATGCATTGGGTTATTGAATGGAATAAAGTTGTTTTTTCTGATGCAAAAAATTTAATTTAGATGATCCAGATGGATTTTAATTCATATTGGCATGATTTACGTAAAAATAAAGAAATTATTTCAGCAGAAATTTTCATGGTGAAAGCATTATGATTTGGAGAGTATTTTCGGGATACGGAAAATTAAATGATAAAATGAACTCAGAAAATTACATAGAAATGCTAGATGAAACACTAATTTCAGTTTCAGAAGATACTGTTGGAGAAAATGAATTCATTTTCCAACAAAACAACGCAGTCATGTTTCAAGATTTTTTCGCAAATGGTTTAAGTCTCGTGATATTAATTAAATGGAGTGGCCGTATGTGGTCTTGATACGAATCCCATAGAAAACTTATGGGGTATATTAGAAAATATAGTAATGATCATCAACTTCAATGCGAAATAGAATTTTTTATTTAATGACAAATAAAGGCAGTCACCCAAAATAGTAGAAGTTATATTATCAAGTATTTTCAAATTTCGTTTAACGAATTTCATTACAAAAGATCATTAATTTGTATAAATTAGTGTAAATACACTTAAAAAATTTGTTTATATATATTTTTTAGGTTATGTAAAGAAATTCCAAGGAGAAAAAGTTTTCAAAATAGTGCTAGAAATCACTTTCGTCAAGGATGTTCGATCATTTTGTAAAACCCTATCTAGAATGTTTCAGTGAGATATAGCAAAATTTTAAGGGGTTGTAAAGGGGGTAATTCTAAGATGATTTTTCCTTCATCACATTTTTAATCGAAGTTTAGTTTTTGAGATATTCAATGATTAAGGTACAATTAGTTAGGCAGAAACAGTCAGACATTTGAAGCAAGACATAATAGTGCTATCTCACTTTAACTAGATCACTGTCTGTATCTAATTAATCGTATCTTAATCAGAAGAATATCTTAAAAATTAAGCCTCAGATCGAAAAGTGGTAAATAAAAAATCCACATAAAATTACCAAACTACAACCCTTTAAATTTATAGAATATGTCAATATTGCATCCTATATATATAAATAATTATATAAAAAAATAGTTTAAAGTACATGAAAATATATAATAGAAAATTGTTAAAAAATGACTTTTTATTTACTGCTTTTTTTGAACTAAAGTTTAATCTCGAGTTATTGAATGATAAAGGTATTATTAATTAGATAGAGATAATCAAATAATTTAAATAAGTCAACTAAAATTTATCTCACTTCAACCAATTGACTGTCTGCTTAAATAATATCTATATTATGAAATATTTTAAGAAATTAAATTATAAAAAATTATAAAATTCAAAAAATCATTAGTGAACGTGATCTACATTTTACATTAAGTATAATTAGTATATTATATATTATATTATGTAAGTTGCTGGCTATTGCTGCGATTTTCGTTTAAGTTGTTAGTTTATTAAGTGACGAATATTGTTAATTGGTAAATATTTATAGTGTTAATTTTAGTGGTGCAAAACTAACGAGTAATATAAGTATTATTATTATGATTATGCAGTATTATTTTTTATGCATCTTTATTAACAAAATTAGGATAATTAGTGACTTTTCACCCGAAGAAAAATCCAGAAAGTATAAAATGAATTATGTAACTCTTTAAAAGGATTAAATATTAAAATAAAAATGTCTTGTATGTTGCTTTGTTTTGTTTTGTTAAAATTAATATTTTAAAATTTTGTAGTTAATGATATTTTTTATAATTCATTAGATGACTGCAATTCAATTATGTTCCTGCTGAAATAACCGAAATAACAATTCTTCTAGTGAAAAAATAAAAAGGACTATAAGTTTTTTATGCCGATTGTTCAATTAAAGACTACTTGCGGTGGTTTTGATTGAATTATTAGGCGACAATGAACTATTAATGATTGTGCTAATAATGTATTTTTATTAATTTTAATTAAGGAATAGAATTTGAGTATCTCAGAGCAACACAATACTTTTGAGAGCCAATCAAAATACATACAGAAAAATAATAATAATTCAAAATCAAAATCCTAACTTGCAAAATAGTGAAGGGGAATAGTTTTTAGTTTAACATTAAAAATTAACCTTCAAAAAAGGTTCCTTTTTTTCCGGATTTTCTATATAATACTATTTAACTACTTAATGTTTTGAACGAAAGTGTTTCGTTCGCTAAACTATATTCAATTGTTACTAAACCGAGTCCTATTCGTGTATCACACTTCAAATTTCATTCACTCGAGACCATCACGCCTGTGCAGACTTATTACAATATTTTATCTATTCATTTTATTTTGAACATAATTCCTGTTGAAATATTATGTAGTAATTGTTTCATTAATTTAATTTAATTTTTAATTCTAATATTTCAATTAAAACGTGTATAAATTAATTAATAAAGGAAAAAACTTCAAAATGCTTTAAATATCATTTTTATAATAAAAAAAAGTCCTAGCTCTAAATAGTTAATAATAGCAAGATGAATTGAAGGCTTCTCGACTTCTTTATTAAGTATTCTAACGTTAAAGACGTTAATTACACAAAGTATCATTAACGACCACTGTACATTCTTTTTAACAATAAATAGAATAAAATATGGAAAAATTAGACTACAAAATACTTCAACCTTTCTTGATTTAATTTTGTGTAACTCAAAATCAAATGTAAATTTTACTAAATATGTTTAATATATAATTCCTCATACTAAGCTGAGTGGAAAACTCATGATAATGGCAGATGAAGAATTGTATCATGGTTTTAAATGTATCTAAACACGTGTGTGTAAAAAAAACAATATAATATAAAAATACTAATTTATCTGCGTTTTGCATAAAACCAATTAATCTACAAAATGAATGCAATTTTTAAATATTATGTATATTGATTATTAAAAGCGAAGAACAATAAATTATATGAGCAAGTGTGTACATGAATAGTTATGGTATATAGTCAGAGTCGTGAAAAAGATCTTAAAGTTAATAATTAATTTTATAAATGATTTTATAATTGATGATAAAATGATGTGCATGGTGATGTATAAAAAATAAATGACACTAATTAAATAACTACACAAAGAAGTAATTTAAGCATTAGATGAAAATGTTAGGTGAAGTAATAAAGGAATTTTCGATTCAGTTGAGTGTCAGGAATCATCTTTTAACTGGGAATATGGTTTTTTTCGGTTACCATATGTAAAATGTTAGAAATAAAGATTTTATAAAAATTTAATATAAATAAAAAAGGTTAAAATGAGAAATATAGTACAACAAAAAATTAAATTTATTATTTTCTTATGTCGTAATTAATTTTTAAAGAGGAGATAAGCTTAGAACTATAAACAAAATTATACTTTGTAGTAAAAAAATTATTCCAAAAAATAACTAATAAGTATTTTTTTCAATGTAGTTAGTGTTATAGCAATCTAAAATAATACAAAAAAAAATCGTTACCTGTCTTTTGAAGGAAAAGTATACAGGATGTCCGGAAAAAAAGGAGACATTTTTTGAGAGATGGTTCCTGATGCAATTCTAAGAACTTTTTTCTCTTGACATTTTCTGATTTAAAGCTTTATTTCTAAGATATTCAACAATAAAGATTCAACTAGTTAGACAGAGACATTCCGATAGTTGAAGTGAAGTGGAGCCACTCTGTCTCGCTTCAACTATCTATCTGTCTCTTTCTAACTAGTGGTATCTTGATCGTTGAATATCTCAAAAATGAAGCTTTAAATCAAAAAATGCCAAGAGAAAAAAGTTCTTAGAATTGCGTCAGGAACCACCTCTTAAAAAATGTCTCCTTTTTTTCCGGACACCCTGTATTTTGTAGGGAAAATATTTATAAGATCAACAATATATTTAAAAATTACTTTCATTTACTACATTTTCTTGCAATATGTCTCTTTTATTTGTGATCGAAAATAAAGTTAGAAAGAAAAATAGATTTTAACAGTTACAATTAAATTTCATAATTGCCAAAAATGGATAATAAAAGGTAAATGAAGAGAAAGAAACAGTTCATGTGTGCGCGTATAAATATGTTTTATAAAGCATATTAAGAATTAACATAAAGAAAAAGTTATTAATAATAATATTTAACTGTATGTTAGTAAAAAAAAAGTAGCAGCAATACAGTTCAAAAAGAATATTAATAAATTAGAAGGAAATAAAGATAAATACATAATATTTTAAAAGTGTGCATTATAAAGTTTCTCTTCTCATAATAACAGTTCTTAATCTTGAAAACATTCCATAAATATATATAAGAATTATATGAAAAGCCATAAATTGGCATATAACTCAATAAAATAAAATGAAATCAAAATATTATCTAGACTTTTTTTTGATCAAATAAATAATAAATTTATAATTAGTTAATATAAATTTATTTCAAAAAGAAATATAAATTTATTTCAAAAAGAAATATAAATATAAGTCTTTCCATTAAAAATTCATGTAATTATTTTATTTAATGTAACTTTAAATTAATTTGTACGTTAATAATAAAAGACAATATATATTAAGAATACTGTCATACAGGAAAGAGAACTTATTTTTTGAATTGCGTAATACTGAGGGTAAGAGAATTATGTATTAAACATATAGGATGTAATAATAATCCATGGATAAATTTTAAGGAATTGTAGCGGGAATGAATCTACGATAATTTTCCATTTACTATTTTTCCATGTGAGACTTCATTTTCAAGATATTTAATGATATTAATTAGACAAAGAGATTAGTTAGACAGTTAATTTGTTGAAGTGATTTACCAACATGCTGACTTCAACTAGCTCTGACATCTCTGTTTAACTAATAATATCTATATTATTAAATATTTTAAAATTGGAAAGATAGCAAAAAAAATCTTCTTTGATTTACCCACTTAACAATTCTTAAAATTTGTCCATGTGTTATTACTACATCTTTCATATGTATGAGTATACTTGAATACGTATAAATACATATACGATCATATACAAGGTGTAACAATGATGTTAGTTGAAATTTTAAGGATTTGCAGAGGGAGTGATTCTAAGACGATATTTCATTTACCACATTTTAATCTGAAGCTTAGTTTTTGAGATATTTAATGATAAAAGTATTATTAGTTAGACAGAGACAGTCAATTGATTAAACTGAGGTAACACCATTCTGTCTCACTTCAACTATCTATTTGTCTCTGTCTAACTAATAGCACTTTTATCATTAAATATCTCAAAAACTAAACTTCAGATTAAAATGTGGTAAATGAAAAATCATCTTAGAATCACCCCCTCTACAACCCCTTAAAATTTCGACTAACATCATTGTTACACCCTGTATACACATCTCTGGGCATGATATATTAAAATTGGTAAATAAATAAATGCGACACAAATTTGTTGAAACAATAAATTAAATGTATTTATAAATTCAGATTAAACAATTAAACAAATTTTCTGTACAAATCTTTTCACTCTGAATACTTTACAGCTCATAATTTTTCTTTTTATTTGTGCGCGAACAAGTTACTCGGACACAGTTTTATTATATTTCACCGAATCACATTATCCAGAAGCATTTTTGAAATTATATTATATAAAGCTTCTGGGGTATATGTACATAACCGCTATAAATTTCCTTTATTTGTTTATTCAGCTACTTGATGAGATTTCAGTTAAATTCATTAAGTCGATTAAACTGAATTTTAACTTCTGATTTTGTTTATCCATTATTGACTAAACAGAACAATTATTTTAAATTCACAATTAAATATTTTTGATCAAATGTATCATGAATAATGAAATTTAAGTTTGTTTAAAAGATCATAGATAATCAATTATATCTTAAGGTTGTATAGTTTTCATTTTCTGATTAACCCAACTTTCAATTTATCATAATTTTTTTTTTCCTATGCTTTTGATCAGTGAAATTGTAGACATAACGTCTATAGTGTCATAAGTCAAAAGATATTTGTACCGTAGAAAAATATTTAATTAAATATTAAATAAAACAAGATTCATAATTGTTTACTGATAATTATGAAAGTTGTTTTACTTTTATCGCGTATTTGTATAAAGTAATAAAGTAATATCGTCCTTTTATAAGTTCACGTTTTTATACTTGAGGTATCGTAGTTAATAAATAAAATATAAATATTACCATTACATACTTTATAAGTTATCATTAAAAGATATTTGAAAATTTTACGTATTAGAACGTTGGCGATAATCTTTTTTAATGATGAAAGTTTTATAAAAATATTTATTAATTAAAAATTCTTTGAATACCCTAAGTTTTTACTCCTATTAATTGTATTCCCTTAAAAATATAATAAATAATTTTATAATATAAATACTTAAAAGTGAAATAGGGAAGTACTTTAAAAAGTTTTTGTTGATTCGAGAATTTAATAAAAATATAGTTTGGCTCTTTTTTGCTCTTTGTAAATATTTATACATATGCTTATTTAATTTCAAAAGTTATAAAATAAATATTTATGACTCTGCAATAAATAATAGATTAAATAATGTAAGCTAATTTTTCATGTTTTATCGTCTAAAGATCATCAACTTTAAATATTTAGTAAATATTTTAATCTCGAATTATAATATTATAATATCGATTCAATCCCTACATTTTTTTTATATAATAAAGTAATTTTATATATTCTTTAGATTTTAATTCAAATAAAATTAAAAGAACCTTTCAAAAAATTTTAGTATAAATTTTAGAAATAATGATAATAATCTGAATAGTCTAAATAATTATGTTTAAGATTAATATACCAATTGAGAATTAATGTGAGCAAACGTTAAAAACTTTCAAAGATAAAATAAAAATTTGTCAATATCGTTGTGTGCATTACTCAGTATAAATGGAATCTCTTCAAATGTTCGTAAAAACCCTGTTATAAAATTAATATATTTCCATTGATGATAATGTTCAAAATATGGGATTTAAAATAAAAGGTATTTTACAATATACATTCCTTCAAGCAAAAAATTAAATAATTAAATTTGAAAAATATTTCGAATTTCATAATATAAATTTATAATTGTATAAATTTAAAATTTGCGAAATTATATTAGAGAATTTTATATTTGTAAGGGAATATATATATGAAAACATATATATGTATATACGTAAATGTACAATGGGCCAACGAAAACTGTATTAGAGGCCCCATTTAAACCGGTATATACACGAGTTCAAAAAAATTATGAAATCCTCGCCAAGGTCATATACAAAATGCATAAAAAAGCCAAATTGCTTTCTACTGACGATCAACTAATAAATACACCTATACATTTAGGATTTCTCATAGTGTAGCTTCTGTGTTTTAGTAGCAACATCTACTATTAATTATGACTTTACGCTCTTTTTACTATGAGAATGGGCTTTACTACGGGATTTTCGCGCATGTTTCGAACCATTAATGTGTTTCTTGCTCTTGCCCTTGAACTCACGTGCACGTCTGGCGCCAGCGATGTCGGCTATAGTGTCCTCGTCATCATCATCCTCATCGTCATCTTCGTCATCATCGTCTTCTTCATCATCGTCGTCATCATCTTCGGTGATATCTAAATCGACATCATCGTCATCCTCATCGTCATCATCATCTTCATCGTCATCTGCTTGGCTGGATTGAACTGGAGCTTGCGCTACAACTGCTGGAGTATTCACTGCCTGGACAACAGGGTTAACTACGGATTCCGCACCCTCGATATTTGATTCTTGAATGCTAGTAGCCGCTTGCCCTTCTGGAACAGCATCCCCGGTTTCTTCCTCATCATCGTAGCCTTCTGTATCTGCTGCAGTTGGTTCGTTTCCAATAGCTTCTTCAGCAGCCGTTTCCTCATTTGACGCTTGGTTTAAATCTGCTTGGACAGCTGCTGGAATAGGTGGAGATGCCACTGCAGATTGTGACTGGGAAGCTGCTGGTGCTGCTGGGACTACTGGCTCGACTACTGAGCTAACTTCATCGTCATCATCATCATCATCTTCCTCACCTATAACAGAATTTAGGAGTTCCTGGCATAAATACGACTGTATATAAAATATTCAATTATAGATTATTCATATACATATATATATTTTTTTTCTTTTATTCTTATTATTAGCTATTAAAAATGATTATTCTTTAAATTAAATCTGTCAAAATTATGTAAATCTTAAAATAGCAGCTAGACAAATTATTCCAACAAATAAAAAGAATTTTAAAAGCGTTTTTAAAAGTCTACTTATTTTTGCTAATAAATACTAACAATGTTTTTAAATATTATTTGAGTAATTCATCTCAAATTAATCTATTTTATTTGAAAAATCTAAATAAACAAGTAATTATTAAAAAGTTAAAGATATTTTTATTTATATATTATTTTATTATAAAAAAAACATATTCTGTATGATTTACAAATTATTTTTATGTATATTCTTATAAAAACGTGATGTGTTTATTTCATTAAAAAAATGATATACTAAAATTAATAATTAATAATGAAATTAAAATAATGTTATTTACAAGGAATTAATTTCCTTATAATTTATAAAAAAGTTAAACTTTTAAAACAACTACATTTTAAATTATATAAGAATAAACAAATCAGTATAAATTTATATAAGTTATATAAATTAGTTGTACAAGAATTCCTGAAATAAACATACGATTTTAAAAAAAAAAATTCTTTATAATTAAGTCGAAATGTACTTTACCATTTTTTAATCTAGAATTTTTATTCCCCAAGATATTCAATGACAAAGATACAATTATTTAGATAGAAATAGACAGGTAGTTGAACCGAGAGAAAGTGATATTTTATCACTTCCAAAATACTATGTATCTATCTCTGTTTAAATATTAGTAACTTGATTAATGAACACCTCAAAAACTAAGCTTCTGATCGATGAATATTAGAGAACTGTATACACGGTGTAAAAATGACATATTCCATAAATTTAAAAAGTTGTAGAGGGAAAATTATTTACTACTTTTCAATCTGAGGCTTAGAATCAAGATAGTCAAAGTCACAAAAATGTATTATTAATTACACAAAAATAGTCAACTAGTTGATGGAAATTAACACCACTCTGTTTTATTTCAAAAAGAGAACTGTCTCTTGACAGAGATAGCTACATAACTAATGGTACAAATGAAAAATTGGTATATGAAAAATGGTCTTAAACTTCCTTAAAATAAACTTCCTTTAAGGAATTTACTTCTGAAGATAAACTGATTCGAAAATTCATTTTTCACTTTTTAATTCGAAGCTTTATTTTTAAGATATTTAATAATAAATTTACTTTTAATTAGACGAAAAGAGGCAGATAGTTAAAGCGAGACAGATAAATTAATAATATCTATTTTATTAAATAACTCGAAAATTTTGGATGAAGAAGCAGTAAAGAAATTTTTCCTCGGTTTGCTAGCGGGATTAGCCTCTTTTAAGGAAGTTTTGTAATACTCCATATAGGATGTTTTAAAAGGGTATGGATAAACTTTATAAAGTTGTAGAATGGATGATTCGAAGACCATTTTTCATATAACACTTTTTGATTTGAAGCTTAATTTTTAAGATATTCGATGATAAAGTAGTTATTAATTAAACAGAGACTGTAGGTTGAAATAAAATAGATCGGTGTTACATTACTTCAATTATCTGTTTATCTCTATGTAACTAACTGTATCTTTATTATTATATATTTGCAAAATTAAGCTTTGGGTTAAAAAATAGTAATGAACTTTTCAGTTTGTTCTCAGAAATAACAACATTAAAGAAAGTGCAATAAGTTTATAATACCTTGTATATACTACTTTTGATTAATTTCAATACATCCCCAGATTTGTCAATCTATTTCTAAAGGATAAACGTTTCATACATATTTTGCACAAAATAAGTTCGTTTATTATAACAAATATATTTTTTAAGTTATATAAATTATATTTGTACAACATTTACACGAAAATATTCGAAAAAAATGGATCTAAAAAAGCGGACAAAACCTTTATAATGTTTAAGCCTGATTTATAAAAATAAATAAAATACAGGGTATTACAAAATGATAGTACTTCCTTAAAGGAGACAATTCATGACATTATTCTAAGAATTTTTCCTGTTGGCATTTTTTGATTTAAAGCTTTATTTTAAAAATATTCAACGATAAAGAAGCCATTAATTTGACAGAGACACTTAGATAGTTGCAGCGAGACAGAATGACGCTACTTCACTTCAACTTTTAGAGTGTCTCTGTCTAACTAGAGCCATCTTTACCGTTAAATATCTTGAAAATGATCTTATCAAAAAATGCTAAGAGGAAAAGTTCTTAGAATAGTGTCAGGAACCACCCCTTAAAAAATGTCTGCTTTTTCATCGCACATCCTGTATATGAAATATAGTTTGAATATTTATTATTGAAATTTCTTTAGATAATTTAATATTTTTATTTTAGCATGTTTCAAATAATTCATAATACATATTTTTGATACATGCTAAAATGAAAATACTACATTATCTAAAGAGATTTCAATATTAAAAATGAAGCTATATTATAAATAATACTTGTATTTAAACGTGATATATATGAGTTACTTTTAAAATAATACAAATTTAAAAATATATTGGGATAACATAATTATTCGTAATATATGTAAAAATTGAAATGTTAAGGAAAATTTTAATAAATAAGTGTATCACATATAGTGTCCTTATCCACTTTTCGATCCAGATTTTTATTATCAAAATATTCAATAATAGAGGCAGTATTAGTTAGTTAAACTCAAGCATATATTTGAAGTAAAACAGAATAACGTTATCTCACTTTAACTAACTGATTGTGCATGTTTAGCTAATAGTAGCTTTATTAGAAAAAAAAGATAAAGAAAAAATCATCTTAAAATTATCTCCTCCACAATTCTTAAACTTTAGAGAATATTTCATTATTACACTGTTTTTATACTCATTACTATAATTATTCTTTAATTTAAATATTAGTATTTATACATTTAATATATACTGGTCTGTTATTAAAGTTTGCGTTTTTAGAGTTAGCTATGTTCACAAATGATATCTAATTGTGAATTTAAGCCTTTTAAACGCGAGTATTGACAATCTAGGTCAAAGAAAAAGATGTAGCAGGCGTAAAAATTCTTTTTAAAAGAGGATCGTTCCTCGTTTATGTTAATTCAGACTGGTTCGAAATACATCATTTACCGTTAACTCTAACGAGTAGAGATTTCATCAAGCATGACGTTCTTTCGCGCAATGTAAACGATGTTTATATAACGGTCATTGGATTTTAAATTCCACAAATTGGCAATATAAATATATTTCATTCATAAAAAATTATGACATAATCCACATTTCAGTCTATCGAAAAGAAGAAATTAAAAATCATAATTATATTTTTCTAAAATTTGTATCAATATAATTCTCTGCCACATCTAATGAGAATAATCTAAGATTACTTAAAGCAGAAAATGTTTCATTATTAGAATCATATATTTTATTATTAATATACATTAAAAAATGTCTAGTGATTTAAAGCAGTAGTAAGAATAACTCAATTGCATTTATTATGTGACTATTTGCACTTATAAGTAATCAATACAAATTTAAATTCATATTATTTCTCTAATTATTTAATATGATAAACGACATCTATCTTTATCCAATTAACGATACTTTTATCATCATATATCTTGAAACTTAAGCTTTAGATTAAAAAATGGCAAAGGACCTTTCGCTTTGGTTTACCCTCAGGAGTAATCCCTTTAAAGGAAGTGCAGTTATTTTGTAAGATCCAATATATAATTAACTTAATATAATGAAATTAATTCTTTAATCATCTATATACAGGGTGTAACAATGAACCCCTTCGAAATTTTAAGGGGTTGTAGAGGGAGTGATTATAAGACGATTTTTCATTTACCTCGTTTTGATCTAACACTTAGTTTTTGAAATATTTAATCACAAAAGTATTATTAGTTAGTTATAAACAAATAGGTAGTTGATGTGAAACAGAGTATCATTGTCTCACTTCAACCAATTGACTGTCTCTGTGTAACTAATAGTACTTTTATAATCATCCCCTTTCTGTGTGGATGATTATATTTGACTGTATTTGGCTGTACCTCACTGAAACACCCTGTATATATATAATGACAAATATTTATTTATTATAAAAAATTGTGAATTTATAATTTATAAACTTTTGAAGCATAAATAATATTATAATATTATTTAAAATATTTATTTATGTGGGGCATTTTTCATATGTAAGGTTTCCAAATAGTTGCACTTCTTTCAAAGGAGTTATTCTTCACATTAGACTGATTGTAAGTTAAAAAGCCTTTTGCCAGTCTTAAAAATTTTAATGAAGCGTATACGAAATGTTATAAGACTTACACACTTCCTTGAAAGCGTATACTTCTAAGATCAAACCAAGTAGAAAACTCCTTTGCCACCTTTCGATCAGAAGCTTAATATTTTCAAAATGTTTAATAACAAAGATACTATTAGTTGGACAGAAACAGACATATAGCGTGTTGAGATGAAACAGAGTGACACTATTTAATTTTTACCATTGGACTATTTCTGGTTTAATTAAAGCATCTTTTTTATTGAGTATCTTGAAAACTTTGAATCAAAAATTGGCAAAGGATTTTTCATCTCGGTTTATTCGCAAGAGTAGCCTCTTTAAGAAAGTTTGTTTTGTAATGCTCTACACAGGGTGTTTTAAGAAGGTATGGTCAAACTTTAAAGATTTAGAAGGGGTGATTCTAAGACCATTTTTCATGTACCACGTTTTGATTTGAAGTTTAGTTTCTAAGATATCTGATGATGAAAGTGTTATTAATTAGACGAAGACCCAGTTAGTCGAAATAAAATAGATTGAAATTATCTCACTTCGACTAATTGACTATTCTTGTCTAACTAATAGCGTGTGCTTAGTGTGTATAGTGTATCTTTGTTGTTAAATATTTTTAAATTTAAGCTGTAGATCGAAGAATGGTAAATGAAAAATTGTCTTAAAATATAATCTCATTTTGATAACCCCTTGAAGAAAAAACTTACTTCACTGAAACACCTCGCATAACCTACGTAATAAATATGTTTAAAAATTTTTTTTAATGATTCTACGTACAATTACAGACATACTTATGTAGAGTTTCTATACTCTTTATTGCTAAACAATATTCTTTCTTCATTCAACTTAGTTATCCATTAGTTATTTATTTAGTAGCTATTTTTTCTAAACTTAAATTTAATAGAATATTAATAGTGTTCATGCAGTAATGACAATATTACCAAGTACTTTGTATATTTTGCTTTTTATTTTAAGTGGATAGAAAAAAAGTTATTATATTGAAGGTGATGCAAGGAAAAAGAAACAGTCTTTACTTTAGTTTCTTACTGTGTAGTCTTACTTTGAAAATATTTGCTTTTTCTTCTATTAAAAATTGACATATTGACGGTAAACAATCAAAAAACATAATGCTATAATACGATTATCACTGTTTAGTTTTTTTAAATAAAAAAAAATCTAGAAATTTGCACATTTCTCGTAGTATTTAATGAGAATACTCCCTTAAAAGAGATAAACTTTGAAGCAGGTTAAGGAAAAATTATAATTTTTTAATTTGCTCGAGTAGACAATAAACTCTAAATGGTTAACCCTTTGAGCGCCAAGGAGCGCGATCACGCTCCTCAATACACTGGTCGAAAATATTATTATTTTTCACTTATGTTGAAATTATAATATTTATGAAATAATAACATTAATTTTTTATTTTTGAAATACTTTTCGTAAATAAAATGTTTCGCAATATGAAATATATTTATAAATTTTTATGTTTCTCTAGCAGCGTGGCACTTTTAGCTAATTCTCTAAAAATCATGTTGGCACTCAAAGAGTTAAGTCACGATAATGGTGAACCATAAATTATGTAAAATAAGATAAAAACCAAACGACCAAAAATTGTTAAAAATTTGAAAAATCAATTCAATAATACACTTTTTAATATACGTTAGACTTTAATTTATTTCTATAAGATGAATAGTTATATTAAAAAAAATATGAAAATTATATTCTACGGAATATCATACAAAATTTCCTCTTTTTGAAATAGTGATTCTTGATTCTAACCAGTGCTAATTTTTCTTCTATTTAATTAAATGTTTTATTTCCAAGATATTCTATAATAAAGGTACTATTAATTAATTAATGAATTAATTCAATCTGATCAAGAAGGCGGACGAGTTTCGCACCAAATACATTTTGAATATAGAGAAAGAGTAGAATATACAGACAGCTAGTAGAAATGAGGTAATGCCTTTAATTTAACTAATAGTACTTTTATTGTTTAATATTTTTAAAACAAAATCCAAATTCAAAAAATTATATAAAATTATCATAATTTGATATTAAGAATCACTTGTAATATTCTAGTAGTATTTTATGCACTTTTTTAAACTTTATAAATCTTAATATACTACCAATTTTAACACATGTTTGTAATAAATATTTGCAAAAGATATTTTATATTTAATATTTATTTAAATTATTTAACAATAAAATATAATATTAATTTATATATGCAGGGTATAAAAATGATCCCCTTTGAAATTTTAAGGGATTGTAAGGGTTATTCTAATACGATTTTTTATTTAACTCCTTTTGACTTAAGACTTAGCTTTAAAAATATTTAATAACAAAGATGTTATTAGTTAGACAGATAGTCATCTAGTTGAAGTGAGATAGCATTACTCTCTCTTACTTTAACCAACTGACTTTGTCTGTCTAACTAATAGCATCTTTATCATTGAATATTTTTAAAACTAAGTTTTAAATCAAAAAGTTGTACATAAAACAAATCGACTTAGACTTAACTCTTCTGCATCCCCTTAAAATATCAAAGGAGATCATTGTTACACCCTATATATATTTTAAAAATTTTAATCTATATAACATTAAATTAGAAATATTTTTCTAACTTTTAGTTTGATTTAAAATATATAAAATTTTATTCATAAATAACCAAATTTTATAAATAGTAATTACTATTTTATAAAAATATATATTAAAAAATTTGATTTTATTCAAATAGCAAATGTTAATTTGTTTTTAATTTAAACAAATTTTAAACACTGATACTTCTTTAAATAAACTAAACTTTTTTGTTGATAAAACCTAAGTATTTTTCAAAATAACAAATTTGGTAATTATAATTATTTGTACTAAGAAGTTATAGATGATATTATTTGTTATAAGTTTAATTTGCTTGAAAAAATAAATAGATAAAAATAGAAATAAACCTAATGTGTAAATCTACAAAGAATTATTTACTAAAAGTCAACTTACCGCCCAAAATATCTTCAATAAATCGCTCAAGATAATCGTCATCGTCATCGTCATCATCATCGTCGTCATCATCATCATCTTCACCTGCTATATCGATGTCTAAATCATCATCGTCATCATCGTCGTCATCATCATCACTGTCTGCTGCTGGGACCTCAGGTGCAGCAGCCGCTTGTCTCGCTGAAGATTTCTCAGTCAGATCATTTGCAGTTTTACTAATAACTTGATTGGGTACCGGAGTTCCTAACGTCCCGAGAGCCACACAGCAAACAAGCAACAACGCTATCACTAGTTTCATATTTCTGCAAATAAAACAAAGAAATACTGATAAAGTTTTATATATAAATTAATAATTTAAAAAATTACAATTATCAATACATATAATGCAATATTTATAAATATAAAAAATTATCGAATTGATTTATAGTAACATATTAATATGAACTTATAGGAAAATATATAGGGTGTAATAATAACAGCTTTATGCTCAATATAGTCCACAGTGTGTCCGGAAAAAAAGGAGATATATTTTGAGGGGTGGTTCCTGACGCTATTCTAAGAATTTTGTCTCTTGGCATTTTTTAATTTAAAGCTTTATTTTTAAGATATTCAACGATAAAGATGCCATTAGTCAGACAGAGACTCTCCGATAGTTAAAGCGAGACAGAGTAACACCATCCCACTTTAACTATCGGAGTATCTCTGTCTAACTAATGACATCTTTATCGTTGAATATAGCAAAAATAAAGTTTCAAATTAAAAAATATCAAGGGGAAAAGTTCCTAGAATGGCGTCAGGAATTAACTCTCAAAAAATATCCCTTTTTTCCACACACACCCTAATATAATAAAAGTACTATTAGACAGAGACAGTTAACTAGTTAAATTGAAATAACGTCACATTTTATCAGTAGAATTATTCCACTATCTCTGTTTAATTAATGCTATCTGCATTATTGAATGTATCAAAAAATTTCGGATAAGAAAGTATCGATTCGATTTATTTTTAGGAATAACTTCTTTAAAAAAGTGCGAGTTTTTGAACACTCTGTATAAGTTAACATAATTAATTAACACTATATATTTAAGTAAAATATAATTGTGTCGCAATGTATTATATAAGTCATGTGAATTTAAGTTCTATTAAAATAATATTAAGTATTTAAGGAAAATATTCTTAATGTAAGTTGAAAAGTAAAGCAAAAGCAAACAAGAGAAAATCACTAAAACTGGCATATCGATTTAAATAAAATTTTAAGAGATTATAGTAACTACTTAAACATGAGTTACACCAAAGCCATTTGACGAAACACTCAAACATTGTCTAAAAAGTCGATTTCAAAATTTTCTGATTTTAAGTAAACATGCTTTTTCACATTGCAAACCACTTAGCATGGTTAAGTTGAATAAAATCAGCATGCGCTAACATTGTTGCGTAGAAATTATGTGTTCAATCTCTTAAGGGTAATACTCCTTTTTTTTTATTGCTCATTTCTGTCTTACATTATATTTTTAAAGAAAATAAATATATTTTTAAGTTTTTTTTTATTAATTATAATCAAATTAAATTAATTTTTTAATTAATTTTCGACAGCAGCATTAGATGCTAACAGCAAATCTTCAATTTATAATTTTACAAAATTTACTTTTCTACACTATATGATAACTTAATAAACTCGATGAGATATACTTTATAAGCTATTAATTGTAATTGAACGCAATATTTTGTCTGTGTTGTCTCCTTAAATAGATAAGTCAAACATCTTATTTTGATTATGTTTAGGCGATTTAAACTTAATACATCTATATGGTATTTTTAATATACTCCATAACAGAGTCATTTATACATACAATATTTATATAAGCAATAACTTTTTACTATATTCGTAACTTTATAAAATACTATATTAAAATATATATCTCTGGAAGTAATTTCTTGGAAATCAGATACTCTGAAAATTTTACTCTGTAATACAGGTTGTTGCAAAACAACCGTACTTTCCTAAAGGGGATGATTCCTGCAGCAAATCTAAACATTTTTTTTCTTGGAATTTTTTGATTGGAAGTTTTATTTTAATGATATTCAATGATAAAATTGCCATTAATTTGACAGAGACACCGGTAGTTGAAGTAAGACATAGTGGTATCAGCTCACTCCAACTATCGATGTGTCTCTGTCTAACTAATGGCAATTTTATCATTGAATATCTTAAAAATGAAGTTTCAAATCAAAAAATGCCAAGAGGAAAAAGTTCTTAGAATAGCACTAAGAATCACCTTCTTTAAGAGGATTTTGTAACATCCTCTATATATTTAAAAAATTTTTTAAATCTGTTTATTTTCTTTCCAAATATAATGTCAAGCATAAAAGAGAGCAATAAGAAAATCTAAAAAAAATTATTATTCTTAATAGATTTAATTGAAAAATCTTAATATAAATTTTTTATATATAAATTGTATACACTTCTGTTCTTATTTTGTAATTAAATTAATACATGATATTTTTTACACTATTTTATACACAAAACTCTAGTAAATTAATAATAATAATAAATAATAATTCATTTTTTATACTACTTTTTATTTGCAAAATTTAAATCAGCTTTTAAAATTAACAATTCTATTTAATGAAAAATAATAAAATTTACTATATATATATTTATGTTTCAAACAAAAATCCCCCAATAAAAGCTCTTAAAATTATGTCAGAATCATTCCTCAAAAAAGGTCCATTTTTTCCGGATTTTCTGTATATAAATATTTACCATAAATATTCTTGAAATTTTACTTAAGTTACTTAATTTTAATGGGATAAATTTGAAAAAATATTAATGCGTATAATATATGTATATATATAAATAAAATATAAAATATGTATAATCATACAGGGTGTTTCAAAATAAACATGGTAAAACCGAAATGAAAAGTCTTTTACCACTTTTCAATCTGAAGCTTAATTTTTTAGGTATTTATTAATCAAGTTACTATTAGTTAGACAAAGGTAAAGTTGAAGTGAGATAAGACCACTCTGTCTCGCTTCATCTCTCTATCTATCTCTACCCAATAATATATTTATTATTGAATATCTCAGAATCTAAGTTCTAGATTGAAAAATGGTAAAAAAAAACACATTTCGACTCTGTTTCATATGAAAAATAACTTTTTTAAAAACCATGCGTTTATTTTGGGACAATCTGTATAAAAAACTTCCACTTTTATTAAGGTATTAAAACAAATCATTATTTCATTAATATTGTGTGAAAGCCGTGGTATGTCAATCATGTCAAATATGAAACTCACGGGTCAGATTTGTGGATAATTATAAACCGATGTGTTTTTGTCTCACAATCAGTTACGTATTATTCATGACCGCTCTTGAACAATGAAATATAATTTCGAAGAAATATTATTAAAAAAGCTACTAATAATGTGTTTAAAAAGAACACTTAGTGTTGCTGATATCAGTGAGAGTTGTGCTTGCATCGCACAGAATGATATTTAATGGATATTTTTAATAGTCATAACATCATAATTGCTAAAACGTCAAATGGCTCGATGCGTAACCGCTAAGGTCTTAGATAGGGCAAGGGGTTAATAAAATAAGGCCTAAATGAGAGAAGTAAATAAGTTATACCTGCTTATTGCCTAAATTTGCCTCGAAATTTGAATAACTCTTACTTCAAATAATTATGAATAATGATATAATTGAATAATTATTACATTCGTTTTCTCACAAATTAGAATTAAATACATTCTTCGTATACAACTTTATTATACTTAAAATTCATAACATTTATATTATAACATTCTCATAACATTATATTCATAATACATAATACAATTCTTTTCTTTTTGATAAGATAAATTTTAAATATGAAGATCGCGGCAGCTTTAATTTTTCGTATGTCACATACAGTGGGTGTAAAAATATTCGTACACTCTTAAAGTACATAAATCTTTAAACAATTGTTAAAATTAATAAATAAAAAAGAGATTTTAGACCAGACTACTTACTAGTTGACATGTTTTTGGAATTTGTAAACAAATGCAATTTTAATAAATTATTAACATTTAAAGAAAACACGCAGTTTTAAATATTTTTATACATAGATAAATTAAACTATTAAAATATACGTTTGATAGAGAAGGTAAAAATTAGTATAACCACAAAATTTCATGCAAATCGGTCTATAAATGAAAAAATTACAGCGTACTGAAGGTGCATAAATAGCCAAGTTTTCCAAGATTTTATGTTAAATTGAATATTTTTTGCATCATTAATAAGCTATAACGTTTTCATTTATGAAATTTTGAAGGTATATTAATTTTCACCTTCTCTATCAAATGTGTATTTTAATCATTTTATTCATCCATGTATAAAAATGTTTAAAAATGTATATTTTTTTTAAATCTTGATAATTCATTAAAACTGTAGTTTTACAAATTCCAAGAACATGTCAACTAGTAAGTAGTCTGGTCAAATTAACTTTTTTTATCTATAATTTTTAACAATTGTTTGAAAATTTGTCACGTTTAAGAGTGTATGAATACTTTTTACACCCACTGTATCTATTCAATATAGATATATCCTACCACAAAAATTTATTTTATTAAAATTAACCATTATTGCATAAGTTCTAATTGTCTTGAAAATAAAAAACTGATACATCAATTCAAGGTATTTCTCACAAAAATTTCGAAGCCGATACATCGGCTGTAAGATAATAAAAGGGTTAAAACTTACATTAGCTTGGTAATTATGCATTTTTAGAAAATATAGTAATAGATCTACCGTTCTCACAATTTACAAAAGAAATTAAATAAAATTAGAAAGAAATTAATTCTTAATTTTATTTCAAATTATTTTATTTTTATTTATTTTTATATTACTTTTTGCTTTGATTTGAGATATTATTGCTTATTAATAGATTTAACTAATAATATCACAAATTTTAGGGAGATATAATATTAAGAATTAAGTACATATTATAAGTTTATTGTAATAGAATTATTTTTCTTATTTAATTATTAAATTACATTAAAAACTATATTTTCATAAGGCATTTAAAACTTTCCTTAAACATTTGTGTAAATAATTCCAATCAAATTTTAATTAACACAAATAATTAAATATATAAATCAAAGTAAGCCGTATAAAGCATCTCATTTATAAGAAGCAGTGGAAAGTATAACGGTAAAATAGCGATATCTGTTATTTACAACGGTCCACGTGGGATATACCGCATACCAATGAGTTCTTTCTCAAGTACATCAAAAATTTCGATATATTATGAGCTATTAATAGTTAGATATTATGTAAATTTTTCCAAGAGTTATAAATTCTTTTAATTTTGCAAAGAGCACACACATATATGATATACATATCATCTTGAAAATTAAAAATCAATTTATTAACATAGATATATATTTAGAGAATTATAGGTAATAAACCTTTGCAATTAATTAAGTGTATGTATATATTTTTAAAAAGATATTTGTTATATAAATATTTTCAAAAATAAATAATATATTTATATATAAAAAATAAGAAATAGAAGAAAAGTAAAGACATTATTAAAAACAATTAATTACTTTATAAAATAATTAATGCATTAAATAAACAAATTAAAAACTTGAGTAAATTTTAATGAAATCTTAGAATTTTTTATTAAAATGTATAATTGATTTATTATGTAAAAGAGACGCTTACCTAGAGGTAAAATAATTTTAAAAAAATTAATAATTATCAGTCTTTTATGAACGAAAGATTATGAAATACCTTTGAGTTATTGAAATGTACCTCGTAAAATTTAAACTTCCAATTTTTTTGTTAAAGTTGAAGAATTAAGAAAATAATTTACTTTATTTGTTAAAATACCAACTATCTATTTTTTTTTAAAAAGGTTCTTTTTTAAGATTACTTGTATTAAATATCTAATATTATCATACTTTAAACATTATTTTAAAACCATTTTTGAATGATTTTAAAAAATTCATTATAAAAAACATTTTACGTAAACAAGTACTTTTCTAATGATTAATTCAAAAATAACTTCCCTTTTATTTAAATAATTCTTATCACTTTTAAATTAACTAAATTGGTTTTTAATTCCATACATAGTTAAAAAAGTTTAATTAAAGAATTCCCATTTATTTCGAAAAATAATGTTTTGTTTTATGATATTCACATTAATCACAGAGATCAAAAATAATTAGATAATCTTTTCACCAAACGTTAATGATTTTATGTCATAACAGAGCGTACTTCCATCAATGAATATTGTTTAAAATATTTATTAAAAATTCCTAAATATTTACCAAAATAATTTTTAACCTCATCACACAAAAACCACACTGATTATTAATGAACTGTTATGTTTGAAAATGTTGAAAGTTCATATTTGAACAAAAATTAATTAATGAGTATTTTAGCAAGAAATAGCTATGTCGTCTTAAAATACTTATTAACTAATATTTATTTTTAAATGAACTTATACCACTTTTATAAATAACAGTTCAAATGATCAATTAATATCTTCACTAAATATTATAAAATAAATACAATATATAACACGTATAAATAAAATAGGAAATAAATTCCAAATAATTTTCTCTTTCTTAGAGAAAATGAGCGTTGCCTAAACAAAAAGTGGAAATTGATGTTTATGGTAAACTGAAGGCACTCACCTAACGAAAAACGTCTTTTCGCTTTAAATCTTCCTGTCGTCGAAAAATATCGACTATAACACAGCAAATTGATGATGAACAAAAATTTAAAAATTCGAAAGATCGATCACGCGCGTGTCGATCTACCTGGGCACACCGAGAAACACGGCGAGAGTGTGAAACAGCCGAAGTGCCATGGGTCGCCTTTTTATACCGGATGCCTCCTCCACCTCCTTCGTTCTCTTTCGAAGTCGTCCTCCTTCTTAGAGGGTCTCTCACATCGATTTACCCCACCTTACGCCACACTATATCGCTTAATAGTTTTCTGCGTGAACCACCCATCCGATCCAGCTTTTATTCTATGTTCTCCACGTGGTTTCCTTGCCATCCTTTTTTTTACTTTCTTTTTCCAGTTTTGTCACATGCAGATAAAAATATTAAATATTAGATCAGATTATTTGATAGTTTCTATTTGTACTTCTATTATCTAATTTCTAATAAGAGAGGATTCATGTGCTTCTGAGAAATAAAAGAAAGAAAAATCTTCATTTTAATAATATCATACTTGTTTTATATTACTTAAACTTTATTAAGTCTTATTACTTTAATTGTTTTACTAATCTAATATTATTCTTAATATTTGAAAAATTAGCAACAAAGTAATATAATACACAAGTACTTCTAAAAAATAATACATTTTATTGAAAAGTAATACTTTTAAGGTTAAGTAAGCAGTTATTTTGTAATTTTTCAAATTTAAAGTTTTGTTTTTAAATTGTACAAAATGTTTTCTTAGTCAGTAGACGCGAAATTTTTCCATCTGGACTTTAATCGTAACAAAGAGAAAACTAACAAATTTCAAGTTTAATAATAATAAAATCAAATAAATTAATTTTATCATATTTTTAAACTTCACAATTATGCAGGAAATATTAATTTGGTAATTATAAAATGAGTTTTCCTTTGCCAATTTATTGATTTAACCTTATTTTCAAGTATTCATTAATAAAAGTATTATTAGTTAAAAGTAGTATATTATTTGGAGTTAGATATAGCAACTCTATCTTATTTTAATTAATATACCGCTTAAGCTTATGTCTATGATTAACAAATAGTACTTTTATTATTGAGTATTTTGAAAATAAAATTTTAAATTAAACAATTGCCAAAAAAATCATCTTAAAATTACGCTTTCTATAAATCCTTCAATTTTGTTACATTGTCTTATTACACCTTGCATTTATAAGTAATGAATCTGTATATAGAGATTGTTATTTAATTATCTACAGGCGTTCCAGAAATTACCATAATTTTTCTGAAGAACTTAACTCATAAAATGAAACTAAGTAGAAACACCTTTTGATCTGAAATTTAATTTTCGAAAGATATTCAATAATAAATATAGTATTATTTAGGCAGATAGGTAATCAGCCAGTTAAGGTGAGAAGATATCACGCAGCTTCATTTCACTTAGTTGACTGTTTATATTTAATGAATATATACGACCTATATTATTAAATAATTTGAAAATTAATCTTCAATCGAAAAAATGACAAAATTATTTTCTATTCAGTTTAATACAAATATACACTTTCAAAAATGTATCCCAAATTTATAACATTCAGTAAAAATTAACTTATAAGATAAAAAATTCTCCTTAGTTAAGAACTGATATATATTCATAAATAAAAGTTAATGATCATATCAAAGTTAAAATTGCATAAAATAATAAACAAATTATTGAGGATTTATATTTATATTTTAAAAATGATTTGCTTTTTAAAAAAATAATGTATTATGTACACTTAAGAATTAGTATTTAATTTAAGAATTATTTTGGATGGTTAAACAAAAGAGTTAAATAAATTTGTCTCATTTTGTTTCAATTGCATTCTTCCTCACATATTTATGCATTTGAAGATACAAGTGAAAAAAAAACCTATAATATCGATTAGAGAATATCTTGAATTGTTTATTTTTACAGTCAGTGAACCCATTTTAGGTTTCTTGATAAAAGTGTTTCTATTTTTTTGGTATGTTATCAATTAAAATATTCAAAATATAGCAAATCAACATACCAAAATTCTATTTACCACAAATCTTGTTTTCTGTTTTATTTTCAGTTGAAAAAAGTATAAACGCTAAAAATAATATTTTCTACTCTATAAAATTGGCCACAAGTGTGTAAGAACATATTGCACATTAATTAAGCTTAACCCTGAACATCACATATTGCCAATATTTTGAATCATTATAGATTTAAATAGCAAGTGATTTTTTTAGTAATATTATAATTAATAATAAATAATTATAATCGTGCTTTTCATTTTTGTACAATATTTATATTTAACCTATATTCACATTAGCAAAATTAAGTTTTTATATGTAAAAAAAATTTTTCCGTTGAAAAATCTTATATTACCTTTATTCTTAATTAGACTGGTAAAGTCTGTTTTTAAAAGATATTTCAATATATTAAAAACTATATATAAAATGTCTGAAAATTGGTGCACTTCCTTTGAAGAGTATCTTCCTGTGGGCAAATCGAGTCGAAAAATCTTTCACCATTTTTTTATTTAGAGTTTAATTTTTGAGATATTTAATTATAAAGATACTATTAGTTAGATATAGACAAACAGTTACTTGAAGCGAAATAGATAAAAGAAAGAGAGAGAGTAGTACTATGTCGCTTCAACTATCTGCCGGTCTTTGTCTAACTAATAGTATCTTTTCATTAAATATCTTGAAAACTATGCGTTATTTTTAGCTTGATTTACCCGCAGTAAGCTACCCTTCAAAGGAAGTGCGTTAATTTCCGGACACCCTGATTACTTTTTATTTAAAAATAATTCAAATAAATTAAAAATCTCATCTATATCTAATTTAAAAAATTTAAAATAAGAATCAATCTATAAATAAATATACTAGGTGTTAGAAAACAATCGCATTTTCTTAAAGGTGGCGATCCCTAACGATAATTCTGAGAATTTTTTCCTTTTGGCATTTTTTGATTTTAAGTTTTATTTTTAAGATATTTAATGATAAAGATGCCATTAGAGTTAGACAGATACACTGATAATTGAAGTGTGATTATGCCACACTGTCTCACTTCAATTATCAGAGTGCCTTTGTATAACTATTATCATTTTATCTTGAAAATAAGGCTTCAATTCAAAACTTACTAACAGGAAAAAATTTTTAGAAAAGCCTCAGAAATCACATCATTTATCGAAGTACTTGGGAGTGATTCTAAAACAATCTTTCATTTATCACATTTTGTCTGAAAATTAGTTTTTAAGATATTTAATAATGAAAGTACTATTAGTTAGATAGAGACAGTCAAATAGTTGAAGTAAGACATCGACACTCTATTTCACTTCAACTATCTATCTGTCTCTGTCTAACTAATAGTACGTTTATCGTAAAATGTCTCAAAAACTAACCGTCAGATCAAAATGTGGTAAATGAAAAATCGTTTTAAAATCAACTCTCTTTTCGTCCTCTTAAAATTTTGCCCTGTATATACAGGGTACTGGGAAATAACCGCAAACCAAAACAAAAAGTTCTGTACCACTTTTTGACGTGGAACTTAATTTTTGAATTATAAGAGTTTTTCTGTACATAATTTTATTTGATGTTAACCACAAGATGATATCAGATATAACGAGAATTTACTGTGACGTTAACAAACAGCATCATAGCACATTGGTATGCTTGTTAACTTTTTATCAATAATAACATTATTTATTAGGTTCACCATTAACTATAAAATCCATGGTAGATCCTTCTCATGCCTTTGATTCTTCTTTGAAGTTTGCCCTCAGAAAGTTACCCTTTAGAGGAAATACCGTGATTGTTCGTGGTTTTGCGAATACAACTCAGCTTTATACAGGGTGTCCGGAAAAAGAGGAGACATGTTTTGAGGGGTGATTCCTCAAAAGAGTTCCTCTTGGCATTTTTTTATTTGAAGCTTCATTTTCGATATATTCAACGATAAAGACTTTCCGATAGTTGAAGTGAGACAGAGTAGCGCCATCTCACTTCAACTATCGGAGAGTCTTTGTCTGACTAATGGCATCTTTACCGTTGAACATCTTAAAAATAAAGCTTTAAATAAAAATATGTCAAGAGAAAAAAGTTTTTAGAATAGCGTCAGGATCCATCCTTCAAAAAAGTCTCCTTTTTTTCCGAACACCCTGTATTATTGATAAGGAGAGATCGTTCGCACATCCACAAAATGGGGTTTGCAAATTAGTCCGCGATTAAAGGCGCACATCCGGGCTCGTGGTCAGGAATTAAGGGTTCGGTCAACCCTTTCGGTTTAGAATACAGCGTGCGTCTGAATTGGAGTTTAGGCAGAAAATGGGATATGCATCGGTGATAATCGTTTACCGGAGGCACCGAGGATCCTCTATTGTTAGCTATATTATTATTAATTATAAAAAGTATTAAAAGTATAATTTATTAACTATAAAAAGTTAAATAAAAATATAATTTTCAACGGAAAACTTATTTTTGTTTGTTATTTTTATTTATTTTATTATTGTTTGTTGGTATACAGGGTGTTAAGAAATAAGCGCATGATTTTTAAATGGGATGCTTCTAACATAAACATGATTCGAAATATCTTTTATCACTTTTCTATCTAAAGCATAGTTTTCACGATATTCAATAGTTAAAATACCATTGCTTAGATGGACAAATAGATACTTGAAGTGAGACAATAGTTTCACTTCTCAGATAGGATAATCTTATCCCGCTTCTCAATTATCTAACTGTCTTTTTCTAACTAATGGTATTTTTATTACTGATTATCGCAAAAACTATGCTTTAGATAAAAAAGTAATAAAAGATATTTTAATTTTGCTTTACATTAAAAATAAGCCCTTTTTAACCCTTTCACGGTTTTGGACGAGATATCTCGCGATCCTTTACTAGCCGATTTACACTTTTGACGAGATATCTTGCAACTCCATATTAATATAATAATGCTTTGTAAAATAAACTTGATTGCCTAACATCAATAATTTTAAACTACAAAGCTATAATTTAAAGCTAATTATCTTTATATTTATATTATTATGTGATCTATCTCTTCTTGCCTGATAAGCATGCTTTGATTTTTTTTCTATATTTTTTTATGTTGATTTTAGTATATTATGAACAGGATGTTGATAACTATTGAAGTCGTAATACAATATTTTCCGTTCCGTGAAATATTATATCAATATAGAGTCACGAGATATCTCGTCCAAAGTGAAAATCGGCTAGTAACGGATCGCGAAATATCTCGTCTAAACCCATGAAAGGGTTAAAAATCATGTGTTTATTTCTAGACACATAAAATGCTATATTAAAATTTTTAATATAGCATTAGGAATCACCCTCTTGAACCCATTTAGTGCCAGATGACGATTATCGTCGCTTGCAATTTTTGCAAAAAGTGCCAACGGCAATATATCGTTGCGCATCCAATAGCGCCTTACTATTCGCATTGCGAGAGAACTCTATCTCAAAATAAACTTAAAAATATATTGGCATTACATTATTCTTCCTTTCTTCCATAATATGTAGCTTCTAAAAGTATGTAAATGTCATTCTTAGTTTGATTTTTATAAGCTTTTTTCCAATCCTTAATAAATTTATCCAATTCATTCAGCTATTTTCGTATAAACACTTGTTTTTCGTCCGGAACTAAAAGGGTTAAGAAAGAGAGATCATTTTATAACATCTCCTATATTATTTGTTACTTCAAAGTTAAGTTACTACTACCAATTTTGTTCAGTAGGTTATAGTTACATAAATATTGTTACGTCTTAATATATAGAGTATACAGGGTGTCCGGAAAAAAGAAGACATTTTTTGAGAGTTAGTTCCTGACGCAATTCTAAGAACTTTTTTCTATTGGCATTTTTTGATTTAAAGTTTTATTTCTAAGATATTCAACAATAAAGATTCCACTAGTTAGACAAAGACACTCCTATAATTTGAAGTGAGGTGGCGCCGCTCTGTCTCGCTTCAACTATCTATCTGTCTCTTTCTAACTAGTGGTATCTTTATCGGTGAATATCTCAAAAATGAAGCTTTAAATCAAAAAATGCCAAGAGAAAAAAGTTCTTAGAATTGCGTCAGGAATCACCTATCAAAAAATGTCTCCTTTTTTTCCGGACACCATATGTACCGGGTGTTCGTCAAATGATGGACACTTTTTTCAGGGATGATTCTTGCCTCGATTCTAAGAGCTTTTTTCTTGGCATTTTTTGATTTGAAGCTTTATTTTCAAGATATTTAATGATAAAGATGCCATTAGTTAGATAAAGACGCTCCGATAATTGAAGTGAGGTGGCGCCACTCTGTCTAGATTCAACTATCGAAGTATTTCTGTATAACTAATATCATCTTTATCATTGAATTACCTCTGAAAATAGTGCCCATCATTTTTTGGACACTCTGTATAATAGGGAACCTAAGCTAAACTTTAAGGGATTATAAAGGGGTGATTCTAAACGATTTTTCAATTACCACATTTTCATCTGAAACTTAATTTTCGAGATATTTAATTATGAAGATACTATTAATTAAACAGAGACAAATAGATAGTTGAAGTGAGACAAGATTGTTATTTCAGTTCAACCAATTGATTGTCTCTATCTATTAAATATCTTTAAATTTAAGCTTCAGATCAAAACGTGGAACTTGAAAAATCATCTTAAAATCACCCCTGTACAACACTTTCAAGTTTCCCTATTATATCTTATATAATTTACCTTATTTTATATAAAAGGATAAATTTAAACAAGTACAAAATTAATTTGTAATATTTGATAATGAAAATATTTCAAAATATTTTATAGAAATGATTTTGAATCGTTTTCTGCAGTAACAAGTAAAAAATATTAAAACCTATTGAGAAAACAGCAACAGAGAAGTCAATAAATGACCATAATATATTTTGTAAAAATTTTCAACATTTACTACAAAAAATTTGTCTATAGATAGTGTATATTCTTTTACGGGAACAATTTGAAAAAATCACTTAGAAAGATTCCTATATTGCCCACTCAATGTAGTAATCTAAATTACCAACCGTTTATATAAGAATTATATCTAGGATATTCAATTAATTAATTTATTTAATTTTCATCTGGATAAATTATAAAATAGACTGCTTTATATATATTAATCAAAACATAACAGTTGATTTAGTTATGATTTTAAATAAAAATGAGGATATATAACATTAAATTAGTTTATGAATGATTTATATCTTTTGGAAGAATTCAAATGGCCTTGATATAGATTCTTATGCTAATTTTGGATAAAGTATTTGCTTCAACCAGGCTATACATAACTAAAAAGAATGGGAATCTATTTTAAGATACACTATAAAATTATCAGAGCCACAATTTTTTGAAATGTAATAGTTTTATTATATTAATAAAATAATAACATTTAATGAACAATAAGTTTTTTCTGGCATTTAGACATTACATTTTTTTTATTTCAAGGACTTTAATAGAATTAAAAAATCACAGATGATCAATATATATAAGTTTATTATATGATATAAATTATTTTTAATTTCTTTTGTTAAAGAATATTTAATTTGTTGAAGCGTTCAATAATTGCAATTTTATTGAGTATTGCGAAGTTCAATAATCTATTATATGTATTTATTATTACTATATATATTACTACATATATTTTTTGCTAATTATTATGATGATTAAGTAATATATAATCGGTATTTCTCTTTTCTTCTTTCCTTTTATTCTTCAAATTATATAAATGATTTTCTTACAGTTTCTCTCTCTAAAGATATTCTAATAAGTTTATCAGTATTTTATCGAATTTGATTAAAATTCAAAGTCTTCCTTTCACCTAAACCGGTTGATAAGAATAGCATTTACGTTCGACTCTCGAACGACTTTGACCATTCGAATATGGGATTTGGTGTCACAACGGATTGTGGAAGTAGTTCTTTCCCTGTAACTTTGTGAATTAGTAATCAAAATGTGTGTCTTGCGACGACACGTACGAGCATACGTAGTAGCGTTGACCGACCAGATAAAGTATAAAGAAGAAAGATAAATAGGCAACCAGGAGAGAAACTAACATAAAGAAGAAAATTTATAAAATACACGCTAAGAGAGAAAGAGAATTTTCAAAAAGTGTATTTATAAGTGGTTTGCGTTAAAACATCAATAGAGAAAAATATAGTGTAATAATATAAATAATTAAAATAAAATAAAAAGAAGAGATCATACTTATGAAGAATTACTTACTTATTTTGCTTTTTTATTTTAGTACATATTAAATAATAGAATGAAAATAAATTTTAATTATCGTTTTAATTTTATGAGATTGAAAGTACAAATAAATGCTTATAGCATACATGTCTAAATAAAGTAGTTTATCCATATACGAGATGTTACAGAATTGCCACACTTTCTTTAACTCGTTATGGATCACCGGAATATACAGGGTAGTGTTTCAACGAGGTACGGACAAATTTCAAGGGGTTATAGAGGTGACAATTCTAAGACGATATTCTGCAGCTTAGTTCTCAAGATATTCAATAATAAAAATCTTTACTCACTTTTTAATCTGAAGCTTAATTTTTAACATATTTAATAATAAATAGACTTTTAGTTAGATAAAGATAGACGGATAGTTGAAATCTGATAATATTACTTTATCTTTTATTTGTCTGAATGCAACTATACACCATCTAACGAGAGAATAACCAGGTAGTAAACCAATTTTCGTTCAGTTTCGCGCATGTCGATGTTAATTGGCTATTACCTTGCCCTACTCACATTAAAATCTAGTGACAGAGATATAGACTAGAAAGAATTAATCAATTAATGTTATGAGCTGTCTATTTACGAGTGGTGGGGGAAGAGCTCACTCGTCAGGGGAGGAACTAAGATGCATACAATCTAATTGCACACGACCGAATTGAACATGATCTATTTGCGCACAGCCGAATTGTACACGATCGAAATGTGCAGAATTATTTTTTTATCATTAACCCTTTGACTGCGGCGTGTTTTTCGCTTGTCAGTCGCTGCGATTAGTGGACACTGACAGTGACCAAAACAGTCACATTAACAAAATTATTAATTTTATCATTAATAAAAGTGTTATAGTTAAAAAATACAGAGGGCGTATATATACGCTTTTCGTATAAATTGATGGATTTGTGAGGGCGTATACAGGGTGTCCGGAAAAATGGAGACATATTTTGAGGGGTGGTTCCTGACGCAATTCTAAGAACTTTTTTTGTCTTGGTATTTTTTGATTTAAAGCTTTATTTTTGAGATATTCAACGATAAAGATGCCATTAGTTAGATAGAGACACTCCGGTAACTGAAGCGAGACAGAGTGGCGCCATCTCACTTTAACTGTCGAAGCGTCCCTGTCTAACTAATGACAAATTTATCGTTGAATATCTCAGAAATAAAGCTTTAAATCAAAAAATGCCAAGAGAAAAAAGTTCTTAGAATAGCCTCTGGAACCACCCCTCAAAAAATGTCTTCTTTTTTTCCGGACACCCTGTATATACGCCTTTAGCAGTCAAAGGGTTAATATCTTAATTTTCTTAAACAAATTATACATTTTCATATCTCAATTATGAATTATTTATTTATACATTTTACATCTTAAAAACTGTCTAATATTGAGTTGGGTTGAAACACACACCACCAGGTGATAACTACTTACAATGTAATTTTCATTTTATAATTTTAACTTGGGTTATAGCCTATTAAAAGATAGCTATCAATTTTCAAAAATAAGACTGTGTGTAAATCGGTCGTATACAAAAAAGTCTGTGTATGTACATCTCGGCTTACACAGCCGGTGTACTAATTGTACACAAATTAGGTCGTGTGCAATATGGCGGTGTGCAACAAATCTGAATGTATCTCGGTACCACTCCTCGCAGGAATAACTGCCTTAATGGAGAGAGAGAGAGAGAGAGAAGTGCGGCAATTTTATAAAATACTATTTACATAGAAAAGTATAATTTTAAGATATACCCTTTCAAAATTATTGAAGTTAATGTATTCTTATTATACATAATTCTTATTTCGATTATACAATTTAACGTTGCAAAGGGAACATTAAGGATACCGTTGAGAGGATCATAATTAAATGATTAGGTAAACAGAATACAGGATGTCTAGAATAAAAGGAGACAATTTTTTAGGAGTGGTTCCTCACGCTATTCTAAGAACTTTTTTCTCTTGACATTTTTTGATTTAAAGCTTTATTTCTGAGATATTCAACAATAAATTTGCCATTAGTAAGACAAAACACCTGACTGTACTTGGCACCCGACTTTTGAAACAAAATTTTTTGTTTAGCTCATCTATATCTGCAATGTATGTACCCGTTTCTACCACCTTTCATTTCGTTTGTACCCCAAAGGGTAAAAAATTGCAAGGGGTTAAAAAAAAGTTAGCACTCCACTGTAATATTTTTTAATCTAATCAAAGAATATCAAGGTCCCATCGTTTCTATCCCAAAGGACTTGTTTGTACCGCCCTTTGAAAATATGCGCAAGGGATAACTTTTTTGTTTTTTAAGATTTTTGAAAACTACGAGCTTGCGCAGTTTCCTAATCGTTTGTACCCATAGGATATGCGACACTGATCGTTTGAACCTAAATGGGGTTCATTTATATCCCCATATTACGTAATGCGCATTTACAGAAGAAACGCAATAGCTGATATCTTGGAAATTACTGAACAGGTTCTTACACTCCGCGACAAAATGATAGCACTATAGGAATAAAATTCTTTTTTTAAGTTTTTAATTAATATATTATATTGTTTTTTACTTTTATACTGTGTTACAAGTATAACAAATTATTTTAATTTACTAAAAAATTGTTATTATAAACAAAAATATTTATTTGCGTAATATATATAAAAATAAGATAGTAGTAGAGCTATGGGGATTCTGAACCAACGCGTGTTAGTGTCACACCGACACACACGGACACACCACACATGCACACTTGTAGGTGAGGGGGTGAGGTGCGGGTGAGCGGGGAGGGTACAAAGTCCAATTAGTCAGCACTTTTTTTGCAATGTCAGCACATTCCGATTTACCCCCCACCTATGCGATTGACGCATTTATTGACCTTCAAAATCTCGAAAATTGCTAATAGTGCAAGAGTGCGAGCCATGTAAATTCATGTAGTTGTGAGAGCAAAATCTTACACGGACACACCCATACAAGTGAACATTGTGGTGAGGGGTGTGCGGAGGGATGTGAAATTACCCACACATGTGCAGTCCAATGGAGTGGGGGGTAGTGTAGATCTTCAAATTCCTGCAAGAAGAAGATGAACCTTGAAAACATGAAGGTGGGACGGAGGGGGACAAGTATCAGATGCAGTTGGGGCAGTAACCTGGAAGAAGGTGAGTCTCTTTCTAATACATTTAATATTTCATTGCATCTCTGTCTGACGTGTATCAATGATAACGCGCTGCTGTCGCTAACGGCACGCGCCAAAACCCCTCTCTCCACCCAAGCGCTCTTTCTCTCTAATTGCGCGAAGGATGTTGTACGATGACCCGATCATCGTGGCACGTGTGACCAAACCTCCGCCCAAAAATGCATCATGGAGACAGCAGCAGCAGACATGTGTGTGTGTGTGTGTGCGTCTCACCTAGCCCGCCCAATAAGATTTAAGCATTTTATATGAGACTGGTGACACATCTCACCTGGGGTCCAATTAGATTTAAGCATTTTATAACAGATATGACTCCTCTCTTTTTTTTGTCCAATTACATTTTTCTATCGTTGCATTTTGACTGCAAATTTCATCATCATCATCAATGGAAACTTGCACCTAAGATAATATTTAGTGGCTGTAGATTTTTATTGTACTTCAGTAGGAATTGAATCACAGATAGGTATACTTAGCTTAAAATTATACTACAGTAGACACACTGGTTTACTTGGAAAAATGGAGGCTGCGCTAATTAAATCTTTAAGATTAATTAAAACTCCCCTCATAGAGTTTAAGCATTGGAAGATTCAGTGTGTAAATTATATTGATTCAATCAATCAAAGTATTGATAATAATACATCTGTCGGACTGAGGCAGAACAAATTTGCTGAAATTGCGCGTCTAAAGTGTATGCTCCTACGGGTACAGAGAGCAAGACTCTCCAAGTTTGGTGCTGGTACATCACAACAACCATCTCACCTACAGTGGGAAGATTTGGAGTCATCCTTCAAATCACGTTTGTTTAGTGGGATGGTTGTTAATTTTAATTATATGGACCCGAAGCTATTCCTTCAGGAATCCGAAGAGATAGTAGCTGATAAACTTTCTCACGCGCTGCAAAACTTTACATCTATGAAAGTGAACTGTGTTTTTTGCGCAAACTTTGAAAGTGGTGAGAAGAGCGAGGTGAAGACATTGGCCACCAAAAATTCATCGCTCTTTATCACAGACAATTTGAGTGAGTGGTATCGTGAGCATGTGAAGGAACCGCTGCTGAGGGAGCTGGAAGAATTCCAGGAGCGTGACAGTGGGTGGAAATTGACACAGATTATACATTTACAGTTAAACGTGAACAAGTATAATCCTCTGCGATCCGGTGCATGTATAAGTTTACCCGACTACATTCAGAAGAAGAAGGCAGTGATTAACATTGATAGTTCGGACAATGCATGCTTCGCATGGTCAGTTGTAGCGGCACTATTTCCAGCTACCCAGCATACAAGCCGCAGTCAATCATATCCGCACTACAGATCAGTGTTGAACATTGAAAACATTTCCTTCCCAACATCTTTGCGGGAAATTAGAAGATTTGAGTCGGATAATGATGTGTCGATCAATGTTTTCACCACGGAGTGTGATGCTGAGGATGCTGGTAAAATAGTACCACTACAGCTGACCACGTTGAAACGTGCGAGACACGTTAATCTACTGCTTCTAACTGATTCTGAGGGAATTGGACACTTTACATGCATCAAGAACCTGTCACGTCTCGTTGGAATGCAGCTCAGCAAACATCGGTCTTCAAAGTTTATATGTGATAGGTAAGGATGGAAAAGAAGAAGAAGAGAGAAAACAAAAATTTTTTTCAGTGTCTAATTAGTAATTATATTGCAGATGTCTCCACTATTTCCACACTCGGGAGAAATTGGATCATCACATTATAGACTGTGAACGTGTGAAACCAGTGAGAGCGGTTCTCCCCACTGCAGACAATCGATGGATTAGTTTTAAAAACATTAAGAACAGTGAACGTGTACCGTTTATAGTGTATGCTGATTTTGAGTGTCTTTTGAGAAAGGTGAACAATTCGGATCCCGCACAGAACACAAACACTTATCAGCATCACATACCATTTAGTGTAGGTTATTATTTTAAGTGTAATAGAGATGAGACTCTAACTAGATATAGTTCATACCGCGGCTTAGATTGTTCAAATTGGTTTGCTCGTGAATTGTTGGAAATTGCACGATTTGCACGAGACAAACTGAACAGTGAGCAATCTATGCAACCGCTCAATTTGTTAGATTTAAGACGACACGCGCACGATTCACAGTGTCATATCTGTAAAAAGCCGTTTCTTCCAGACGATATAGTAGTTCGCGATCATGATCATATTAATGGTAGATATAGGGGACCTGCCCACAATAGTTGTAATTTAAACTTTAAAGATTCGAATGTTATTCCAGTAATTTTTCACAATTTATCAGGCTACGATGCACATTTTGTAATTGAAGAGATCGCGAACGCTTTCGAGGGACAGATCGAACTACTCCCCCTGAATAAGGAAAAATACATTTCATTTACAAAATATGTTCAAAAATACAATATTAAATTACGTTTTATAGATTCATTCAAATTTTTAGCCTCTAGTCTGGACAAGCTTAGTTCATATTTAGAAAAATCACATTTATTAAATCTAAAATCACAGTTTCCAAATTTAGACGATAATCATTTTAATTTACTTACGAAGAAAGGTATTTTTCCTTACGACTATGTGGACGATCTGTCCAAATTGGAAGAGACGGCTTTACCTACACGTGAATCATTTTACAATAGATTAACCGATAGCAATATAATGGATGATGCATATAATCATGCCGTAGATGTGTGGACCAGATTCCAGGTGAGAACGCTTGGAGAGTACAGTGACCTTTATTTAAAGACTGACGTACTATTATTGGCTGATGTTTTCGAGAATTTTCGTGATAGCTGCATTGAAAATTATACACTAGATCCTGCACATTATTATACGCTCCCAGGCTTCACCTGGGATGCAATGTTAAAATTTACTAATGTTAAACTAGAATTATTTACCGACATTGATATGCTTTTATTCATTGAACGTGGAATACGCGGTGGTTTGAGTCAGTGCTCCCATCGATATGCTAAAGCCAATAATAAGTACATGTCAGATTTTAATCCGGAGGAAGCATCGCGTTACCTGATGTACTTTGATGTGAATAACTTGTATGGTTGGGCAATGAGTCAACCATTGCCGACACACGACTTCCAATGGATGGAGGACGCTGTACACTTTAACGTCTTTAGCGTTCCCATGGATTCCCCAATCGGATACATCCTTGAGGTGCATCTCGAGTACCCACGCGAGCTTCATGACAAGCACAGTGATTTACCATTTTGTCCGGTTCGTGAAAAACCGTCGGGTTCATCGAGTCAGGTGAAGCTGCTTGCAACCGTAAGCGATAAGGAGCGTTATGTGATACACTACCGTGCGCTACAGCAATGTCTGCGACATGGTCTTGTACTCAAGCGTATCCATCGTGGTTTACGGTTTCAGCAGTCCACCTGGCTCAACTCTTACATCCAGCTTAATACGCGATTACGTACAACCGCGAAGAATGATTTTGAGAAAAATCTGTTTAAGCTGATGAACAATGCGGTTTTCGGGAAAACGATGGAGAATGTGCGAAATCGCGTTGACGTGAAGCTCGTGACCAAGTGGGAGGGAAGATATGGGGCTGAAGCGTTAATCTCCAAGCCAAATTTTCACAGTCGCGCGATATTCAATGAGAATCTGGCCGCTATTGAACTTTCCAAATTATCAGTTAAATTTGATAAACCAATTTACGTAGGCATGTCCATATTAGATATTTCAAAAACTTGCTTGTATGAATTTCATTATGATTATATGCATCACACATTCGGGTCTAGTTGTAAGGTTCTTTATACTGATACGGATAGTTTGATTTATGACATTATCTGTGAGGACGTTTATCAAATCATGAGGCGGGATATTCACAAATTTGATACAAGTGACTATTCACCTGACAACATCTACAATATCCCGCTCTTAAATAAGAAAATCCCCGGTCTCATGAAAGATGAGAACAACGGGAAAATTATGAGTGAATTTGTGGGACTAAGATCGAAAATGTATTCTCTGAAGGTAAATGGGTCTGCTGAAATTGTAAAAAAGGCTAAAGGAGTGAAAAATTATGTGATTGCAAAGGAGATAACTTTCGAAGATTATGTTGAATGTTTACAGAATTCAACGGAGAAAATTAGAGTTCAGAATAATATAAGATCCAAATTGCACAAAGTCTATTCCGTTTCACAGAGAAAAATTGCTCTTAGTCCGCATGACGACAAACGTTACCTCCTCAAAGATGATGATGATTCATACTCGACTCTTCCGTGGGGGCACTATAAAATAAGTTTAGTATAGTTTATTAGTATTTACTATAGATTTAAGTAGTTGCAATGTAAGCGTTTTCGAATGTATAAAGGTGGCTGGTGCACGGAGCCTTAATTTAGTCAGAGGTCAATAGTTGTCATGGAGTGCACCAAAGTGATTTTTATCGATGTGCAGGGATTTACTCTGGACAATAAGAGATTCATCGTGAAAGAGTTTGCCGCCCTCTACGGAAAGAGACTACAACATTTAGTCTTCAGGGAGCCCTTTTCCTACAATTGGCTGACCAATGAGGAAATAAAACGGGCAACTTGGCTGCGCAACAATCATCATGGATTTTGCTGGACTGATGGTTATACACCATACAAACAGTGCAGTCAGCTGATGAATGATATAATCCGAATGATTCTCCAGGATGAGGATGATGTGAAGACCATCACCGTATACGTAAAGGGACTGGAGAAGATTACATGGCTCAGAGATTTTTACCCGACGTTGAACATTAGAGAATTTGACGATCAAATGTTTAAATTTCGTCTGAAGGACTATGTGAATAATGATAAATTTCACCACTGTGCATGGCATTGTGCGAGGAAAGTATGTGCAATGAGGAATGTATTTATAATGCAAAATGAATATTGTAAGACACGATTGGTGGAATAAAAGACTGATTTATTATTTATTATTTATTGGAAATCTTATACAATGTCATTTTTATTAATCCAAGAGTTACACGATGAATCCATTCCCAACCATTTTACATAAATCTTATTATCCTTTTTGCGCAGTACCCGCTCCACCAGATATGTATCGGGAACTTTTGTCTTTTGCAATTCATACTCGTAGAAACCGCCTTTAATGTCTTTGCCACGATAGTCTTGCAGAAGATAGGTGACGGGTGTGGTATAACAAACTTTGGTAATTGCAAAGACTTCAGTTGTCCAGTTTGGTGTGTATCCCTTGGCAAAAACTCTCTTAAATTTACTTATTCTCACGAAATCTCCAATCTTGAATTTGGTCGGCTTTTTTCTAATTTTCGACAGATTAAATTCTGCAATCAGAGTATCAGGCCTCACATCTACAGGCCGCATCTGGATAGTGCGATGGCGTTTCTTGTTGTAAGCCGAGACGAGATCTTGCAGTATCGCACACCACTTGTAATTTCCATTTAAACTAAACTGCTTCCACATTTCAGCCTTTAGCGTTCGATTCCAACGTTCGACGATCGACGCCTTCATTGGGCTGTATGTCGAATAGTGATTAATTGCATGTTTTTTCACGAGATTTCGGAATGTGGCATTGTAGAACTCTTTGCCGTCATCTGTCTGCAGATTTCTCGGACATCTTCCTCCTCCTCCACTCTTTTGCAGAATTTTAGCAAACGCTGCACTAACGTCCTCGGCATTCTTAGTCTTTAGTGCAGCAGCCCAAGCATACTTTGAGAATGCATCGATACATGTCAATATGTATTGGTAGCCAGAGTCTTTGTAGTTGCGCATATCAACCAAATCTGCCTGCCAGAGATCATCGTAACCACGTACGATCACCCGTCTTCTTGGGAAATTTCGCCGGGCAGGCTTATGCAGTTCTTCGACCAGCTGTCTCTTTTCCTTACTCATTCCTCTGCTTCTTCTTCTCCTTTTTTGCTAGTGAAACAGAGCACGAGTTGCTGCAAGAGCTGGCAGAGTACAGAAATCCAATCCGCCCCCTTCTTCTTCGTGATTCTAAACCAAACTTTATTTTTCATTCTAGCCTTATTGTCATACTACCGCAATGAGTCATGCTAAACTGATACCGTTTCCCAAATTGTCGATATTTTTATAGAATCAAATCGGCTTCGCGAAGTTCCTCGACGATCGATAAAATTTCATTTTCATGACCAATGTGACCGGCCGATTGAGATGCAATCAAGAGTCTGAGACGAGCAACCAGTTCATTTGGATCATCCCAGTGTACATACTCGATAGGTTTACTATTAACCAATTTCATTGAAATACCATGACCCTCGTGTTGGGAAGATGGTGTGGACATGAGAGCTGTTGCTACTGCAGTCGCTGATATAGTTTTCCTCTGTATGTTCGAATTTTGTCTGAATAGCGGTGCTATAACTTTCTTATACTTGTAACCTTTATTTCCAATCATTTGATTTTTATCAGAATTTTGACGTCTGTGTGCTTTTGTAATCTCCAGAATTTCCTTATAGTTTTTCAAATCTTTATCCGTGTAGACATTTAGATTTGGTGATTTCTTGAAAATTAGTTCAAACAGACCCCGTGTGCCGGGAAAAGATTTATCATTGACAATAATCGTATCGTTTTTAGTGACTTTAAACCTTGTTTTGCCAAGCATTAAATCATCACCCTTGTAATACACACCATAAACATTATCTATGACATCTTTCGGGTCGGCAAAGAATAATTTCATGTATTCTCGCGCATTAGGTCCAAGATTCTTGGACATTGCATTTATTGTAGCGTCTGGCTGACTCCGCATCATTTCACGAACAGACTGTTCAAGCACAGAGGGTGTTGTAGCAGCAGCAGCAGTAGCTGCTACTGCTGCTGATGATGATGATGCGTACGATGCATGATCGCTCTCAATCGGTGAGAGACGTGAATCCAAACGCATACGTTTGGACTGATCTACCGAATTATTACTGCCAAATCTTTGTCCAAGTGTATCATACTGTTTTACAATTGGTGTTGAACCAATTATACCTGTATATGACATATTGGTATAATCATCATCTGCAATCTCATCGTTCCCCTCATCATCATCATCATCATCACCATATACCTCTTTACTGCTATTCTTTGCATGATTCTTTGTCTGTTCCGTCACTGATACCAATTTCCTTAGTGGTGCAATTATCGGTTGATAAGCTTCGGTGAACGCTTCCTCATTCTCAAGTCTACCAGTTTTCAATGCTCGATGCTTCTTCCGTATTATCTGACTGGTTTCAGCAATTTTCTTGATAAGCTCCTTCTCATCCATCTTTGAACCAATCAGTTGAACTGATTGAATCGACCAGTTGAACCGATGAACAGGTCAGTTGAACTGGTTGAACAGGTCAGTTGAACTGGTTGAACAGTTGAACTGATTGAACCGATCAGTTGAACAGTTGAACTGATTGAACCGATCAGTTGAACTGATGAACAGGTCAATTGAACCGATAAACAGGTCAGTTGAACTGTTTTAACAGGTCTGTTGAACCGATGAACAGGTCAGTTGAACCGATGAACAGGTCGGTTGAACCGATAAACAGGTCAGTTGAACCGATGAACAGGTCAGTTGAACTGGTTGAACAGGTCTGTTGAACCGATGAACAGGTCAGTTGAACCGATAAACAGGTCAGTTGAACCGATGAACAGGTCAGTTGAACTGGTTGAACAGGTCTGTTGAACCGATGAACAGGTCAGTTGAACCGATAAACAGGTCAGTTGAACTGGTTGAACAGGTCAGTTGAACCAATCAGTTAAACTGATCAACTAAACAGGCTATAGGACAGATCCGTTGAACTGATCTAATCAGACTGATTTCATTAGAGCAATGCAAACTCATTAAAACCCTTTCGATATCGTCCATCTTGAAGAGGACTGCCCTTGTCCACCACCAAGAATCCATAGTTTTCATGCCAACAGTGTGAGCATAATTTGGTGAATTGGTCAAATGTCATGTCTGTATTCACATGATCGTTGTAAATGTGTCGCAGATTGGTACCGTCTTGGCGGAATATTATCATGAAATTAGTATTATCTCGAATGAGATGTTTGGGTATCTTGGCATACGTCTGACACAGGTAAAAACTGTCAATCTTTGAGTGTCGACCCAAGGAGAAGTAATCGCGGATATTGTTCTGCTTGTCGGACGCGACATCGTCAAATATAAAGACAGAGTCCGGCAAAGCCTCGTTTACCGCAATCACATCACTATTGTTGGCGAACGCGTGAAAACCAATTTCCGGAATTTTACTCAAGAGCTGTTGGAGATACTGATATTTTGGCTGATGCAACGACTTTGAGTAGACGTAGACGTTGGAGAACCGTAGACCGTTTGGACTCTCAATCAGATTGAGCAGTACATTTGTCTTGCCGCAATTTGACGGGCCGCAAACGATACCACGTATTGTGCATGGTAAGAGTTTTCCATGTCGTTTCGCCATAGGCTTCGTCAGCCTATCAACGCTCGTCGCCTGAATACGTGGATAATGTTTCACGAATCGCATTTTATCAATCTACCACCTGCAACTGACTGATCTGAAACTATGCGATTGGTATTTATACCGACTCTCTCGCCCAAAAGAGCTCATTATCTCTATAGACAGCTACGATGAAAGACGTTTCAACTGATATTTATAATCTTAGTGTCGAGGAAATTCAATCTATCCCCCGTACAGTACTGCTAAAGTTTTTTCCCGAGGCAATAGAACACATTTGGGAAAAATTAGCGCTGCATATTCAGTCTGATTGTGACGTGCAAGCCTGTCGTCGTTGTATAAAGCATCTACCTCTACTGTGCACACAGATTGATGGTCCGGCTCCTATGAGGAGAAACTGTCAACTCTGCAAAAAGGAGCAATCAAATGTCTAGGAAAAAGTTGGGAAGTGGTCTGTTTAACCGCTTGCTCAACAAACTACCAGTCGAACTACACCTACCGGGCTATCAGTTTTGTGGACCGGGGACACGATTGCAAGAACGATTGAAACGAGGTGAACGTGGAATAAACAAGTTGGACGCTGCTTGCAGGGAACACGATATAGCCTATTCACGTAGCAAAGAACTGCCGGAGCGACATAGAGCCGACAAGATTCTCGCCGATAGTGCACGTGAGCGTATCACTGCTGGAGACGCAACCTTGGGTGAGAGAGCAAACGCAACAGCTGTTTGGACCGCCATGAGTGCAAAGAGGAAACTTGGCATGGGCCTCTGTGCTAGGAGAAGGATACCTAATCAGGATACTACGAAGCGTAAGAAGAAGAAGAAGAAGAAGAAGAAGAGGAAAACGAGGAAAAGGGTGGGATTTTACCACTGCTACCATTGCTCGGTGCGTTTGGTGCATTGGCCGTTGGAGCATCAGGTATCGCAAAGGCCGTGAATGATGCCAAGGCAGCACGAAAACAGCTGGAGGAAATGCAGCGTCACAATCGTGCGATGGAACTAGCACGAGGTCGTGGGCTTTATCTAGCGCCTTACAAGCATGGTAAGGGTGTGACCAAGAAGTCGAAGAAGAAGAAAGAAGTTAAAAAAAAATAATTGTTAAATTACCATCCGATGGTCCTACCACCAACATTCAGCTAGCTAAAGTCTGTAAAAATATTCGAGGCTTTCGTGGTGTTTTTATGCGTAATGCACTACCTCCCGATGGTTCACATCCCGATGAATGTGCAATCATAAATCTGGACGATTGGAGTGGACCGGGCACTCATTGGGTGGCATACGTTAAACGTGGAAATAGAGTACTTTACTTTGACTCACTTGGTGATTTAAAACCACCCACCGAATTGTTTGATTATTTCCCGCCAAATATTAGAATCTACTATAATTACAATGCTTATCAGAGCTATGATACCAGCATTTGTGGTCAGTTGTGCGTCAGATTTCTTCACGATAACTCTCGGTAATAATGTCACGTACATTTACATTAAGTGGTCGTGGAACGTCTGTGCTGAATGTCGACTTTTTCCCGCCAATCAATCTCTACGATGGTCCATACGAGCTCGGTCTTGTAGATTTTCAGGCATGGAACTCAATTCCCAATGTAAATCAGAAAAATAACAAGTTTTACTATGGCGATGATGATAAGGTGATCACTATACCAGTTGGGTGCTACGAATAGAATGCAATAAGCAAGTACCTGCAAGAGAAAATTGCAGAAAATGAGAATTTAGTGATGTTACGTACTGCGGAGCGTGTACGGTTGTTTATTTATTTAAATCTATAATCCTTAAATATGATCCTTGTCAATAGGAATGGAGATATCGGAGAATAGATGTCAATAAATGTTCTGAACGAATCTTTAGAATGATATTAGGGAATTAGGTCAATTTTGAATAGAGGTCGAAACTTGGGAGTTAAAGACGCGTTCAATTTCAACAATAATTCCGAGCGGCTAGAATTACTGCTGAGGTGGGTTTTTCCTTTGGTCAAAACGCTAAGCGTACCTTATCTGATTTTTAGGTAAAATGACTAAGAATAAATTAAGAATGAATTATGATAGTTTATTACAATCTCGAAACAATTACAATTCTCATAAATAATTATAACAATTCTTTAAATAACCTCGGAGATATCCGATATACGACTAAAGTTATCTTTATTAAACAATTCCTCAAATAGTCAATTTTCAAGGAGAGGGATGTGTAAATTCTGAATTCAATACAGAATTTATCGATAAATAATAATTAAAAGATAACCTTTAGATGTAGCAACCAGGACGGTAGCGAAGTGATTCGTGGAGGTGTAGTATTTCTGCTGAATACTGGTTACGCACTCACTAATACACAAGAATGACTCTTCACAAAGATGTTATATTTTAAACGAATCTATGTAAAAGAGGAGTATCACTAGGATTCCCGAAATCTAGTATTATCCGTTCTCACGTCGTTATGCACTAATAACCGGCTGACGATAATCTAGTATTTTGGTTCTAGAAGATTTCCTATTAAAGAGGAATAATCTTCTAGAGACAAGTGCAAGTCGAATCTGAGAGTTTACGTTATTGATGCCGTAGTTAAATCACGAAACAATTCAATACGTTAATTATCAATCTCTCAAGTCAAACGAATACTGAATATAAATTTTTGATACTCCCTCTTTTAAGCAAAGATCTCGGACCATGAAGAGGGTCCGCTGAGCTTGCATTCTAGATGGTGAAATGCGTGACGTTAATGCCCTATTTTCTGGTCGCCATGAGCAGTTAAAAATGCAATTTCCTTCCTATATGTTCCCAATTACCGACGTTAAGGAAGTATTAAGAAATAAGTTTCCGATAGTCATGAATTTTCGTGGCACGTGTGGTGATTGACCTGTGCAATTGGAGACTAAAGTCAAATGGACTTTAAGAATCTCTTCCGTCTTTCGGCAATCAGTACATTCCTACTCATTGGGAAATTATTGCATTGTAGTACGACTTCTTTTTATTGAATTTTTAAATTCTATACTTAACAGTGAATACTGATCTAAACGATGTTCTCGAGATACATGCAAATCGGAATACACTAAGGAGTATGATTCGATGCATGTATCGTGTGAATTTCAGCAAGGGTCCCAACAGTATTGCAGAACTCTTGGGATTCTCAAACACTAGAATAATCGAGCCCCGTCACTGGGTCAAGTCAGATAGCACTATAAAGATCAGTGCTGTTAATGTTCTGCGAATTACGTGCAGTGTCACCACCGGTGCATATGTGAACAGGAAGCCTAGGCATACCATACACGAATTTTTTCCCAATGTACCGCCAGGATATAAGATCTCGGAAACACCGAGAAACGTCATTTACATGCCAGTCGTTGCACGGAGCATTGATTATCTCTCTGTGAATATCTTGGACCAATACGATAATCTTGTACATTTCGGTGACGAGGAAATCAACGTGAGGTTACATCTGAGGAAATGCTAATTTACAACGACAGCAGTGATAATTACAAAGAAGACAAATCCATCAACAACAACAACAACACTGCCAATACTACTACTAGTACAGGCATTCTGAAGTCTAATACAGGGCTAACTCTGAAAAATATCAAGTTTCTCCAAGCTTTGGGATATACGGTGAAAAGACCGTTGAAATATAAGAAATGGACCCGCTAAATATCACTGGAAAACCAATGTCTGACGATCGTATAACTAAATTTGAGATGCATGCGTATAATCCGTATGCAAATACATCGCTGGAGAACAATGATGAGATACGCATACCGATACAGCAGCAGGATCTGGTTACACTGCCCTCTGAGAGTTATCTCTACATTGAGGGAAAATTGGTGGAAGGTGTAAAAGCTGACGATAATCCTGTCACAGTCAAGCTAGACAACAATTGTGTTGCATACATGTTCAATGAGATCCGTTACGAGCTGAACGGTATCGAGATTGACCGATGTAAGAATGTAGGTGTAACTACTAGTATCAAGAATTTGACGACGTTGACCAGCGAGGAGAGTGCTGCTCTAAGGAATGCTGGTTGGAGTCTAAATGGCTATGATTTGACATTGAATAAAAACAACTTTAGCTTCAGCGTGCCGCTGCGAATGCTGCTGGGATTTTGCGAAGACTACAAGCGTGTAGTAGTAAATGCTCGACATGAACTTGTGCTAACACGTGCGCGCGATGATATTGCACTGATAACCGAGAGTGGTAATGTTAACAAATCAAGGGTTCAACTGGGCAGGATACAGTGGCGAATGCCTCATCTCACCCTAAATGATATGACAAAATTACAATTTTTACGCTATATCGAGAAAGGGAATATGATTAGCGTTGCTTTTCGCACTTGGGATCTGTACGAGTATCCGCTACTGCCTACCGCGATGAAGCATGTGTGGACGGTGAAGGCTGCGACGCAACTTGAGAAGCCTCGATACGTGATACTGGCGCTTAGGACCAACAAAAGAGCCGGCACTCGTGTTACGTACTGCGGAGCGTGTACGGTTGTTTATTTAAATCTATAATCCTTAAATATGATCCTTGTCAATAAGAATGGGGATATCGGAGAATAGATGTCAATAAATGTTCTGAACGAATCTTTAGAATGATATTGGGGAATTAGGTCAATTTTGAATAGAGGTCGAAACTTGGGAGTTAAAGACGCGTTCAATTTCAACAATAATTCCGAGCGGCTAGAATTACTGCTGAGGTGGGCTTTTCCTTTGGTCAAAACGCTAAGCGTACCTTATCTGATTTTTAGGTAAAATGACTAAGAATAAATTAAGAATGAATTATGATAGTTTATTACAATCTCGAAACAATTACAATTCTCATAAATAATTATAACAATTCTTTAAATAACCTCGGAGATATCCGATATACGACTAAAGTTATCTTTATTAAACAATTCCTCAAATAGTCAATTTTCAAGGAGAGGGATGTGTAAATTCTGAATTCAATACAGAATTTATCGATAAATAATAATTAAAAGATAACCTTTAGATGTATCAACCAGGACGGTAGCGAAGTGATTCGTGGAGGTGTAGTATTTCTGCTGAATACTGGTTACGCACTCACTAATACACAAGAATGACTCTTCACAAAGATGTTATATTTTAAACGAATCTATGTAAAAGAGGAGTATCACTAGGATTCCCGAAATCTAGTATTATCCGTTCTCACGTCGTTATGCACTAATAACCGGCTGACGATAATCTAGTATTTTGGTTCTAGAAGATTTCCTATTAAAGAGGGATAATCTTCAGGCGACAAGTGCAAGTCGAATCTGAGAATCTACGTTATTGATGCCGTAGTAAATCACGGAACAATTCAATACGTTAATTATTAATCTCTCAAGTCAAGCGAATACTGAATATAAATTTTTGATACTCCCTCTTTTAAGCAAAGATCTCGGACCATGAAGAGGGTCTGCTGAACTTGCATTCTAGATGGTGAAATGCGTGACGTTAATGCCCTATTTTCTGGTTGCCATGAGCAGTTAAAAATGCAATTTCCTTCCTATATGTTCCCAATTACCGACGTTCAGGAAGTATTAAGAAATAAGTTTCCGATAGTCATGAATTTTCGTGGCTCGTGTGGTGATTGACCTGTGCAATTGGGGACTAAAGTCAAATGGACTTTAAGAATCTCTTCCGTCTTTCGGCAATCAGTACATTCCTACTCATTGGGAAATTATTGCATTGTAGTACGACTTCTTTTTATTGAATTTTTAAATTCTATACTTCACATCCCCCTACTTAAATAAAACGTGGATACGAGTATCTACGCTTTTGTTAAAAATCGCAAGTGTCATCGAAAATTTTTGACGTTCGCTATGGTGTGTGGACTATATAAGCAAGTTTGCCGGTTGGAGTTGGTCATTAACGAATTGTTCGTATCCGGATAGCTACCAACTCAAATTTTGCGACAGTATGGACGTGGTAAAGAAATTCTATGTAAGTACTATTTAATTATATCTTATTAGTTAGTATATGGTGATAGTTAGTTAATTCTTGGTAATGGTTTTATGAGATTAATTCCTAAATAATTAATATAAAATCTGGTTACTTTGTTTTTGATTAGTAATTATGATTTTGATTTCTATGTTATAGAAGGAAATGTATCCATTGAGGAGTGGATACATCTGTATCAAATACAGAGACTGCATCAGGTATTACCGCGAGGAGAACCAACGAATCTCCGGTTCGTATTGGGAATCGGATGAAATTGGAGAAGATATTAGGAGGCTACTCGGAGAGGAGGAGTACTTGGTACCCTGGGATGGGACTAACTGGGACGGAGTGTCCACCTTTTTCCCGGAAGAACTAGTGAAGATGGTCCCGGACTGGAGAGGGTTGCGCGGGGACTCGCTCAAGTTTTCAGCGCGAGAGGTGGCGGTAGTCTTAAGGCGAAAATAGAAATATAAAATAAATAAAAATAAAAAAAAAGTATAAACTTATTTTTGGATTAAATTTTCCTTTCCCTTTTTGTAATCCCTGTCCTAATTTTGACCAAAATAAACTTTTGTTAAATGGATTAAATTTATAGTTTCTTGTCTCTACACCCTATCCTAAATTAATATTATGAAAACTATTTTAAGTTATGATAATGAGAATGAGAGTGGTTAGGTTTAGTATAAGGGTATAATTTTAGTAAGCTAGTTGCTAATGACAGTTCTTATAAGATTTTAAGTTATCTAAATAGTTATAGTTGTTGGATGAATATTTAATTACATCTTTAATTACGTATCTATATCGGGAAGTGATGTGGTAGATGAAGTTCTGCTTCTGCAGAGGAGGGATTGCATGATAGGTGGTTCAGGGGGCATTTCAATAGGTTTTAAGGGTAATGGTCTGTTTTGGACGGTATTCCGATGTTTTTGCGTTTTGGAAAGTTCATCTATAGTTTCATAAAACGATGGTCGTTGGTGGATAAGAGGTTGACGGACGACGGTGAATGGTCTGCTGACGATGTTAATGGTCGATTCGGATCGGGTTTCAGATTCCTTTGCATGAGGTTCATGATGTCGGTCGATAGTTTGAACTCGCCGATGTTTGCATTGATTCCTGTATATTATGTATGTTGTCCCTGCAAGTAATATTATTCCTCCTAATCCGGTTACGGAGTATGATATTGTAGGTATTTCTGTGGTCCATTGTCGACTTTCTTCATTATTTTGTAGGTTTGTAGCTCTTTCTATTAGAGCATCCAAGGATAGGCTATTCTTTCCGTGGTTCCAGTTATCCTTAATATTCTCATGATTTTCCATAGGAAGTGACCGGAGGATATTAATGTGATGCTCTCCAAAGTTTGGTACTGCCATTGATATGTTGAAGGGTATGGATGGTTGATGAATTTGTATAGGTGCCGGTTCAACATTTCCTGTGCTAGTCAAGGTCACTGATCCGATAGTGGCGAGACACCCGGGTTGGAGATGCAGAATGCCCTTGTTTCTTATTAGTCCATTAGTTTGGAACGAATTTTTGCAGTATATGATATAACTTTCCTCTTTATTTAGGGAGAATAGCCATTCATTTGGTTTACTAAGAGTTTCCCAAAAAGATGTTGAACTAGAAGAAACAATTACTTTACAGGTATTCCAATTCATCCCATGAGGTTGAAGGAGTAGATTCACTTCACAAACTTTTGAACCTTCAGTATTTCGAACCGGTTGTCTATTTTTACATATCTTATGTTGATGAAGTGTTTGGCATGTTGACAAATATTCCGAACCTGGTGTGAAATATTTAGTTTTATCTGGAGAGATAACTAAATAATCGGTTTTTGGAATGATTATATTGACATAGGATCCGTTTGTGATTCCCAGATTTTGGGATGTGGGGAACGGATGCATTTTATATAAATCCCATTGTTTATGATATACTATGGGTATATTCATCACTAAAATGATAACGTCATTCTTAATACTTATTTGCATAGTTGATACAGCTTCAATATTCTCTGTGAGGATCTCTGAATCCGATAAAGGGAATTTGAGTTCCGGCTGAGTTTCTTGAAACTTTTTCACGGATGCTAACAATTTTTGTGGTGGTAGTAATGCAGGATGAAGCATTCCTCGTTTTGCGAATAGTAGTGAAGAAACTAACGCACTAATCATATCGTAGTAATTTTCTATATATTCCTGAATTTGTAATTCGTAGTTAATTAATTTTATATGATTTGCTAAGTAATCTGTACGATTTCCTAATGATTCTGAATTAGATTTTACTGATTCCGAAAAATTTGTTAATGCTTGGATCTTCTGGTTGATAGAAGACACTTTGTTATGTATTTGTGCGAATTCTGATTTAACTATGTGTGTTTGGTTGATGATTATGGATGTCAATTCCTTTTGTTCATTCTGGAATTTACTAATTTCCTTATATAAGTTATCGGCGTCTTCTTGATCAAGGGTGCCGAATAGAGATTTGGATAGTGATCCAATGATTCCGAGGGGTGCTCCTCTTTTAGAGTGTTTCTTAGATGAAGATGCTGAGTGGAGAGTTCCAGTTAAAATAGTTTCTAACCCTAATATTTGGTCGATCTTAGTGATCATGATTTTCTTAAACCCATTTGTTTGATTGCATACACCTTCATATTGGCAAATTAATTCCACGTTAGGTCGATTTTTTAACATTTCGCCTATATTGACGTAAGTAACTAATTTCCAGTCTGTGGGTGATAAATAAATAGAATCCAAATGTTCGTAAAATAAACCAGGTGATTCTTCTATTTTAGTGATGGTCTCTTGTGTGGCCCCCGCGGACAAGGATATTATCATAAAGATAATAGTGATCATCCTGTATCCTAAAGTGTTATATTAATTAATTAGATATCGAATTATTCATATATAAAATTAGAATATACACAGGAAAGGATGGAAGTTAAAGGAAACCAAGGGAAGTGATAAGACAAAATGTTATCCCATGTCTAAGGTTTCATTTTTAATTCGAGCTGGTTTTAATTTGTCCAGATGTTTCGTGAAGGTTTTATCATTTTTACCAATTAAAATGGCATTGTGGTTTTCCGTAATCTGGCTTATTCGGAAAGGACCTACGTAATGCGCATCGAATTTATTTTTGCGAGGTTCCTTTAAAACAAAAACCATGTCGTCCACTTTATATTCTATTTCCTTGGAATTCTTATCATAATATTCCTTAGATTTTTGTTTAGCTTTTATCTGATTATCATGAGTTATTTTATGGATTTGCGTTAGGTGTTCGGACATTTCTTTAATATACTCGTTATATGTCAACAAGGGAGGTGCAATAGTTAATGGTGATATGGGTTTTCTTCCGAATATCACTTCATAAGGAGTAAATCCTGTAGACTCATGAACAGATAAATTATAGCTGAACATTGCATGCGGTAACAGTGTATCCCAATCCTGATATTGGTTAATGTAATGTTTTAAATATTCTGTTAACACAGCATGACTTCTTTCCAGAGATCCATTGGTCTGGGGTCTATATCCTGATGTAGTTAAATGGCGGACCTTAAGTTGTTCCATTAATTCTTTCATCAAGTTATTAAGGAAGGATGATCCCCTATCAGTTAAAATAGCTCTGGGTGTACCATATACCATGATCAGGTGTCGTATTAATGCGTCAGCGATGGTCACACTCCGTATATTAGGAACTGCTACCGCGAGGCAGTATTTAGACATATTGCATTGCATGGTGAGAATATGACGATTCCCTGAAGGTGTCTCAGGTAGGGGTCCTACTGTATCTAATGCTACCTTATCGAAAGGTACCACGGGGGTGTCTGTTATTAACATTGGTAGTTTGGGTTTAACCCTGACTAGCTTCTGTCTCTGGCAACTTTCACAGGTTTGGACATACTGCTGGACCTCTTGGTGTAATTTTGGCCAATTATAATGTTCTCTAATTCGTTGGTATGTTTTGGTGACTCCCTTATGACCGCCGAGATAAGTCTCATGATAATCGTGGATTATGTCATTCCTCAACTGTTTAGGTGGGATTGTAACAACGTTAGAACATATATATATGTTGACTCTATTTTCTCTAAATATCGACTCTAGCACATTTCTCAAATGTCTAGTTGTCATAATGTTAGGTCCAGAATTAAGAGAACTGATTCTGAACGAACTTAATTGATGGTTAAGAAGATGTTCTTTAAATTTAGAAAAAGCGGTATGAATTTCGTCGAAATTCATAGTCTGAAAACTATGATTTCTTCCAATGATGCCAATCAATTTTGAGCCTTCATTTTCCTGTACGAATACATCACCTAATTGGAGATTCTTTTTAGCAAACTCCTTAATATTCAAATATCCTGATTCTACAAGGGTGCAACCTACTGGATCTTCAATATTCCCATCTTTTGAAAAGATGTGAACGAAGTTCCCAGGTGTTGCAGTTAAGGTTTCTGGTACTATTTGTATGTTACACAGAGTGTCCGGTTTCCTAACTCGGAAAGAGGTCTCTATGTCAGGATATATCAAATGACGCTTGAATAAACTGTTATCAGCGTTTTCATTTTTGTCATCATACTCGTAATTAGTTGTAACTTCAGAATGTGATGTTTCGTCTGGGTAGTCTATTGGCTCATAGTAGTGGTTTTCGATTTCTACTGGTAATAAAGTTGATCGGCCTCTAGGTAGGTTAGCATCGGATACCGTGAATTCATTTAAATCTTTTTCGAAATTCTTTGGTTCTTTACTAGCTTTGGTATTGCTGACATCAGTATTTTCATAATTAAGTGGTAGAAATACATCGTCATATTCGCTAGCATGTTCTATTTCTTCGTCATCTAAATATAATTGATTTTGCAGTGACGGCAGGGTCGTGTCATTTATTTCTACTCTTTTAGATCTTGCTGCTTGGGGTGATTCCCTAAAAGGTGAAGGGTTTCCTTCGTTATATTCTTCGTTATCTGAATCCTTTTCTAGCTCTTGAACATTACATCTAATTCTTTTCTTAGTGCTCGAAGAGCAAGATCTGGGTTTCAGTCTTGTGCCTATGCCTTCAGACATGGGCCCTACTTCTTCTGAGGGAATATATTCCTCATCTTTGCTTCTTCGATTCGATAAAGGGAAAATGTTACCGATTGTTCCTTCAGGATGTGGATTCCTAGATAGAGCGTCTGCATTTTTATTAGAGACCCCTTTTCTGTACATGACTTCGTAATTGTATCCATCCATGGTGACTTTCCATCTTTGAATTCGATTGTGCGGGTCGCTCCCCCTACTTAGCCAAGCCAAGGGTTGATGATCGGTTATTACTAAAAATTTATGACCATATACATAGGGTCTAAACTGTTGGATAGCATAAATAACCGCTAATCCTTCCTTGTGGATAGTGGAGTAGTTTTTCTCAGCTTTAGTTAAGGTACGTGAAGCATAAGCTATAGGTAGATCCTTGCCTAGGGTACCTTGACTGAGGATGGCTCCTACGGCGAAATCTGAAGCGTCGCACGATACGATGAAAGGTTCCTTGAAATCAGGGAATTTTAAAATAGGTTCCGTGCATAATGCTTGTTTTAGGTCTTGGAAACTATCTTCTTGTTCTTTACCCCACTTGAACACTACATCCTTTTTCAGTAGGTCATTTAATGGTTTGGTTCGTTTGGCGATATTTTCTATATGTCTTCGATAGTATCCTACTAGTCCTAGAAATTCCCTAACGTTAGTTTGGGTAACAGGCCTAGGAAAGTCTTTTACAGCTTGGATTTTCCTGGGGTGAGGTTTAATTCCATCAGCTGAAATGATATGACCTAAATATGCTAACTGCGTACGCAGCAGTTCACACTTATCTGGTTGTAATTTGAGACCATGTTTGCGGAGTCTTTCAAATAACAGTCGTAGCATTTTTAGGTGGTTTTCTAAAGTGTCAGTATAGATGATAATGTCATCCATATAGACGAATATTCCCTTTCCGATTAATCCTTCTAAAACATGATTCATAAATCTTTGGAAGGTAGCTGGTGCATTTTTAAGTCCAAATGGCATTCGGAGGTAATGATAATGTCCCGATGGCGTCGAGAAAGCAGTTTTCTCGGCATCTTTTGGGTCCATTGGTATCTGATGAAAGCCATTAGCTAGATCAAATGCTGAAAAGTATTTACTACCTCCTAGTCGATCTAAAATATCTATTATTAAAGGTGGTGGGAATGAGTCACCGATAGTTTTGTTATTGAGAACTCTGAAGTCGATGACTACGCGATTTTTCACAACTCCTTGAGAGTCAGGTTTCTTCTCGACTACCCAAGTGGGAGAATTATATGGAGATGTGGAAGGTACTACTATTCCATTTTCTAGGAGCGTTTGTACTTGCCTTTCAACTTCGTCAAAGAGTGCTTCCTCTAATCTATATTGTCTGACATGAACCGCTATTTCATCTGTTGTTCTAATTTTATGTGATACCTCTGATATTGAAATGTCTGATGGAGAATCTCCGGGAAGGTAGAATGTATCGGTATATGTTTCTACCAGATTTTTCAACTTCTCTAAAAAGTTTTGATCACACACGGTCTTTTTACTATTTAGTACCTTTTCTATGATCATTTGCTTTCTTTCTTCGAAATTTTGGTAGACGGATAAACTTCTTTCGAACGGCAGTTCTTCTTCCAGGCTTAAGTGTTCTCCCGTGTCAATGATATCATTTGGTTGATCATGAAAGGTAACCGTTTTCTTACAGGGTGTTCCCGTTGAGATATGATTATCCTTGTTTTTATAAATTTTTGACCTTTTTAAAACTGTCATTTCTTTAGATATCAGATTGCAAAGGGCAGGTATTTCGTCTAATATTATGTCCCTTTTCTTGATATTTCTTAAATGTTTGAACCTGATAGGGTTTAAGGGATCATTGTCTGTGACTATAGTTGAATAAGACATGGATATCTCAGCTTTAAATTGTTGGAAGAAGTGCATTCCTAAAATTCCAGTACAGGGAAGTCCCCATTCTCGGACGATATGGAAATTTGCTAGTCTTCCCTTAAAAGGAATGTTAACAGATCCGAATGTTTCCACTGAACCGCCGATTCCGGATAAAGTTGGAAAATACGCGGGCATTCTTTGGAAAGGTTCATTTAAATAATCTTCGAATATAACATTGCATTCAGCCCCCGTATCTAACATGAACGAGTTGAATCGTTCGACACAATATGGTAGATTTTTAAGCGTGATAACAATTACGGGTTCATGAGTTAGTGGTTCCTCATCATTTATAATGGGTTCAGTTGATGTTGATAGGCGCTGGTGGAAGGTCCCTCTTGGTTCGGAGCCCCTGCCCGAATGGACCGTTGCCAGTTTAAAGATCCGGAAGAAGTATTTTGGTTCCCTTTGTTACCTCCTGGTCCTTGTGTAACCGACGAGTTACCTCTTTGTCTAGAGTAACAGGATGCTGCTTCGTGTCCTGTTCTATTGCAAAAGGTGCATCGAGGTTTTACCCCGGGAGTACGATAATTTGAATGATTTGTCGGATATTCCTGGTGTATTTGTCTCCCCGGTGGATCCGTGTATTCTCTATTATTATTAGAGTATAGATTAGGAGGTTGAGGGTATTGGATAGCTCTAGCGGGTTTAGCTGGATTTTTATTCCTATTGATTTCTTTCAATTGTTTTTGTATTTCGTACATAGTACTTTTCATAGATGATAATTCTTCCTGTATACCGGTTGGTGCTAGGTTTTCTTCTCTACGAAGTATTTTCACCGGTTCAGAATATCTTTTATCATGAATTGAACCTTGGTTCATAGTTTTAGCTCGAAATCTAGCAGAGTCGTAATACTTTTTATTATTTCGTTCGGCGTCCTTTACTATCTGTATGGCATCTGTCAGAGTTTTCGGTGAATGATGCATTACAGACTGGAAAAGATGATAGGGTAACCCGTATAAGAATTTACTTGCCATTTGAGTATCTACAGCCTCTGTCAATTGAGAAGGGTTGGCTGAGTGATATTCTTTCTTAGTTGCTCTTAGGAGTTTCCTATAGAGTTTTTCAGCTCTTTGTGAATAAGTTAAAAATTCTTCGTTTGGGTTCATCATCAAAGTGTCAGTTTCTCGCCTTATTTCTTCTAAGGTTTCATGTTCTCTATAATTTTTAGTGAGCCATTCTACCAGCTCTTTAGCGGTTAAGAAATTAATCCCTCTTGTGCGATCACGGGCGGGTCCCGTTAATCGGCACAGGGCGATATTAATAATCTGTCTTTCACATTCGGGAGGGGAACATAGGATAATATTTTCGAGTTGTTCAATAAAGTTATCAAGTTCCGATGAGACTCCCGAAAAATAAGGAAGTTGCATAGCGCAGTAATAAGAGTAATCTGATAAACCGCGAAAGCTAGAATTAAGACTTCCATTAGCGGAAAAATTATTTCCCGGACTATGAGTCATTTTACTAAAGTCAGATAAGTTCTTTTAGGAGTAATATGATACCAAATCCCACCGCTGTCACCAATTTTGTTACGTACTGCGGAGCGTGTACGGTTGTTTATTTAAATCTATAATCCTTAAATATGATCCTTGTCAATAAGAATGGGGATATCGGAGAATAGATGTCAATAAATGTTCTGAACGAATCTTTAGAATGATATTGGGGAATTAGGTCAATTTTGAATAGAGGTCGAAACTTGGGAGTTAAAGACGCATTCAATTTCAACAATAATTCCGAGCGGCTAGAATTACTGTTGAGGTGGGCTTTTCCTTTGGTCAAAACGCTAAGCGTACCTTATCTGATTTTTAGGTAAAATGACTAAGAATAAATTAAGAATGAATTATGATAGTTTATTACAATCTCGAAACAATTACAATTCTCATAAATAATTATAACAATTCTTTAAATAACCTCGGAGATATCCGATATACGACTAAAGTTATCTTTATTAAACAATTCCTCAAATAGTCAATTTTCAAGGAGAGGGATGTGTAAATTCTGAATTCAATACAGAATTTATCGATAAATAATAATTAAAAGATAACCTTTAGATGTAGCAACCAGGACGGTAGCGAAGTGATTCGTGGAGGTGTAGTATTTCTGCTGAATACTGGTTACGCACTCACTAATACACAAGAATGACTCTTCACAAAGATGTTATATTTTAAACGAATCTATGTAAAAGAGGAGTATCACTAGGATTCCTGAAATCTAGTATTATCCGTTCTCACGTCGTTATGCACTAATAACCGGCTGACGATAATCTAGTATTTTGGTTCTAGAAGATTTCCTATTAAAGAGGGATAATCTTCAGGCGACAAGTGCAAGTCGAATCTGAGAATCTACGTTATTGATGCCGTAGTAAATCACGGAACAATTCAATACGTTAATTATTAATCTCTCAAGTCAAGCGAATACTGAATATAAATTTTTGATACTCCCTCTTTTAAGCAAAGATCTCGGACCATGAAGAGGGTCTGCTGAACTTGCATTCTAGATGGTGAAATGCGTGACGTTAATGCCCTATTTTCTGGTTGCCATGAGCAGTTAAAAATGCAATTTCCTTCCTATATGTTCCCAATTACCGACGTTCAGGAAGTATTAAGAAATAAGTTTCCGATAGTCATGAATTTTCGTGGCTCGTGTGGTGATTGACCTGTGCAATTGGGGACTAAAGTCAAATGGACTTTAAGAATCTCTTCCGTCTTTCGGCAATCAGTACATTCCTACTCATTGGGAAATTATTGCATTGTAGTACGACTTCTTTTTATTGAATTTTTAAATTCTATACTTCACACTCGCGATAGAGTGTCTGTCAGTTTCGATAATTGTTATCTATCAGATGTCAAACTTTACCTAAATTCGGAATCATACCCCTACGATCGATTGAATTTGAACTTTGAAGAATTGCGCTATTCTACCCTGTACGATATGTACTTAAACTTTATAAGGTCTTACTATGCAGGCAGGAAAGCTGCACCCATGCTAAGTCTACAGGATTTCGCAATTATTGGTCCAATCATGCCGATCGATTGCTCGCATCAAAACGATAGTATAAAAAGCGGTACGGTTGACATCCGAATTGAGATGGAATGCATGCAAAATATACCCCATAATACCACCGCATACTGCTTAATTATACATGATCGAGTTATTGAATATAACCCCCTTAATAGTATAGTTAGGAAATTAACTTAATGTATATAATAATTGAATAAATAATTTTTTTCCCACATCAAACTGATCTCTCATTATTAAATGTATACCATTCCCGCTTACACGTTACATTTTAAGTAGATATATAATCTGTTTTTGACAATAAGAGGGGAGAAGCTTCAGAGGAAAAAAGTGCAACTATGCAAAATATACTTTCAAGATTTTTTTTAAGTGGGAGATGTGCTCTCTATAAAACATTTGCAAATTTCATTCTCCTTTAAAGCGGTATTATCATCTGTATCAAGTGTCAAATATTAAGTGTGTACTCAAAGGAAGAAACTGAAAATGGTGAGTAAAAAGTGGTCAAGAAATCAGACTTGTGGTGTAATGAATTAGTGTTAATGTGATAAAGATCTTTTTTTAATCAATTGTTGCAGGCTGCAAATAATGAAAACGTTGATGAAATGTCGGAGGAGTTTATGGTAAGATTTTTTTGTTTTTTTATTTTTCCCTAAATAATATATTTTGTGTATTAGAATTGGCAGGAATTGATTCGTGCTAGGGCATCCATCGATGCCTATATTAATGCTGCCCCCGATGAGGATGATACGCGACGCCGTCGCCGTTGCTTCATTGTCGTGGATTTCTTCAGGGAATTCCGTGAAGAAATCCGCGAATATGTTAGTTTTAGCCGTGAACAACGGCTACGGCGGCAGCAGCAACAGCAGCAGCAGCAGCATGAAAGTGATGACGAGGAGATGTCAGAGGAATTTGAGGTAAGATTCTCTCTCTCTCTTCTTATCCAAAATAATTTCAATATATATTTTATTTATTAGTTCTGGCGGACGGTAATGGACGTCAGGACGTCCTCTATTGCCTATGTTGCTACTGCCCCTGATGGTGATGAGGCGCAGCGCCGTCGTCGGCGCATCTTTAGTATAGATTGCTTCCTGGAATTCCGTGAAGATATGCATGGATTTTTTAATTTCATCCAGGAGCACCGACGATGGCGACAACAACATCCGCAACAGCAGGAGCAGCAGCAGCAACAGCAAGAGCAGCAACAGTATATGTGGGAGGCCGAGGAGTAGTATATTAATTATAAATGAATAAATATTTTTTATTAAAGCATATATGTTTCTTTATTTCTCCAAGCTGTCTCTTTGCAGAGAATGTGTTAAAAATCTACACTGTGAATGCTATGCAAAATTAGTAACATGATAGGAAGTAGACTTTGTTGTCTTGAGATTACAGTTTAGGTTTGCTAGTTAGTCTTTGATGCATCTCAGTATAAATCTGTCAGTTGCATTGGATACACCATGGTGCAATTAAATGCATTAAGTTTTTTTTGTTTTTATTCTTATTATTCTTTTTATTAGTCTTTTTACATTTAATTTATTTAATTTGTTAGAATCTCGATCCTTCGGGAAATAAACTATTTTGCAAGGAGGAGGAGGAGGAGGAACAAGATCTAATGATGGAACTGGTAGATGTAGAACTGGAAGAGGATGGGGAGGAGGAGGAGGGGGTATTCGACCCCGTAGTGGAAGACATCCTCGAGACACTGGAGGAGCTCCTCCAGGATGAGGAATTCTTAATCGGGGTGTCGGAAGCGATGGGTGGTGTGGAGGAGGAAGAGGATGGGGAAGAGGAGGAGGAGGAGAGGGTGGAGGCGAAAAAATAAATTTTTTTTAATATATATATATTTCTTTTTATTTAATAAAATCCTAATCCTAATCATAATTTTTTTTCTCATCTACATCGATGTGTCTGACTACACACTTGGCCTTTCGGTGGTAGTCATCATTAATGTCTCTCTCTTTGGCTGCGACTGCACGACCGACAAAATATCGTTGTCGTCTGTGTACTGTTCGACCAACAAAATACAGAGAAACCTATGAATAATATTACATATACGATTAGTATTACACAAATATGATAGTTTATAATAAAAAATTAAGATTTTCCATACTTACAAATGAGTGTATATCCTGATGATGATGATGATGATGTTTGAAGCCACCATGTGTATGTGTCATCTTTTACAGCTGCTTGACCGCCATGAGAAATACCATTTCTGGACGGGCTTTACACATCACCCCCTCGAATTTATTTGTGTATACCGCTGCATTATCACTCTGCATAGGTATATATTCGCATCTTTTGTAGCTGCTAGGTCAACACAAATACTTGTGGTGGTGGTGGTGGTGGCGGTACTTGTCTGTTATTTTACATGGCATTTCTTCTCCTTCTTTTTGACACGCTCTCCTCCTCAATCCGCTATCGTGAGACAGTGCACTCCTATCGTGCAACCATGAAAGGACCAGATGATTTTTCACGATTGACTTGATGTATATGACTTACCAAGATTATTCCATGATATTACATATGCCGAGGATGATGATGATGGTGAATATGTTATTGTGCGAGGTGACGTTGACTTGTCAACATTATTAGGTTATATTGACCATGAAATTGATTTTCAAGATGATGATGATAATGGTAGTACATACATACACATACACACACACTTCCACTATCGCTCTTTCTCTCTCTCTTTCTCTCTCTCTATCAGCCTCAGTCTCACTACAGTAACCAGCAGATTCATCACTATCATTATCATCATCATCTTGAAAATCATCATCTTCAAAATCAATTTCATGGTCAATATGACCGATTAATCTTTCAAAGTCTACATCGTCACCTCGCACAATAACATCTTCACCATCATCCCAGCTCTCCTCCTCCTCCACAGCATATGCAATATCGTGGACTAATCTTGGTAGATCATCATCATCCAGCCAATCGGTGAAATCATCTGGTCCTTTCATGGTTGCACGGTAGTAGCGTACTGCCTCGCTATAGCGGTCCATATTTTCAACCGCTTTGATCGGTTTGAACATTTCTTTCTGAAAAATTAAAAAATTAGTTTTAAAAATGATAAAAGTAATTAATATAATAATAAATTATTTACAAAACCATATATATATATATATTAAAGTAAATACTTACTAAAAATTTAATAATGTCCTTCATTATAACGTTGCTGTGAACTGAACTGAACTGATTACACTGATTGTTAACTTGCTAATGAGGCTACCTCTGACTCTCAGAGAGGATCGGAACAGTGTGCAAAATGCATACTTCTGTTTTTCTGAAATTGATATGACTATGGGCTACACATCTTCAGAAAACAGGGTGAGGCTACCTCTGACTCTCATATAGGAGATTGAACAGTGTGCAAACTGCTTATTTCTGTTTTTCTGAAATTGATAGTGTGTTATACAGCTATACATCTTTTGGAAAACTTGACCATGTAACACGTGCTCATGTATGAATCATGATATGTTACCCGCAAAGTTGGGAAAAAAGATAAAAACATTATTTCCTTTCTATTAATCTTTATTATTCACTTTTCATTATAAATTCAATTCCTCGATATTGTCCACCCTCTTCTATCTTCACATATATACATCCTTCATTTATCTTATCAACTAAATTATTATAATATTCCTTATTGTCTAGAATTTTACTAAATCTAGGCGGTAGGAAGAATGAGAACTTATCACTATCTATAATTATTTTCTTGCCAAACTTGGTATTGGCCTCCCGCATTTTTATTACTTTAAAATTGACATTGATTTCAATATCGCTTAATTTTATAAGTGGTAAAAATGTATTTATTTTTCCACAATTATTGATCAGTGAGAGATCCATCTGAAAATATTTTAAATAATAATAATTTGACTTATAAATTGTTAAATAAATTTATTATAATATCAAATCTTACCTTTCTAATATTTCACAGTTCTTGGCTATTGTTTGATGAAATAATAAAGTCACTTCACTTTTTTTTTTCGTGACAGTTTAATATGCCTCCAACTATTCCTTGCAGATATGCAACGGGTGAGATAATGCAGTCAATTGAATATTCCCCCGAATATCATCACTTAATATTAACTGCGTTTAAAATAGTAGAGGGGGTAAAATTTGGCGTATTATGGGAGAGAGGCTTCACTCATTGGTGAAAAAAATGTTACTAAACTTTTGCCCAAATACATTGATAGAAAATTGCGCTCAGTAAGCAGCATCATATATAGAATAAATGAGATTGAATAAAACAGAGAGAGAGAGAGATGGAGAGAAACTCATATTCTTTACACATTTGCGAAAATGTGTGTATGTGTGAAGAACACTAAATTTGTGTTGTAAAATGCTTAAATTTTATTGGGCGGGCTAGGTGAGACGCACACATACACACACATGTCTGTTGCTGCTGCTGTCTCCATGATGCATTTTTGGGCGGAGGTTTGGCCACACGTGCCACGATGATCGGGTCATCGTACAGCCTCCTTCGCTCAATTAGAGAAAGAGCTAATATCGCTTGGGTGGGGGTTTTGGCACGTGCCGTTAGCGACAACCGCGCGTTATCATTGATACACGTCAGACAGAGATGCAATGAAATATTAAATGTATTAGAAAGAGACTCACCTTCTTCCAGGTTACTGCCCCAACTGCATCTGATACTTGTCCCCCTCCGTCCCACCTCCATGTTTTCAAGGTTCATCTTCTTCTTGCAGGAATTAGATGATCTACACTACCCCCCACTCCATTGGACTGCACATGTGTGGGTAATTTCATACCCCTCCGCACACCCCTCACCTCCATGTTCACTTGTATGGGTGTGTCCGTGTAAGATTTTGCTCTCACAACTACATGAATTTACATGGCTCGCACTCTTGCACTATTAGCAATTTTGGAGATTTTGAAGGTCAATTAATGCGTCAATCGCATAGGTGGGGGGTAGATCGGAATGTGCTGACATTGCAAAAAAAGTGCTGACTAATTGGACTTTGTACCCTCCCCGCTCACCCGCACCTCACCCCCTCACCTACAAGTGTGCATGTGTGGTGTGTCCGTGTGTGTCGGTGTGACACTAACACGCGTTGGTCCAGAATCCCCATAGCTACTCTACTACCGAAACCACACCCCACAACAGAATAACGACAGTAATTATACGAATAATTCAGGAAACCAGATAGTATGTAAATATTGTAAAAAACCAGGTCATCTGGTAGATGACTGTTTCTCGCTAAAACGTAAAAGAGAGTACGAATCTAGGGAAAATTATCAATCGGGAAACGACAGAATGGATCGAAATCAGAGCGCGAACCGATCCAACCTTCCGAAAACGCGCTCAACATTCCTGATACAACAGGAACCATTGGAAGAAGTACAGACGATGGTCGACGAACCGAAAACGTCCGCACAACAGTAGAGACAGCAAAACCAATAAATAAAGAGACGTATAACAAAGAAATCGAAAACTCTGTAGAATCAGATCAAGACTTAGCCTTACCAATTTTTACGATAAACCCGGATAATGCAGGAAATCGTACAGTCGAAGTAATGTTAGGGGACCAAACTGAGGTCGTCACCCCCTTAATGCTTAATTGCGGATCAACCCCTAATGTAATAAAAATAAGTGCAGTTCGTGCTCTTCAAAAAGAATCGAATATAGACACAACGAAATTAGCAAACCTTAAGGGAATAACTCCTGGTATGATAACTACGCTAGGAACTATTACACTAAATTTATTAGGATACCCAGTGAAATTTGAGGTTGCCCCTGATTCAATCCCTGTCAAACAACATGGATTAATAGGCGACCAGTTCTTCTAGCAATTTGAAGCGAAAATTGACTATGAGTTAGCCTATCTTACCTTTAAGAAAGAGTACATACCCTTCAAAGACCCAAAGGTTTTTAAAATACACGCGAGAACCATAAAAACTATTAAGTTGCCTATACTAAACCCGGAAGTGAAAACGGGATATATCGAAGCCCTCCCCAGCCCAAAGGGCGTATATATAGGGGAAGCGGTAGTTAATAACCAACACGGATACGCAGTACTAAAAATATTTAACACTACGGGAGCAAAGGTATCGTTCGAAAATAGAACCGTCAAACTAGTGGAATACGAGACACTCGAGAATTTACCCGAGAATAAAATTTTTACTTGCACTAAACAAGATATGGAAGACAGAGTGGAGACAATAAAAAACTCTCTTAGGTTAGAACACTTAAATAAACCTGAGAGAGAATCAATTATGGAATTAATAAGAGAATCACAAGACAGATTTTACATTTCAAATGACCAACTAACGAGTACGAATCTTTTATCTCACAATATCGAACTGACCGACAACATCCCAATCCATACTAAGCAATATCGCTATCCTCCAGTCCACAAGGACGAAGTAAATAAACAAATCAAGGAATTACTTCAAAAAGACATCCAACCGTCGTTATCTCCATATAATTCACCTCTGTGGATAGTCCCGAAAAAACCAGATTCCCAAGGGAATAAGCGTTGGAGACTAGTAATAGATTTTAGGAAATTGAATGAAAAAACAGTAGGAGACGCATACCCACTCCCGAATATCTCTGAGATCCTTGATCAGCTAGGAGGTGCAAAATATTTTTCTATCTTTGATTTAACATCGGGATTCCATCAAATACCCATGAATCCTGACGATTGTAAAAAAACGGCATTTACAATACCTTATGGCCACTATGAATATAAACGAATGCCCTTCGGGTTAAAAAACGCACCCTCGACTTTCCAAAGATTAATGGATCATGTCCTATCCGGGCTACAAGGTACAGAGCTATTCGTGTACTTAGACGACATAGTGGTATACGCACGCTCGATAGAAGAGCATGCTGTTAAATTTAAGAAACTGGCTAAGCGATTGAAAGAGGCAAACCTACTATTACAAACGGATAAATGCGAATTCCTGCGAAGGGAAGTCATCTACCTGGGTCACATCATCACGGAGGAAGGAGTGAAACCAGACCCTAAGAAAATAGAGGCTGTTAAAATTTTTCCAAAACCGAAAAACGCAAAGAATATTAAGCAATTCCTGGGACTGGCTGGGTATTACCGTCGATTTATAAAGAACTTTTCGTTAATAAGCAAACCCCTAACTGAGTTGCTAAAAAAGGATACAACCTTCCTTTGGAAGGAAGAACAAGAGAAAGCTTTTAACGAATTGAGGGAAATATTGTGCTCGGACAAAATATTACAATACCCGGACTTCTCTAAACCATTCATAGTGACAACAGATGCCTCAGGCTACGCCATAGGGGGAATACTGAGCCAGGGAAAGATAGGGCAAGATCTACCAATAGCGTATTCATCTCGACTATTGAATAAAGCTGAACAAAATTATTCAACCATCGAAAAGGAATGCTTGGCGATAGTGTACTCAATCGCCCATTTTAGACCCTACCTATACGGAAGGAAATTTACGTTGGTAACGGACCATCGACCCCTAGTATGGCTAAACAACGCATCCGACTCTAGCTCCAGACTAATCAGATGGATACTTAAATTATTAGACTACGACTACGAGATCACCTATAAACTAGGGAAAATAAATTCTAATGCTGATGCATTGTCTAGGAAACCTCCTGAAATCCAATCGTTCCCAATTAGAAAA
>CM074554.1:490741-563875 GCA_037305995.1 Sclerodermus sp. 'alternatusi' | reverse complement strand
TAATCATTTTACCTAAAAATCAGATAAGGTACGCTAAGCGTTTCGACCAATGGAAAAACCCACCTTAGCAGTAATTCTAGCCGCTTGGAATTATTGTTGAAATTGAACGCGTCTTTAACTCCCAAGTTTCGGCCTCTGTTCTAAATTGACCTAATTCCCTAATATTATTCAAAGATTCGTTCAGAACATTTATGATATCTATTCTTTAATATTCGTATTCATCTTCGTACAGGATCATTATTTTATAAAGACGATAGATTAAACATAATAAATAACCGTACATACTCCGCAGTACGGAACAGGGTAAACTGTTTTGCTTCCAGTATGGGTATAGTTCAATCAGCAGGTTTGCTCTATACTGAGTGCTTTCCCTCACTTAAACTTGTGTTATCTCCTGGTAACTTTAGTTGATGCAAGTCTGTAACTTTTTTAAACTCTTCATAATTCCACTAAAAGTTGTGCTTCGTTTGAGTCGACTTGTGTCAGTCAATTGAGAAACTCTAAAACGAATGGAAAGCACAAATCACGACTAAAGTTAACTTGAGTCAACTTTTGTCCGCGAATGGAAAACACTTACTCATGACACTTCTTCGCCTGCCTTACACTAGGGATATTTGTCGCTATGTGCGAGTGAGAGGGAAGATTAGGGAAGTCAGGCATAGACTATGTGTTTGCACGGTATTATTGCCGGTCAGTGATTCATAATGCTAGCTAAACGGTTATGTCGTATCTAAGAGTATCTATACATTTTATGTTTCTATGATACAGTGTGTACATCTATCTAATATCCAAGTACAATATATAATTTTGAGTGAAGTGAGGCCATTGCAAGTTGTTTTATAAACTTTTAAAGTTATTTTTGCCGTTTACTAATTAGGAAAGTATAATGAGTAAATATATTATTAAAATTGTGCGTCTGATTAAGTAGTATTAAAAAATTAAAATTTCTCTGGAGAAATGTGTTGGACAATTTAATAATAATAAGTATTGGATTAAAATGTTAATTGAGTATAACAGATAAAAATGTTGTACAGTGTAATTTGTATACATAATTATAACCATTTCTCATTAATTGTTCAATATAAAAGTATGTGTGTAGATATTTAAAGGAGAAATTTCTTTTATTGTGTAGTGTATTTTGGGTAAGAATTTTTAATTATTAATATATTACGTGTGCGTTTGTGTGTGTACTTGTGCTCTTATATATTGAAATACGTACTATAACCTTAGTGACTTGAAGGAAAAAGTTACTGATGAAATTCTGTCAGTAAATTATCTATCGCTTAATTTTAGCAGTTAAATGAATGTTTATCAATACTTATTATATACATTTAAATGATTTTATGTTCATTCTTATTTAACTTTAAATAAGAACAATAAAATTTCTTACTCGATTCTATATATTATTTATGGTTATGTCATTTCATGTCATATATTCTGTGTATGTAGTGTATGTGCGCTTTTCTTAACTCCGTTAATTTAAATGATGTTTTCTGTATTAAACAATAAGATTAAAATATTTGTGTTAAACGAGACTTCATCTAGTAATTATTGTTTTGTCTTAAGTAGAAACATTAGTAATTTCAAGGTCAACTTAAAGTCAGAAGTTTTTATTTTATTTTATATCTAAAAATTGAAAAAATTGTCAATATAAGACAAAATAACTTACAAATTGATTAAAAAGTATGTCAAATTAGAATGGAGACTTTTTAATGAATAAAAGTTAATTTTAAATATATATTTAAGCATAATTTAATAAAGAGGAATTTAAAAATTTTTTAATTATTTACAGATAATTTGGAATTATGAGCTATCTTAAAAACATACCACCAAATAGTATTGGTGACCAATACTTTAAAGTTAATTATGTGGAAAAGCTATTTTTGATTAGTTGATGTACATGATGATGATACACAATATAAATAATTTCTTATAAATCATTACAAACATAAGCTTATTATGTCAATATACATGTATTCCCAAGTATAAGGTTTAAATAAAATCACGTTTAATGTGGCTAACGGCACGTGCAAGAAAAGAGATTCTGCTTTGAAAAGCACAGTGTTCTACAATTTACGTTGATGAACAATGAACCATTCGGGAAGTGGAAAACGTCAGGCGAAGGTTTTGGAAGATAACTATTGGGACTGCAGTGTCTGTACGTACAGAAATACAGCAGAAGCATTTAAGTGCCTCATGTGTGACGTTCGTAAAGGAACTTCTACGCGGAAACCCCGCATTAACCCACAATTAGTGGCACAGCAGGTAAAAATTATGCTTTTTAAATAATCTAGTAAAAATTTTCTTTTTTTCTTTTCATTTTATTAATCTAATATGTAATGTAATGTCAATATAATATGTTCTTAAATATAGTATTCTTTATTACATTTGTTCTTAAATACATTTTATAGGTTGCTCAACAACAATATGTGCCACTTTTAAAACCTGGTAAGAAGGAAGGATCTAGTAGTAGTAGTACAACAAATACTGGCAAAGATAAAGATCACCGTAAACTGGATAAAACTAGACGTAAGAATAGGCATCCTCCACGTCTTAAAAATATTGATCGCAGCACTGCTCAAACCAATGAAGTTACAGTAAATAATGTCACAGTTGTTATTACTGAATATAAACCTAAAGTGAAGAAAAGTTCGGATCAATCTGGAATATCAAGTAGTGCTTCATCCGAAAATGGCAGTCAACATGATTCAAATCAAGATTCTAGAAGTCTGGATATAGGAACAGATGTTTAGCTTCATACTATAACACATATGTATTACTCTATCTACTTAATACATTTCAAACTACTCTTTATTCTACGTGTATTTTATTGTAAATTGAATGATAAGGATATTTTCTCGCGATTATTTGAACAAAACACAATATTTGGTTTTTCTACTGGAATGAATTTATTTAGATTAAAATTACTGAATTCAATAAAATTATAATTACACATTTCTAATCTTATATATATACACAGGGTTTTTCACTGAGGTATGGTCAAATTTTAAGGGGTTGTAAATTCTAAGACGATTTTTAATTTACCACATTTTGATTTGAAGCTTCGTTTTTGAGATATTTAATGATAAAGACACCATTAGTCTGACTGTCTCTGTTTAATTAATAGTACTTTTATCCAAAGATATATCAAAAAATGAGCTTCAATTTAAAATATGATAAATGAATGATCGTCTTAAATCACCCTCCTTACAACCCTTTAAAATTTAACCGTACTTCACTGAAACATCCTGTATATGTGTATATATATATATATATATATATACACACACAAAGGATGTAACAGTGATTTCCTTCGAAATTTTAAGGGATAGTAGAGGGGGTGATTTTAAAACAATTTTTAAATTACCACTTTTTGATTTAAGGCTTAGTTTTCAAGATATATTCAATGACAAAGATGGCGTTAGTTAGGCAGAGACAGTGAGTTGGTTGAAGTAAGAGAGAATGATGTTATCAAGTAGTTAACTGTCTCTATCTATAATAGTATTTTTATTGTTAAACATTCTTAAACCGAAACTTCAAATTAAAAAATTGTAAATGCAAAATGATCAGTAAGCCTGTCCTTCTACAACCCCTTAAAATTTCTAAGACGATTATTGTTACATCCTGTATATACAGGGTGTCCGAAAATTAGCGCACTTCCTCTGAAGGGTAGTTTTTCGAGGGTAAACCGAGTCTAAAAGTTCTACAGCTTAGTTTTTGAGATATTTAATAATAAAGGTACTATATATTAGTTAGATAAAGACAGACAGATAGTTGAAGTGAGACAGAAAAATGCTATCTCACTTCAACCAATTGACTGTCTTTGTCTAACTAATATTACTTTTATTATTAAATATCTCAAATTAAGCTCTAGATTAAAAAATTATATAGGACTTTTTGACTCGGTTTACCCTCAGAAAGCTACCCCTCAGAGGAAATGCGCCAATTTTCGGACACTGTATAATAACATATACGATGTTTCGGTTAGGTATGATTAAATTTTAAGGGGTTGAAGAGGGAGTAATTCTACAATAATTTTATTTACCACTTTAAATTTTGAAGCTTAGTTTTCAAGATATTCAATGATAAAGATTTTGTGAATTAAACAAAGGCAGTCAGCTTATTGAAGTAAGGTAGTGTGGCGTTATCTCACTTCAACTAGTTGATTATATCTGTCTAATTAGTAGCACCTTTATTGTTAATATCTTTAAAACTGAATATAGGAAAAATGTTCTTAGAATTATTCCCTTTTTAATCTCCTAAAGTTCAACTGTATCTTATTGAAACACCCTGTATACAGGGCGTAACAATGATATGTTCTATAAATTTAAAAAATTATAGAAGAAATTTGTTTTTAAGATGATATTTTACTTATTATTCTACCTGAAGTTTAGTTAGGATATTCAATTATAAAGATACCTTTATTTAGACAAAGACAATTGAGTGATTAAAGTGAGATAACATCATATTGCCTTATTTTAACAAGTTGACTTCTTATCTTAAATCTTATATAATCTTAAAAACTAAATTTAAGATGGAAAGTGATAAATAAAAAATCGTCTTTTCTATAATCTCTTAAATTTATGGAACATTTCTTTGTTATAACTGTACATACAATATCATATAAACTCCAGAATTAAATTTAAGAAATTAAGATATAAAATGACTTAATTTATAATTATAATAACAGTAAGCAAATATATTACCAAAAGATTAATTTGTATATTATGATTAAATGTATAAAATATGTATGAAAAAGAGAATTATGTCAAAGAGTTTTAAAAATGATTAAGTCTACTATTATCTTAATAAAGTATAAGAGAATTTCTTATACATCATACAACCACTGCCAAAAAACCGTGTTTCTTTATTTTTTGATACTTAATATCAGAAATTATATACTAATAATTTTAACGTTTAGACTCTTATAAGAATTAGTGAAATATGTTAATATTTTACAAATAATAACTGCTGTAAAGGTTACTGAATAGTAATCGTAAATAAAATCATAAACAAATCGCTGGAGAGCCGGTAATAATGAAAATATTTCAGAAGCAAGAATATACTTATACAGGTTATTTCCTTTTACATTTTACACTTTTCGATATGAAGTTAAGTTTTAAAGATATTTAACAATAAAGACACTATAAATTAAATAAAGGCAGTTTGGTAGTTAAAGTAAGATAACATCATTAATTAGACGGTAAAATAACTGTTTAATTAATAGCATCTTAATAGTATTCTCCGGTTAAGTGTCCCCATTTTGGGTTCAGCAGGCGACATTTAATCTGGGTAGGGAATCGGCGTTTTTTGCCTTAGTTCAAGTGACAAACGTTGAGTAGAGAAGTATAAAAATAATAATAAACGGAGCATTCAAAGAAATACAGGATGTCCGTATAGAGAAGTGCTATCTCACTTCAACTATCTGTCTGTTTTTGTCTAATTAATGGTACCTTTATCATTGAATATCTCGAAAACTAAGCTCTAGATTAAAAAATGATATAGGACTTTTCTGCTCGGTTTACCTTCAGAAAACTATGACACCTTCAGACCTGAAAACCTTCAGACACTCTGTATGCATCAGTACAAGTGAAAACTTTAACAATTTAATTCAATATTTGTAATTATTAATGCTTTCCTTATATTTTTACGATGAAATTGAATCCAAATATGATATAATTCGGATAATTTTTATATATCTATACGTATAATCCGTCTATTGATTATTTTAATATCTTACAATTATTTTTACTTTTCTTCTCTTTAAGACTTAATTCAAACCTGTTACATTTAAAAACAAATTGTAATGTTTTATTTTATTTATTATTATATTATACAGGGTGTAACAAAACTACCGCACTTCCTTAAAGGGGGTGATTCCTGATGCTATTCTAAGAACTTTTTCCTCTTGCCATTTTTTAATCTAAAGCTTAGTTTTCCAGATATTCAATGGTAAAGATGCCATTAGTTAGACGGAGACACTCCGATAGTTGAAGTGAGATAGCATTTCTTTGTCTCACTTCAACTATCTATCTGTCTTTTTCTAACTATTATTACTTATATTATTTAATATCTCGAAAACTAAGCTTTAGATTAAAAAATCGTAAGAGGAAAAAGTTCTTAGAATAGCGTCAGGAATCACCCCCTTTAAGGAAGTGCGGTTGTTTTGTTACACCCTGTATATAATGTTATCCTTTTAAAAAGTTAAATAATAAATAAAACATTGCAATTTTTTTTTAACTTAACAGATTTGAATTAAGTCTTAAAGAGAAGAACAGCAAAGTTAATTGTAAGATTAAAATAATCGATAGAGTAATTATACGTATAAATATTTAAAAATAATATAAATTATGTCGTATTTGGATTCAATTTCATCATAAAAATATGAGGAAAGCATTAATAATAATTATAAAAATATTTAATTAAAATTATTAAAATATAATTTTTACTAATGCATATTCCTTTGAATGCCTGGTTATTTTTTTATACTCCTCTGCTCAACGTTTGTCACTTCAGCTGATGTGAAAAAAGTAGTGGGGATAAATCTATGATGTTTAAGGGGCGATTACAGTGTGATACCCAAAAAAATGTATTATATTTTATGACTATTTATTTAGAAAGTATTTTATGTATTGGCACAAACTTTTTTCCTTGCAAAATGTATATTTTTTAAAGAACTGAAGATATTTGTTTTGTTGCAAATACATATATATATTTTGCATAATTAATTAAAAACCAAAGGTCTAAATGAAAAAGATATATTGCTGCCAGGTATTATCAGATCTCTCCAGTTGGTCTACAATCAAAAATTTAAAAAGTTTCTTCTTTCTTAAGAGTGTTTGTATCGCCCGAACTAGAATTATTACTTCATCTTTTAAATTAGCAAATTGGCGGCATTTTATACAAAAGTGTTTGAAAAAAGGTTTGAAAAAAGGAAAATCGGCCAAAAATATAAGTTAGGAATAAAATTTTTTAATAATTCTAGTTCGGGCGATAGCCACATGTATGTCGAATATACTGTCAAAATTTTAGCCTAATCAGCTATGCTATTTTTTTTTATTTTCCCCACCATGTCAAAAAATATCGTTTTGAGAAAAACGTGTTTAAAATTATAATACACCAAAAGCGCGGGCAACCCACTTCTACTTTGAAGGGCTGAACAGTCACCAAAGTGAAAATCGAATTTACTACGGATTGGATATGAATTCTATGATAGTATACTATTGAAAACTGGAACAAAAAAAATTCGATTTTTTGAACCCATCACACTGTAATAGCCCCTTAATCGGGATAGAATTGGCGACTTTTAACCGGGGGTTACTGTACTACTGAACATCATAGAAATTAAACTTCGAATCAAAAATTAATGAATGAAAAATACAGGGTGTTTCAGTGAGGTACGGCCAAATTTTAAGGGATTGTTCAGGGGGTGATTCTAAGACGATTTTTCATTTACTGCATTTTGATCTGAAATTTAGTTTTCGAGATATTTAATGATAAAGGTACTATTAATTAGACAGAGATAGTCAATTGGTGGGAGTGAGATGACACCATTCTCTCTCACTTCAACTATCTATCTGTCTTTGTCTAACTAATAGTACATCTATCATTAAATATCTCAAAAACTAAGCTTCAGATTAAAATGTGGTAAATGAAAAATTGTCTTAGAATCTCTCCCTTTATAACCCCCTAAAATTTCGAAGAGGATCATTGCTACACCCTGTATACTTAATATCTTCTTATCTACAATTTCATAAAGTTTTGGTCGTACTTCGTTGAAAAACCCCTGTATATAGGGTGTCCGGAAAAAAAGGAAACATTTTTTGAGGGGTAGTTCCTGACGTAATTCTAAGAACTTTTTTCTTTTGACATTTTTTGATTTAAACCTTTATTTTTAAGATATTCAACGATTTATCGTTTAATATCTCGTGTTTATCGTTAAATATCTTGAATATGAAGCTTTAAATTAACAAATTCCAAGAGAAAAAAGTTGAACTGCTTGAGGAATAACCCCACAAAAAATGTCTTTTTTATTTTCGGATACCCTGTACAACACTCTGTATGTTTTCGAATAATTATATTCCTGGTTCATTTCTAAAATGTTTATTCTGATGTCAGTTTTTGAATTTGAAGCTTTATTTCCAAAGTATTCAATGATAAAAATGTCATTAGTAAGAAGTCCGATTAAATTGAGACAGAATAGTATTTCTTTTAAATTACCGGGTTGTTTTTGTGTCGAGTGGTGCCCGTTTGTACACAGACCGTTTGCGCACAAGCACTATTTTACCTATTGACTACCAATATGTTTCACACCAATATATTTTTGACTACCTAAGTTGGAATTAGAATGAGAAAGGAAGAGTGTCAATAAGGCCGTTTTTTGGCCTACGTCAGAATCGCTTCAAACTGTGGTGTTTTATTTCTACCGATCTAGCTCACAACCTCCTAGAACCGTTTGTTGTCCAAGCGTTTTAGGAGCAAAAAAAGAAATGACGCTCCTCTCGTCCATTCAAAAAGGGAACTTTCCTTTAGTTTTACCCAGAGCTAACGACGTGGACGATATGGACTATGCACAATATATCCAGGATGCAGTTGAGGACATTTCAGACTGGTCTGACAATAATCATGACGACCAATCTAATTAAAGAATCTAGTTAAAAATACTGTTATTAAAAATAACGGTGTTATTAATAAAATGTGTATAAAAAATATATATATAGATATAAAAGACAGAACAAAAATTAAAATAACAAAAGAAAGAAGTTACAAACATTTTCTACGCTCACCTTGTTAGCTCTGAGTAAAACTAAAGGAGAGTTCCCTTTTTGAATGGACGAGAGTGACGTCATTTCTCCTCTTTTTGCTCCTCAAACGATCGGACAGCAAACGGTTCTATGAGGTTGTGAGCTAGATCGGTAGGAATAAAACACCACAGTTTGAAGCGATTATGACGTAGGCCAAAGAACGGCCTTATTGACACTCTTCCTTTATTGGTAGGTGGGGTTGGTAAAAAGCAATGCTTGTTCACAAACGGTTCATGGGCAAAATAACTTGTGGTCAAACAGTTCCTGTGTAATAGGTCCGTGGGCAAATGGGATGTGCGCAAACGGTCTGTGCGCAATCGGTCTTGTGAGCAAACGGTCTGTGTGCAAACAGAACGTTCCCGACAAACTGAAGGCAAAAACTAGTATTTTTTTTCATCTACCACTATCAAATTCTCCTGACATTCTTATAAGTTTAGACAATTAATATTATTGATTTTCAAACATACTAACCGTACTCAATATTAAGATTTTGTTAAGGAATCTTAATATTGGTACCGTTATAGATCGAATGACAAAATTATCGATTTCTAATTAGATGCTCTGGATGTATTATTGTCTCTACAGCTGAAGAGCCTACTATGCTCACCCTAACGTCACATTTCTTCAGCTATGATGATTGGAATCAACCAATCGACGATTATGGGGCTACTTTTACACACTCATCGGTAGAAATACTCTCAGATCGGTGTTCCGAATTAGATGTCTCGGAAGAATCATTGCATTTTACTATGTCAGCAAAGAATCGAGTTGCAGTTCTAGAAGAACAAGCCACGTCCAAGAATAACCTGTCTCAAGTTTACAATACTTGGTACGAAAATAGGTATCAATCAATTGTCTCGGAACCTCATAAATATTCCTGGTGGAAGGTTGATTATGGAAAATTGTGGTACTATCGTCCGAATAACGAGTGATGCCCATTTCAACACGTTAATATTCGGCTCAGTACTATTCGTCACGTTACTTTTCATCACGTTATTTTCAATACGTAATTATTCGACGCAGAACTATTCAACACTTATTTTTTGAAACATTAATTTCACGCAACAATTCGATACTGTTACGATGTAAATTCATCGTCAATGCATTTCTTTACCGATTCTCAATTTTAAGGGAAAATTGAGAATAGGTTGAGCACACTCGGCACCGAGCCGCCTGAGCTATTTTTGTCTGGATCAGCTGGCGATATCAGTGAGTCGAAAAGAGACAAAAACAGGCCGTGGTGTATCTATATTCGACGCCTGAGTGTTGGTGTAGGCTATCCTTTATTTGTGTTTTGACGTACAGCCTAATACCGGGTGAGAATGATTTGTTTTTCACAACAAATGCATCCTGGCTATGTATAGGGTGTAACAATGATGTTAGGAGAAATTTTAAGGGGTTGTAGAAGGAGTGATTCTAAGATGATTTTTCATTTACCTCATTTTAACCTGAAGCTTCGTTTTTGAGGTATTTAATGATAAAGGTACTATTAGTTAGATAGACAGATAGATAGTTGAAGTGAGACAGAATTGTGTTATCTCGCTTCAACCAATTGACTGTCTCTGTCTAACTAATAGTCCTTTTATCATTAAATATCTCAAAAACTAAGCTTCAGATTAAAATGTGGTAAATAAAAATCGTCTTAGAATCACTCCCTCTACAATCCCTTAAAATTTCCCCTAACATCAATGTTCCACCCTGTATATGTGTATATGCATGTGCATGATAGTTTCCATGTGTGAAGGGGAGCGCTGAACTGTCAAAGTGACAGTTCAATGTCTTTTCTCTCACTTTGTTTCAATCGTTTGATAATTGCGGATGGTGTGATTACTGCAAGTTAATAATCGGGTTAAAACATTCATATCTCCTGGATGTTGTGGTCGAAGTAAGTTGGACAAGATCAGGTGAAATATTCACTAGAAAGTGGTGACAATTTATTGTTTAACTTGGAAAAATTGTGGATACTTGGATATTCAGCTAAGCCACCGGGACCATATCAGAAGACATTTTCAAATCTTGGAGGATAAAAGAAGGAGAGATATAAACCAGAAGGTCAGCGGAAGCATCGGGAATCTAATAATATCTGCGAGCGTGAATGGGACGCCACTTTTGCGTGTGTTTTGTTAGTTTGTTAGATTTGTTAGTTCTATCAGAGTCACCCGCTGAGGCCTGCCACCTTATCGCGCCGTTAAGTCGTTAGTACTTTTCAGGCTGCATTGCGTACACCGAAGCCGACACTTTTCCTCGGGTTGGTAAGTCTCCTCTCGCAGGAAAGGGTGATTCTAATGCGGAAACTGGGAGTTTGGTTTCATATGCGTTTCCACCAGTGTCACGAAGAATAGGGACATGTCATATACTTCCAGCGTGCAGGCGCTTCCGATATTCTTTTAAAGAATTTATATTGTAATTAGTCGATTGTTACGAATATTGTAAAATAGTAATGTTGGTTGTACGCTAAATAAAAGGTCGATATTATTGTTAATTGGTAGTTATTTATTTCTACACGTTCTTTTCGTGATTTCAAGAAATTGGATAGGATCACACCCTTCGGTCCCTTACCTCGCAGACTAGTCGCGGTATAATTATTTGTGCAGAGTTCTTTAAGATGTTTCATCCAGCGTCTTGGAGCAATTCTCCTGCCACAATACGTAACAATTCGACACGTTACAATTCAACCGTAACAATTCGACAACAATTCGGGGGTGTGTGTGTTAACTCGCGTATATTTATTAGTATGTTAAATCGCATATCATTACACGTAAAAATGTCGTGTTGAATTGTAACGCGTCGAATATGAACATAACGGAATTAACGTTTCAAAAAATACGCGTTGAATATGTTACGTACTGCGGAGCGTGTACGTTTGTTTATTTAATTAAATCTATAATCCTTAAATATGATCCTTGTCAATAAGAATGGAGATATCGGAGAATAGATGTCATAAATGTTCTGAACGAATCTTTAGAATGATATTGGGGAATTAGGTCAATTTTGAATAGAGGTCGAAACTTGGGAGTTAAAGACGCGTTCAATTTCAACAATAATTCCGAGCGGCTAGAATTACTGCTGAGGTGGGCTTTTCCTTTGGTCAAAACGCTAAGCGTACCTTATCTGATTTTTAGGTAAAATGAGTAAGAATAAATTAAGAATAAATTATAATAGTTTATTACAATCTCGAAACAATTACAATTCTCATAAATAATTATAACAATTCTTTTAATAACTTCGGAGATATCCGATATACGACTAACGTTATCTTTATTAAACAATTCCTCAAATAGTTAATTTTCAAGGAGAGGGATGTGTAAATTCTGAATTCAATACAGAATTTATCAATAAATAATTATTAAAAGATAACCTTTAGATGTATATTGGATATCTCCGAAGTTATTAAAAGAATTTTTATAATTATTTATGAAAATTGTAATTGTTTCGAGATTGTAATAAATTATTATAATTCATTCTTAATATATTCCTACTCATTTTACCTAAAAATCAGATAACCCAAGGAGATATGGAAATGCATTACTTTTGAATGTAAATAGGGGTCTCATTATCTACATAGATGAATTATTAAATTGAAAATACATAAACGCGTTCTCTAATTTTATAGAAAATTAAATTGAATTATATACTTTGTCGGCAAGCATATGTCACTAAGATACAAGCGGTCTGTGTAGAATCGGGCTTTTGTACAAACGAGACACTCCCTAATTTTTTTTGTTTTTTTATGTCAGAATCTTAGACAGTTTTGTTTCCAATTTATTAAACTATTTGAACATTTGTTCTCAAAATGTCTAATGTGGTGGCAATTCAGACAGTTTTTCAAACTCTCAATTTCTTGAATCTGACAGAAGTTCTACCAATGAGAATTTTGTCCTGTATTATTTTTTTTACTAGTTCTTTATTATATGAAGTATAGAACTTAAAAATTCAATAAAAGAAAGTTCGTACTACAATGCAATAATTTCCCAATGAGTAGGAATTTACTGATTGCCGAAAGACGGAAGAGATTCCTAAAGTCCATTTGACTTTAGCTCCCAATTTCACAGGTCAATCACCACACGTGCCACGAAAATTCATTACTATCGGAAACTTATTTCTTAATACTTCCTGAACGTCGGTAATTGGGAACATACAGGAAGGAAATTGCATTTTTAACTGCTCATGGCAACCAGAAAATAGGGCATTAACGTCACGCATTTCACCATCTAGAATGCAAGCTCAGCGGACCCTCTTCATGGTCCGATATATTTGCTTAAAAGAGGGAGTATCCAAAATTTATATTCAGTATTCACTTGACTTGAGAGATTAATAATTAACGTATTGAATTGTTCCGTGATTTATTACGGCATCAATAACGTAAATTCTCAGATTCGACTTGCACTTGTTGCTAGAAGATTATTCCTCTTTAATAGGAAATCTTCTAGAACCAAAATACTAGATTATCGTCAGCCGGTTATTAGTGCATAACGACGTGAGAACGGATAATACTAGATTTCGGGAATTCTAGTGATACTCCTCTTTTACATAGATTCGTTTCAAATTTAACATCTTTGTGAAGAATCATTCTTGTGTATTAGTGAAACTCCTAAGAGCAACTAAGAAAGAATATCACTCAGCCAACCCTTCTCAATTGACAGAGGCTGTAGATACTCAAATGGCAAGTAAATTCTTATACGGGTTACCCTATCATCTTTTCCAGTCTGTAATGCATCATTCACCGAAAACTCTGACAGATGCCATACAGATAGTAAAGGACGCGGAAAGAAATAATAAAAGGTATTACGACTCTGCTAGATTTCGAGCTAAAACCATGAACCAAGGTTCAATTCATGATAAAAGATATTCTGAACCGGTGAAAATCCTTCGTAGAGAAGAAAACCTAGCACCAACCGGTATACAGGAAGAATTATCATCTGTGAAAAGTACGATGTACGAAATACAAAAACAATTGAAGGAAATCAATGGAAATAAAAATCCAGCTAAACCCGCTAGAGCTATTCAACACCCTCAACCTCCTAATCTATACTCTAATAATAATAGGGAATACACAGATCCACCAGGGAGACAAGTACACCAAGAATATCCGACAAATCATTCAAATTATCATACTCCCGGGGTAAAACCTCGATGCACCTTTTGCAATAGAACAGGACACGAAGCAGCATCTTGTTACTCTAGACAAAGAGGTAACTCATCAGTTATACAAGGACCAGGAGGTAACAAAGGGAACCAAAATACTTCTTCCGGATCTTTAAACTGGCAACGGTCCATTCGGGCTGGCGCTCCGAACCAAGAAGGACCTTCCACCAGTGCCTACTAACAACAATCGAACCCATTATAAATAATGAGGAACCACTAACTCATGAACCCGTAATTGTTATCACTCTTAAAAATCTGCCGTATTGTGTCGAACAATTCAACTCGTTCATGTTAGATACAGGGGCCGAATGCAATGTTATATTCGAAGATTATTTAAATGAACCTTTCCAAAGAATGCCCGCGTATTTTCCAACTTTATCTGGAATCGGCGGTTCAGTGGAAACATTCGGATCTGTTAACATTCCTTTTAAGGGAAGACTAGCAAATTTCCATATCGTCCGAGAATGGGGACTTCCTTGTACTGGAATTTTGGGAATGCCCTTCTTCCAACAATTTAAAGCTGAGATATCCATGTCTTATTCAAGTATAGTCACAGACAATGATCCCTTAAACCATATCAGGTTCAAACATTTAAGAACTATCAAGAAAAGGGACATCATGTTAGACGAAATACCTGCCCTTTGCAATCTGATATCTAAAGAAATGACAGATCTAAAAAAATAAAAAATTAATAAAAATAAGGATAATCATATCTCAACGGGAACACCCTGTAAGAAAACGGTTACCTTTCATGACGATATGCTATCGCTGAGACGATAATATTAGAAGTGATAAGCCAGCTGATCGCGCGATATCAGCAAGCCCCAGTAAGGGAATTTAAATTAGTTAAATTCCCTTCAAGGACGCCTCATTAGCTAACACTAGCCTAATGAGAAACGGTAATCAGCTGTGCCGAATGACAACAACAGCGATCACCGTTGGCGTCCCGGACCGAGCTCAGCTGATGCTATCATTTGGAATATTACTATATTCCAATCAGCTGAGCCTGTAACGCATTTTTAAGAAAAATGCCACGTTACACGATACATTCTACCTTCCCGGAGATTCTCCATCGGACATTTCAATATCAGAGGTATCACATAAAATTAGAACAACAGATGAAATAGCGATTCATGTCAGACAATATAGATTACAGGAAGCACTCTTTGACGAAGTTGAGAGGCAAGTACAAACGCTCCTAGAAAATGGAATAGTAGTACCTTCCACATCTCCATATAATTCTCCCACTTGGGTAGTCGAGAAGAAACCTGACTCTCAAGGAGTTGTGAAAAATCGCGTAGTCATCGACTTCAGAGTTCTCAATAACAAAACTATCGGTGACTCATTCCCACCACCTTTAATAATAGATATTTTAGATCGACTAGGAGGTAGTAAATACTTTTCAGCATTTGATCTAGCTAATGGATTTCATCAGATACCAATGGATCCAAAAGATGTCGAGAAAACTGTTTTCTCGACACCATCGGGACATTATCATTACCTCCGAATGCCATTTGGACTTAAAAATGCACCAGCTACCTTCCAAAGATTTATGAATCATGTTTTAGAAGGATTAATCGGAAAGGGAATATTCGTCTATATGGATGACATTATCATCTATACTGACACTTTAGAAAACCACCTTAAAATGCTACGACTGTTATTTGAAAGACTCCGCAAACATGGTCTCAAATTAGAACCAGATAAGTGTGAACTGCTGCGTACGCAGTTAGCATATTTAGGTCATATCATTTCAGCTGATGGAATTAAACCTCACCCCAGGAAAATCCAAGCTGTAAAGGACTTTCCTAGACCTGTTACCCAAACTAACGTTAGGGAATTTCTAGGACTAGTAGGATACTATCGCAGACATATAGAAAATATCGCCAAAAGAACCAAACCATTAAATGACCTACTGAAAAAGGAGGTAGTATTCAAGTGGGGTAAAGAACAAGAAGATAGTTTCCAAGATCTAAAACAAGCATTATGCACGGAACCTATTTTAAAATTCCCTGATTTCAAGGGAATCGTTCATCGAATCATGCGACGCTTCAGATTTCGCCATAGGAGCCATTCTCAGTCAGGGTACTCTGGGCAAAGATCTACCTATAGCTTATGCTTCGCGTACTTTAACTAAAGCTGAGAAAAATTACTCCACTATCCACAAGGAAGGATTGGCGGTTATTTACGCTATCCAACAATTTAGACCTTATTTATATGGCCATAAATTCTTAGTAATAACCGATCACCAACCTTTGGCTTGCCTAAGTAGGGGGAGCGACCCTCACAATCGAATTCAAAGATGGAAGGTCACTATGGATGGATACAATTACGAAGTCATTAACAGAAAGGGAGTCTCTAACAAAAATGCAGACGCTCTATCTAGGAATCCACACCCTGAAAGAATAATCGGTAATATCTTTCCTTTATCGAATGGAAGAAGTAAAGATGGGGAATACATTCCCTCAGAAGAAGTAGGTCCCATGTCTGAAGGTATAGGCACAAGACTGAAACCCAGATCTTGCTCTTCAAGCACTAAGAAAAGAATTCGATGTAATGTTCAGGAGCTGGAAAAGGATTCAGATGATGAAGAATATAACGAAGGAAATCCTTCACCTTTTAAGGAATCACCCCAGGCAGCAAGGTCCGAAAGAGTAGAAATAAATGACACGACCCTGCCTTCATTGCAAAATCAATTATATTTAGATGACGAAGAAGTAGAACATGCTAGCGAATACGACAATGTATTTTTACCACCTACTTATGAAAATACAAACGTCAGCAATACCAAAGTTAGTAAAGAACCAAGGAATTTTGAAAAAGAATTAAACGAATTCACAGTATCTGATGCTAACCTACCCAGAGGCCGATCAACCTTATTACCAGTAGAAATCGAAAACCATTACTATGAACCAGCCGACCCAGACGAAACATCACATTCAGAAGTTACAACTAATTACGAGTATGATGACCGAAATGAAAACGCTGACAACAGCTTATTCAAGCGTCATTTGATATACCCTGACATAGAAACCGTTTTCCGAGTTAGGAAACCGGACACTCTGTGTAACATACAAGTAGTACCCGAAACCTTAACCGCAAAACCCACACACTTGTAGAATCAGGATATTTGAATACTAAGGAATCTGCTAAAAAGAATCTCCAATTAGGTGATGTTTTCGTACAGGAAAATGAAGGTTCCAAATTGATTGGCATCATTGGGAGAAACCATAGTTTTCAGACTATGAATTTCGACGAAATTCATACTGCTTTTTCTAAATTTAAGGAACATCTCCTTAACCATCAATTAAGTTCGTTCAGAGTCAGCTCTCTTAATTCTGGACCTAAAAAATAGAAAAATCACTAGGATTATCCTATGAACATGTAGAATCTCCAACCCAGACGTCTCGCAATTATTGGACCGGGGACCATGAATAACACGACAAACGTTGAATCATCACCTGTAAAATTCATTAACCACCCCTACTCTCCAACATATCGATGGCAGTATCAAATTTTGGAGATCATCACATTAGTATCCTTCATCGGGAATAATAAGGATAACTGCAATCATTTACCGACATCAGGAAATTCTTGCAAAGATTGGAACAATGACCTGAGCCTACTATCAACATCGTCAGCAAGCCATTCACCGTCACCCGCCAACTCATCATTCTACAACAATCATTGGTTTATGAAACCGTAGATGTGCTTCCTAAAAAACAAAAACATCAGAATTTTGTCCAGAACAGACCCCTGCCGTTTCGACCAATGAAAATGCCCTCTGAATCAACCATTAAGGAGGCTCTCGTTATCAGAAGCAAGACCTCCTCCACAACATATATAATTATATTAATTACTCATTAAATAACAATAACTATTTAACCAAACTAATATTTTATAATAACTGTCATTAACAACTAACCTACTAATTAGACCATTATACTAAATCTCACTACACTCATTCTAATTTTCATAACTTAGCGTAGGTTTCATAATATTAATTTTCATAATAATTTAGAATAGGGTATAGAAATAAGAAAACTATAAACTTAATCTACTTAACAAAAAGTTTTATTTTATTTCCAAATTGGGACAAGAAATTATTAATAAGTAAAACAACGTAATTAACAAAATTTTTTTTATTTAACACATAATTTAGCCCCCAACGGGAAAACAAGTATTCTCCCAATATAACCCTTCCTCAGCCACCAAATATTCCCCCAGACCAAACAACCTCCTAAGGTCCTCCCCAGCCTCCTCCGAACCCCAATACCAACTCGAGAGCCGTTGATTCTCCTCTCTATAGTATTGGATACAATCCCGGTACCTTATGTTAATGTACCCTCTCCTTATTGGATACATTTTTTTCTATAACATAGAAATCGAAATCATGATTATTAACCAAAAACAAAATAACAAAATATTATATTAATTATTTAAGGATTAATTACATAAAATATTTATAAAAAAAAACCACTACATTAACAAACTGTCACCATACTAAACAATACTAACTAATACAGAATAACTACATAAAATATATTTATATAGTAAATTTATAAGGTACTTACGTAAAACTTCTTTACCACATCCATATTTTCTAACAGGTTTTGGTTTTTGCTTGTTGCTCGTGGACTAACAATTCGATAATGATCAACTCCAACTGGCAAACTTGTTTATATAGTCCGCATTCAGTAGAGAACGCCGAAATTTTCGATGACACTTGCGATTTTTAACAAAAGCGTAGATACCCGTATCCACGTTTTTTTTAAGTAGGGGGAATTTGGTGCCGTGGGATGGGACCTACTGGGATGGAATGTCCACTTTTTACCCGGAGAAACTTGTGAAGATAGTCCCTGATTGGAGGGGATTGCGCGAGAGGCCTCTCAGGGTTTCTGCGCGGGAAGTAGTGGTCGATTTAAGGAGAAATAAGGAAAATTAATAAAGATAAAAAAAAAAAAATAAAAATTATTTTTAGATTTATCATTTTCTTCCTTTTTGTAATCCCCAGATTTTGAGATGTGGGGAACGGGTGCATTTTATACAAGTCCCATTGTTTATGGTATACCAGGGGTATATTCAGAATTAGGATGATAACGTCATGCTTAATACTTATTTGCGTAGTTGATACAGTTTCAATATCCGCAGTACGTAACAGACAAAGAGGTGGTATTGGTCCTTCCGGAAATTCCAATATACTATATTATGCTGACTCATCGTGTTCAATTTGTCTAAAAAAATTTTAATTTGTTAATCTGAATTGTAGTATTCGAACATTTTTGTTTTCGGTAGAAGGTTTGTGATAACACATGATGCTATGTTGTGTTCGGTTTTGACAAGACTTTTTATAATTTTACAATAGTTACGATAATAGTAAACGGATACATTCGGAGTACCTGATATAGAATATAATGTTTATATAATTCTCGGAGCATATGGTTATGCTCGAGGACTAGTATTTGTTTTTAATACTTGTGATTATTAGTATACTTATAGTTAGTGTTAGTTATATGTGTATATATATATAGTAGTTTCGTTGGGTTGGTCATACTGGTGTTCCATTCCTCAGGGGACTGGATTATACTGTGATTTGATCTGGCTCGATGGTCGAGGTTGAGGTCGAGTTGTCTGGAACGATCGGCGTTGTTGGTCCATAATTTCATAATGGCCATCAGCTGGTTCTTCAGGGTCGTGGTGTTGTCTTCGGTTTATGACGAGACTTGTGCAAGCTTCCCAAATAGATGCTAATAGGAGGGAACTACACCCTACCACAGAGTGTAGCGTGTATCCCCTCAATAGTGTACTAATAATGTATTTTATTGTACCTATTATAACAAATATTGCAAATACTGCCGAACTGGCTTCCCCAAATTTCAGGAACCCATTCCAGAATCTTCTACTGGCTGATTCGGCTATGTTTTGAAAGGTCTCCTCGTTGAACAGATTATGGATCTTGAAGCTGCCGTCTGGTTTCTCGATTTCGCTGGCAGTTCTCACAATATTATGTAGGATCGCTGTTTTTTGATTCGGGAAAAACAAATGCTCCCTTAGTTTGTCGATATCGTTTTGTAAATATATGCCGCTATTGGCCAGTTCCTTGGCATCCTAGTAGGTCCAAGTGGGACGGCAGCGGGATCTAACCTTTGTGGAATTGTATTTTGGTGAATTGTTCCGGGCACACTTATCCATTGCCCATTAAATTCGAATTGGGATGTTAGGAGATTGTCACAATCTCTTTTGGTTGCTTCTTTTGTAATTATGTGACTCCTTGATGTTAGGAAAGAGGACAAATTATTAATGGTATTGGGTAACTCGTTATAACATTCCTTGATGTGACGGATTTGTATCGGCACCGGAATGCATTTGAATATTCTAATCGAGTCCCCAGTGGCTATTCCCATGTAACCTAGGCCTTTCATAATTTTATAAGCGAATTCCTCCGGGTTCGACGGGGCTAAGGATAGTGTGGTGTCTAGAAATAGATATTCGATGTCACAACGTTGACGCAAGATATCTTGGTAGAGGGCGAGAATTTGCGATTTGATGTGTTTTTCTAAATACACGAATTTGGCATTTATAAGGTGAACATATCCACATTGCGGTTTGGGAGTTCTCTGGCTGCTGGAATGGTGTTACCCCTTTTTTCAAAAATAAATATTCTCGGATGTTCGGTGGTATATAATGTGTATCCACAGATAGTTTTTTGTTCACCCTGAGTCAGGATGAAGGTTGTTACGTTAAGGGTGGTACTGTTGCAATCGTAACCAATGAGTGCCGAAACATACTGCGCAGAGTATGTTAGAACTATTGCGGTCCACAATATTTCTGCAAAATTTAATATAGTTCAAAAGTGCAAGATTTTATATACTAAGGTGATTATTACTATACCGCAATGGGGCAGAGTTTATATTAAATGTGGGCTATTTTCAGCTTGTTTTTATGGATTATTTTGGTCGAGTCATTCCTCAACCTTATTTTAACGTTTTCGTTGTCTAAACTTTCTGCAATCTCGTATGGGCCGTGATATTGGTTTGCGAATTTTCCTTTTCTAGGTTCTGCTAAAGCATAAAGTTATTTCGTTTATCCTTTTGTCGTAGTAGGTTTTGTTTCTGTTATTTGAATTAACGAGATTTTTCTGTGCTTGTTCCTCAGTTTCTCTGATTTTTTGGAATAAATTTTCGAAATATTCGATGTATGTTTCCTCTCTGAGGTTTAGTAAGTCGGGGCCCTTGTTATAGGTGTTCCCCAGACGTCCAAATACGACTGAATAAGGAGTGCAACGTGTACCTTCGTGCACTGAGGTGTTATATGAGAAAGCCGCGTGTGGTAGTAGACTTTCCCAGTCATTGCTTTTTTCTGTGAAAGCTTTGACATAGTCTATAATGCTGGTGTGCGACCTCTCGTTGGATCCATTCGACTGTGGACGATATGCTGTTGTGGTTACGTGTTTAATGCCATACTTTTGTAGGACAGTTTTCAGTAATGGGCTGAGGAAATTTGATCCTCGGTCTGTTAAAATAGATTTTGGTGGACCAAAGATGGTGATATACCTTCCAGTGAAGGCATCAGCTAGGTCGATGGCTGTTGCAGTTCTCAAGGGTACAGGAACTAAGAACTTGCTCAGCAGGTCCCGGATCACAAGGATATAGGCGTTTTCCTTATCCGATGGGTTAAGTGATCCCATAAGGTCCATAGATATTTTTTCTAGTCCAAAACTTGGTGTGTCTGTAAGTACCATTGGTTGTTTAGTTTTCACATGGGTTAATTTTTTTATCTGACATTGCTGACATTTCCTTATCATGTCTTGTATTTGTATTTTCACTTTGGGCCAATAATATTTTTCTCTAGTTCTGTGATAAGTTTTATTGACACCTTTGTATCCTCTAAACTGGGATTCGTGCATGCGAATGACTATGTTCTCTCTCAATTCTGGAGAGGGTATAATAACTTTCATTAAGCAAATTGTGATTTTAATGTTTTCCTTTTGGAAAATTTGATTTAATTTAAACTCCCAATAGGCGTAAGTTACCTCGTCGGGCATATTATCGATTCTGGCGATGCTAAATGATGTTAAGTTTAAATTTTTGACAGTACTGATCAATGATTCCAATGGCTGTACGACGATTTCTGGTTCTAAGGGGTGTTGTTTAGTAGGTTTAAGTGGTATTATAATTAATTTGTATCCCTTGTTAGGAATTATTTTGCAGTTTCCGAGTTCTAAGTTATCACTTAATGTGAGTAGGCCTTCGTTTTGGTATTGTATAGCGCCTGGGTCTAGAGCTTCGCCATCAAGAGTTACTAGAATTACATGCTTATCCTTACGGATAATTAGTGAATCTGGTGATTCTCGGATAACTAACTGGTTTTCGGTGTACGATGTTTCAAAGATATCTTTCGAGAAGACGGAAGATTCATCGTCACTGTTTTCACTTGAACTGTCAGAGATATATTCAGGATTTTCGTCTACGCTAATGTTGATTTGTTCGTTTTCTGCAGCAGGAAAGTCTGCGAGTGGTTGTTCTACGACAGGAATATCCTCTAAATAGAGTGAGTCGATTGATTCTAAAATTTCTTGTGGAATATAGTTATTATTATCGTTTTCACTTTCTACTAAATCTCGAGCTGGTTCAGTATTTAAATTTGCACAGTCACAGCTAGTAGAAGGTTTTGGCGACATCGGCCCGGTTCCCATTCGAGGAATTCGGCCTTTAGGTTCTGTGGTTATTTTGATCCTTTTTGGTATAGGTGAAAATATATTTTGGGTAGACGAAGAAGATCCAGATGACGATGTTCTGGGTCTTATAGGGTATACTGGTAGTTCTGGTGGATTTCGAGATAACGCATCAGCGTTTGAGTTTACTTTTCCGGGTTTGTATATTATCTCGTATTCAAACTCATTCAATTTCGCCTTAAATTTCCACAATCTCGAAAGAGGGTCTTTTACGTTGTGCAACCATATAAGTGGTTGGTGATCAGTTATGAGATAAAATTTCCTACCATAGAGATATGGTCGGAATTGCATCACGCTGTAAATTATGGCCAGACACTCTTTTTCAATAGTCGAGTAGTTCTTTTCGGCGTTATTTAGTAGATGTGATGTGAATGATACTGGGAGATCCTTGCCGATCTCTCCTTGACTCAAGACTCCTCCTATCGCGTAACCTGATGCGTCGGTTGTGACGTTGAATGTTTTTGTAAAATCAGGATACTGGAGAATTTTATCAGAACAAAAGATAGTTTTTAATGTTTCAAAGGCTTCAGTTTGTTTGTTGGTCCAATTGAAGATCTTGTTTTTCTTCAGGAGGTCAGTTAGTGGTTTTGTGATAAAAGAGAAGTTTTCGATGAAGCGTCTGTAGTATCTCGCAAGTCCTAAAAATTGTTTTACATTTTTAGGAGTTTTTGGTTCGGGGAAATGTTTAACTGATTTTATTTTTTCAGGATCTGGTTTAAGCCCTTCGTCGCTGATTACATGACCTAGGTAAACGACTTCGTGTCGAAGGAATTTACACTTGTCGGTCTGTAATAATAAGTTAGCTTCTCGGAGTCTGGTAATTAATTTTCGAAATTTAATTTCGTGTTCCTGTAGGGATCGTGCATAAATCACGATGTCATCAAGATACACGAACATTTCGTTGCTCTGGAGGCCTGAGAGGACATGATCCATGAGCCTTTGGAAGGTTGCAGGCGCGTTTTTTAAACCAAATGGCATTCTTTTGAATTCAAAATGGCCGTAAGGCGTAGTGAATGCGGTTTTTGCACAATCCTCAGGGTTTAAAGGAATTTGGTGAAAGCCTGAGGCAAGGTCAAAAATGGAAAAATATTTGGCTCCACCCAACTGGTCCAAAATTCTGGTAATGTTAGGGAGAGGGTATGCGTCTCCTATAGTTACGTCGTTAAGTTTCTGATAGTCGATAACTAGTCTCCATTTTTTGTTGCCTTGTGAGTCCTTTATCTTGGGGACTATCCACAAGGGGGAATTGCAGGGAGAGAGGGATTGTTGAATAACACCCTTTTCTAACGTGTCTTTTACTTGTTTATTAACTTCTTCTCGGTGTATCGGTGGGTATCGATACTGTTTGGTGTGTAAGGGGCTGTTATCTGTTAATGTAATGTTATGAGATAGTAAGTGTGTACTGTAACGTCCCGAATTACTTATAGAAATATAATAATTCCTACCTTAATTGATTCTCCTGGGGTTTTATTGTTATTATTCCAGACCTTCCTTCTGGCTATGTATTATTTAGTTCCTTAGCATTCAGATAATTCGAGGACGTCACAGAACGTTACTTTCTCTAGGTTAAGGTAACTTGGTTGGAATAATGATGCTTCAATGGTGATTGAAGAGTCGTATGTTTATTAGTTGATGATAAATATTATTCGAGTACTCAATGGATTTTCACTTTAAATGTGATTTTAATAATTACGATACATGAAGAGTAAGTTACAGATTGATTGTTAATTAACAGCACAACTATAATTATTACAGAGAACCGCACAGGTCGGAGGATGGCTAACTACTGACTGATCGGCGCTCGTGGTGTGTAGTTAATTCAGGCGCGCAGGGTGAGGGACGCTGCGGCGTGTGGTGCGGCGCCTGGCGTTAAGCGGCAGGCGCGAGCGTAAATTAGGTGTCCTTGAGACTTTATTTGCATTTTAAAAATACTAATTATTATTCTATGGGATCGATATTTGGCATTTACATTTTTGTGGTTGTTCTCTTATTTCCTACGTGTTTATTTATTATGTTTACCTAATTATTGATCTTTGGATTCTGAAATTTACATGGTCGTATTCCTGATAGTTGACTTATTGAGATTTTCCTATAATATTTCAGGATTTCACAATTTTTATATTTCGTAATTTAAATAATTAATTTCGCTCCGTTTTAATCTCAGGTTACTTCCCGCATCCGCTTCAAACCCTATACTGCACGTGCAATATGGCAGCGTCAGCATCCAAGTTCCAGGAGTTGTTTACCGCAGTGGAGTGCTGGTGTTACGTACTGCGGAGCGTGTACGGTTGTTTATTTATTTAAATCTATAATCCTTAAATATGATCCTTGTCAATAGGAATGGAGATATCGGAGAATAGATGTCAATAAATGTTCTGAACGAATCTTTAGAATGATATTGGGGAATTAGGTCAATTTTGAATAGAGGTCGAAACTTGGGAGTTAAAGACGCATTCAATTTCAACAATAATTCCGAGCGGCTAGAATTACTGTTGAGGTGGGCTTTTCCTTTGGTCAAAACGCTAAGCGTACCTTATCTGATTTTTAGGTAAAATGACTAAGAATAAATTAAGAATGAATTATAATAGTTTATTACAATCTCGAAACAATTACAATTCTCATAAATAATTATAACAATTCTTTAAGTAACCTCGGAGATATCCGATATACGACTAAAGTTATCTTTATTAAACAATTCCTCAAATAGTTAATTTTCAAGGAGAGGGATGTGTAAATTCTGAATTCAATACAGAATTTATCGATAAATAATAATTAAAAGATAACCTTTAGATGTAGCAACCAGGACGGTAGCGAAGTGATTCGTGGAGGTGTAGTATTTCTGCTGAATACCGGTTACGCACTCACTAATACACAAGAATGACTCTTCACAAAGATGTTATATTTTAAACGAATCTATGTAAAAGAGGAGTATCACTAGGATTCCCGAAATCTAGTATTATCCGTTCTCACGTCGTTATGCACTAATAACCGGCTGACGATAATCTAGTATTTTGGTTCTAGAAGATTTCCTATTAAAGAGGAATAATCTTCTAGCAACAAGTGCAAGTCGAATCTGAGAATTTACGTTATTGATGCCGTAATAAATCACGGAACAATTCAATACGTTAATTATTAATCTCTCAAGTCAAGTGAATACTGAATATAAATTTTGGATACTCCCTCTTTTAAGCAAATATATCGGACCATGAAGAGGGTCCGCTGAGCTTGCATTCTAGATGGTGAAATGCGTGACGTTAATGCCCTATTTTCTGGTTGCCATGAGCAATTAAAAATGCTATTTCCTTCCTGTATGTTCCCAATTACCGACGTTCAGGAAGTATTAAGAAATAAGTTTCCGATAGTAATGAATTTTCGTGGCACGTGTGATGATTGACCTGTGCAATTGGGAGCTAAAGTCAAATGGACTTTAGGAATCTCTTTCGTTTTTCGGCAATCAGTACATTCTTACTAATTGGGAAATTATTGCATTGTAGTACGAACTTTCTTTTATTGAATTTTTAAATTCTATACTTCACATCCCCCTACTTAAATAAAACGTGGATACTGGTATCTACGCTTTTGTTAAAAATCGCAAGTGTCATCAAAAATTTCGGCGTTCTCTACTGAATGGAGACTATATAAACAAGTTTGCCTGTTGGAGTTGGTTATTAACGAATTGTCAGTCTACGAATAAACAGTTGTGAAAAACATGGATGTGGTAAAGAGATTCTATGTAAGTACCTTATAAATTTACTATATAACTATATATTATTTTGTGATTCTGTATTAGTTAGTATTGTTTAAAATGATGATCTTTTGTTAATGTGGTAGATTTTTGATAAATATTTTATGTAGTTAAACTTTAAATACTTAATATAATAGTTTGTTATTTTGTTTTTGGTTAATAATTATGATTCTGATTTTTATGTTATAGAAGAAAATGTATCCAGCAAAGAAGGGGTACATAAATGTCAAATATAGGGATTGTATTAGATACTACCGAGAGGAGAACCAGCGGCTCTCAAGTTGGTATTGGGGATCGGAGGAGGTTGGAGAAGATCTTAGGAGGCTATTTGGTTTGGAGGAGTATTTGGTACCATGGGATGGGACCTACTGGGATGGAATGTCCACCTTTTACCCGGAAGAACTTGTGAAGATGGTCCCTGATTGGAGGGGATTGAGCGGGGGCCCTCTCAGGTTTTCTGCGCGGGAAGTAGTGGTCGGTTTAAGAAGAAAATAGAAAAATTAATAAAGATAATAAATAAAAATTATTTTTGGATTTAATTTAATTTAATTTTTTTTGTAATCCTTGTCCCAATTTTGAAATGAAATAAACTTTTTGTTAAATGGATTAAGTTTATAGTTTTCTTATTTCTGCACCCTGTCCTAAATTATTATGAAAATTAATATTATGAAACTACGTTAAGTTATGAAAATTAGAATGAGGGTAGTGAGGTTTAGTATAATGGTATAGTTAGTAGGTTAGTTGCTAATGACAGTTATTATAAAATATTAGTTTATCTAAATAGTTATTGTTTGGATGAATAGTTAGTTAAATCTTTGATTATGTGTCTATATCGGGAAGTGATGTGGTAGATGAGGTTCTGCTTCTGCAGATGAGGGATTGCATGATAGGTGGTTCAGGGGGCATTTCTATTGGTTTAAAGGGTAATGGTCTGTTTTGGACAATATTCCGATGTTTTTGTTTCTTGGAAAGCTCGTCTATAGTTTCGTAAACCGGTGATCGTTGATGGATAAGAGGTTGACGGACGACGGTGAACGGCCTGCTGACGATGTTAATGGTCGACTCGGATCGGGTTTCGGATTCCTTTGCATGAGGTTCTTGATGTTTGTCGGTGGTTTGTTCAACTCGCTGATGTTTACATTGGTTTCTGTATATTATGTATGTCATCCCTGCGAGTAATATTATCCTCCTAATCCGGTTACGGAGTATGATATTGTAGGTATGTCCGTGGTCCATTGTCGATTTTTTTCATTATTTTGTAGGTTTGTAGCTCTGTCTATTAAAGTATCCAAGGATAGGCTATTCTTTCCGTGGTTCCAGTTGTCCTTAATATTCTCATAATTTTCTATAGGAAGCGACCGAAGGATATTAATGTGATGCTCTCCAAAGTTTGGTACTGTCATTGATATGTTGAAGGGTATGGATGGTTGATGAATTTTTATAGGTGATGGTTCAACATTTCCTGTGCTAGTCAAGGTAACCGATCCGATAGTGGCGAGACATCCGGGTTGGAGATGCAAAATGCCCTTGTTTCTTATTAGTCCATTAGTTTGGAATGAGTTTTTGCAGTATATGATATAATTTTCCTCTTTATTTAGGGAGAATAACCATTCGTTTGGTTTACTAAGGGTTTCCCAAAACGATGTTGAACTAGAAGAAACAATTACTTTACAGGTATTCCAGTTCATCCCATGAGGTTGAAGGAGTAGATTAACTTTGCAAACTTTTGAACCTTCGGTATTACGAACCGGTTGTCTATTTTTGCATATCTTATGTAGATGAAGTGTTTGGCACAATGACAAATATTCTGAATCTGGTGTGAAATATTTAGTTTTATCTGGAGAGATAACTAAGTAATCGGTTTTTGGAATGATTATATTGACATAGGATCCGTTTGTAATTCCCAGATTTTGGGATGTGGGGAACGGGTGCATTTTATACAAATCCCATTGTTTATGGTATACCAAGGGTATATTCAGCATTAGGATGATAACGTCATTCTTAATACTTATTTGCATAGTTGATACAGTTTCAATATTCTCTGTGAGGATCTCTGAATCTGATAAAGGGAATTTGAGTTCCGGTTGAGTTTCTTGAAACTTTTTGACGGATGCCAACAATTTTTGTGGAGGTAGTAATGCAGGATGAAGCATTCCTCGTTTTGCAAATAGTAGCGAAGAAACTAACGCACTAATCATTTCGTAGTAATTTTCTATATATTCCTGGATTTGTAATTCGTAGTTAATTAATTTTATATGATTTGCTAAGTAATCTGTACGATTTTCTAATGATTCTGAATTAGATTTTACTGATTCCGAAAAATTGACCAATGATTGGATTTTCTGGTTGATAGAAGACACTTTGTTATGTATTTGTGTGAATTCCGATTTAACTATGTATGTTTGGTTGACGATTATGGATGTCAATTCATTTTGTTCATTCTGTAGTTTACCAATTTCCTTATATAAATTATCGGCGTCTTCTTGGTCAAGGGTGCCGAATAGAGATTCGGATAATGATCCAATGATTCCGAGGGGTGCTCCTCTTTTGGAGTGTTTCTTAGATGAAGATGCTGGGTGAATAGTTCTAGTTAGGATAGTTTCTAACCCTAATATTTGGTCGATCTTAGTGATCATGATTTTCTTAAACCCATTGGTTTGATTGCATACACCTTCATATTGGCAAATTAAATCCACGTTAGGTCGATTTTTAAACATTTCACCTATATCATCGTAAGTAACTAATTTCCAGTCTGTGGGTGATAAATAGATAGAGTCCAAATGTTCATAGAATAAACCAGGTGATTCTTCTATTTTAGTGATGGTCTCTTGTGTGGCCCCCGCGGACAAGGATATTATCATAAAGATAATAGTGATCATCCTATATCCTAAAGTGTTATATTAATTAATTAGATATCGAATTATTCATGTATAAAATTAGAATATACACAAGGAAAGGATGGAAATTAAGGGACAACAAAGGAGCGATAAGACAGATATGTTATCCTGTGTCTAAAGTTTCATTCTTAATTCGAGCTGGTTTTAATTTGTCCAGATCTTTTGTGATAGTTTTATCGTCTTTGTCAATTAGAACGGCGTTGTGGTTCTCAGTAATCTGGTTTATTCGGAAGGGACCCACGTAATGCGCATCGAATTTATTCTTGCGAGGTTCCTTTAAAACAAAAACCATGTCATCCACTTGATATTCTATTTCTTTGGAATTCTTATCATAATATTCCTTAGATTTTTGTTTAGCTTTTATCTGATTATCGTGAGTTATTTTGTGGATCTGTGTTAGATGTTCGGACATTTCTTTAATATATTCGTTATATGTCACTAAGGGAGGTGCTATAGTTAATGGTGATATAGGTTTTCTTCCGAATATCACTTCATAAGGAGTAAATCCTGTAGACTCATGAACAGATGAATTATAGCTGAACATTGCGTGAGGTAAGAGTGTATCCCAATCCTGATATTGGTTAATATAGTGTTTTAAATATTCTGTTAACACAGCATGACTTCTTTCCAGAGATCCATTGGTCTGGGGTCTATATCCTGATGTAGTTAAATGGCGGACCTTAAGTTGTTCCATTAATTCTTTCATCAAGTTATTAAGGAAAGATGATCCTCTATCAGTTAAAATAGCTCTGGGAGTACCATATACCATGATCAGGTGTCGTATTAATGCATCGGCGATGGTCACACTCCGTATATTAGGAACTGCCACCGCGAGGCAGTATTTTGACATATTACATTGCATAGTGAGAATATGACGATTCCCTGACGCTGTCTCGGGTAAAGGTCCAACTGTGTCTAAAGCTACCTTATCGAAGGGTACCACAGGGGTGTCTGTTATTAACATTGGCAGTTTTGGTTTAACCCTGACTAACTTCTGTCTCTGACAACTTTCACAGGTTTGGACATACTCCTGGACTTCTTGGTATAATTTTGACCAATTATAATGTTCTCTAATTCGTTGGTATGTTTTGGTGACTCCCTTATGACCACCGAGATAAGTCTCATGATAATCTTGGGTTATGACATTCCTCAACTGTTTAGGTGGGGTTGTAACAACGTTAGAACATATGTATATGTTGACTCTATTTTCTCTGAATATTGATTCTAGCACATTTCTCAAGTGTCTAGTTGTCATAATGTTAGGTCCAGAATTAAGAGAGCTGACTCTGAACGAACTTAATTGATGGTTAAGGAGATGTTCCTTAAATTTAAAAAAAGCAGTATGAATTTCGTCGAAATTCATAGTCTGAAAACTATGGTTTCTCCCAATGATGCCAATCAATTTGGAACCTTCATTTTCCTGTACGAAAACATCACCTAATTGGAGATACTTTTTAGCAAACTCCTTAGTATTCAAATATCCTGATTCTACAAGTGTGCAACCTACTGGATCTTCAGTATTCCCATCTTTTGAAAAGATGTGAACGAAGTTCCCAGGTTTTGCGGTTAAGGTTTCGGGTACTACTTGTATGTTACACAGAGTGTCCGGTTTCCTAACTCGGAAAGCGGTTTCTATGTCAGGGTATATCAAATGACGCCTGAATAAACTGTTGTCAGCGTTTTCATTTCGGTCATCATACTCGTAATTAGTTGTAACTTCTGAATGTGATGTTTCGTCTGGGTCGGCTGGTTCATAGTAATGGTTTTCGATTTCTACTGGTAATAAGGTTGATCGGCCTCTGGGTAGGTTAGCATCAGATACTGTGAATTCGTTTAATTCTTTTTCAAAATTCCTTGGTTCTTTACTAACTTTGGTATTGCTGACGTTTGTATTTTCATAAGTAGGTGGTAAAAATACATTGTCGTATTCGCTAGCATGTTCTACTTCTTCGTCATCTAAATATAATTGATTTTGCAATGAAGGCAGGGTCGTGTCATTTATTTCTACTCTTTCGGACCTTGCTGCCTGGGGTGATTCCTTAAAAGGTGAAGGATTTCCTTCGTTATATTCTTCATCATCTGAATCCTTTTCCAGCTCCTGAACATTACATCGAATTCTTTTCTTAGTGCTTGAAGAGCAAGATCTGGGTTTCAGTCTTGTGCCTATACCTTCAGACATGGGACCTACTTCTTCTGAGGGAATGTATTCCCCATCTTTACTTCTTCCATTCGATAAAGGAAAGATATTACCGATTATTCTTTCAGGGTGTGGATTCCTAGATAGAGCGTCTGCATTTTTGTTAGAGACTCCCTTTCTGTTAATGACTTCGTAATTGTATCCATCCATAGTGACCTTCCATCTTTGAATTCGATTGTGAGGGTCGCTCCCCCTACTTAGGCAAGCCAAAGGTTGGTGATCGGTTATTACTAAGAATTTATGGCCATATAAATAAGGTCTAAATTGTTGGATAGCGTAAATAACCGCCAATCCTTCCTTTTGAATAGTGGAGTAATTTTTCTCAGCTTTAGTTAAAGTACGCGAAGCATAAGCTATAGGTAGATCTTTGCCCAGAGTACCCTGACTGAGAATGGCTCCTATGGCGAAATCTGAAGCGTCGCATGATTCGATGAACGATTCCCTTGAAATCAGGGAATTTTAAAATAGGTTCCGTGCATAATGCTTGTTTTAGATCTTGGAAACTATCTTCTTGTTCTTTACCCCACTTGAATACTACCTCCTTTTTCAGTTGGTCATTTAATGGTTTGGTTCTTTTGGCGATATTTTCTATATGTCTGCGATAGTATCCTACTAGTCCTAGAAATTCCCTAACGTTAGTTTGGGTAACAAGTCTAGGAAAGTCCTTTACAGCTTGGATTTTCCTGGGGTGAGGTTTAATTCCATCAGCTGAAATGATATGACCTAAATATGCTAACTGCGTACGCAGCAGTTCACACTTATCTGGTTGTAATTTGAGACCATGTTTGCGGAGTCTTTCAAATAACAGTCGTAGCATTTTAAGGTGGTTTTCTAAAGTGTCAGTATAGATGATAATGTCATCCATATAGACGAATATTCCCTTTCCGATTAATCCTTCTAAAACATGATTCATAAATCTTTGGAAGGTAGCTGGTGCATTTTTAAGTCCAAATGGCATTCGGAGATAATGATAATGTCCCGATGGTGTAGAGAAAGCAGTTTTCTCGGCATCTTTTGGATCCATTGGTATCTGATGAAAACCATTAGCCAGATCAAATGCTGAAAAATATTTACTACCTCCTAGTCGATCTAAAATATCTATTATTAAAGGTGGTGGGAATGAGTCACCGATAGTTTTGTTATTAAGAACTCTGAAGTCGATGACTACGCGATTTTTCACAACTCCTTGAGAGTCAGGTTTCTTCTCGACTACCCAAGTGGGAGAATTATATGGAGATGTGGAAGGTACTACTATTCCATTTTCTAGGAGCGTTTGTACTTGTCTCTCAACTTCGTCAAAGAGTGCTTCCTCTAATCTATATTGTCTGACATGAACCGCTATTTCATCTGTTGTTCTAATTTTATGTGATACTTCTGATATTGAAATGTCCGATGGAGAATCTCCGGGAAGGTAGAATGTATTGGTATATGTTTCTACCAGATTTTTCAACTTCTCTAAAAAGTTTTGATCACACACGGTCTTTTTACTATTTAGTACATTTTCTATGATCATTTGCTTTCTTTCCTCGAAAGTTTGGTATACGGATAAACTTCGTTCGAACGGTAGTTCCTCTTCCATGCTTAAGAGTTCTCTTGTGTCGATATTATTTTGTTGATCATGAAAAGTAACGGTTTTCTTATAGGGTGATCCTGTAGAGAGATGATTAACCTTATTTTTATTAATTTTTGATTTCCTAAGAACTGTCATTTCTTTAGATATCAGATTGCAAAGGGCAGGTATTTCGTCTAACATGATGTCCTTTTTCTTGATAGTTCTTAAATATTTGAACCTGATAGGGTTTAAAGGATCATTGTCTGTGACTATAGTTGAATAAGACATGGATATCTCAGCTTTAAATTGTTGGAAGAAGGGCATCCCTAAAATTCCAGTACAAGGAAGTCCCAATTCTCGGACGATATGGAAATTTGCTAGTATTCCTTTAAAAGGAATGTTAACAGATCCGAATGTTTCCACTGAACCGCCGATTCCGGATAAAGTTGGAAAATACGCGGGCATTCTTTGGAATGGTTCATTTAAATAATCTTCGAATATAACATTGCATTCGGCCCCTGTATCTAACGTGAACGAGTTGAATTGTTCGACACAATACGGCAGATTTTTAAGAGTGATAACAATTACGGGTTCATGAGTTAGTGGTTCCTCATTATTTATAATGGGTTCGATTGTTGTTGGTAGGCGCTGGTGGAAGGTCCCTCTTGGTTCGGAGCGCCAGCCCGAATGGACCGTTGCCAGTTTAAAGATCCGGAAGAAGTATTTTGATTCCCTTTGTTACCTCCTGGTCCTTGTATAACTGATGAGTTATCTCTTTGTCTAGAGTAACAAGATGCTGCTTCGTGTCCTGTTCTATTACAAAAGGTGCATCGAGGCTTTACCCCGGGAGTACGATAATTTGAATGATTTGTCGGATATTCCTGGTGTATTTGTCTCCCCGGTGGATCCGTGTATTCTCTATTATTATTAGAGTATAGATTAGGAGGTTGAGGGTATTGGATAGCTCTGGCGGGTTTGACTGGATTTTTATTCCTATTGATTTCTTTCAATTGTTTCTGTATTTCGTACATAGTACTTTTCATAGATGATAATTCTTCCTGTATACCGGTTGGTGCTAGGTTTTATTCTCTACGAAGGATTTTCACCGGTTCAGAATATCTTTTATCATAAATTGAACCTTGGTTCATGGTTTTAGCTCGAAATCTAACAGAGTCGTAATACCTTTTATTATTTCGTTCTGCGTCCTTTACTATCTGTATGGCATCTGTCAGAGTTTTCGATGAATGATGCATTACAGATTAGAAAAGATGATAGGGTAACCCGTATAAGAATTTACTTGCCATTTGAGTATCTACAGCCTCTGTCAATTGAGAAGGGTTGGCTGAGTGATATTCTTTCTTAGTTGCTCTTAGGAGTTTCCTATAGAGTTTTTCAGCTCTTTGTGAATAAGTTAAAAATTCTGCGTTTGGGTTCATCATCGAAGTGTCCGTTTCTCGCCTTATTTCTTCTAAAGTTTCATGTTCTCTATAATTTTTAGTGAGCCATTCTACCAGCTCTTTAGCGGTTAAGAAATTAATCCCTCTTGTGCGATCTCGGGCGGGTCCCGTTAATCGGCACAGGGCTATATTAATAATCTGTCTTTCACATTCGGGAGGGGATCATAGGATAATATTTTCGAGTTGTTCAATAAAGTTATCAAGTTCCGATGAAGCTCCCGAAAAGTAAGGAAGATGCATAGCGCAGTAATAAGAGTAATCTGATAAACCGCGAAAGCTAGAATTAAGACTTCCATTTGCGGAAAAATTATTTCCCGGACTATGAGTCATTTTACTAAAGTCAGATAAGTTCTTTTAGGAGTAATATGATGCCAAATCCCACCGCTGTCACCAATTTTGTTATGTACTGCAGAGCGTGTACGGTTGTTTATTTATTTAAATCTATAATCCTTAAATATGATCCTTGTCAATAGGATTGGAGATATCGGAGAATAGATGTCAATAAATGTTCTGAACGAATGTTTAGAATGATATTGGGGAATTAGGTCAATTTTGAATAGAGGTCGAAACTTGGGAGTTAAAGACGCGTTCAATTTCAACAATAATTCCGAGCGGTTAGAATTACTGCTGAGGTGGGCTTTTCCTTGGTCAAAGCGTGGGTCAAAGCATAGCAGGATCGAAGGCGACATTGAAGGAGAGGCTGATAAAGAAACGGCAAGAGATCTTAGACGAGACGACGAAAGGTCAGAATGAAGGAGAGAAAGAAGGGGAAACCGCGGGACATGGCGGAAAATTCGACGTAAGTACACTTACTAGAACTGAGTTGCAAAAACGGTTACGCGATAAAGGGCTGGGAACCGGCGAAGACAAAGAAATATTACGCGAAAGATTGAAGTCCGCGTTAGAAAAAGACGACGGTAGGGGGCACGGCGAAAACCCCGAGGAAGAAGAGTCTAACGAGGAAGACGAATCTGACAATGAGGACCTAGAGTCAAACGGCGACAATATGCACGTAAAAGACGAAATAGAGCTAGGTAGAGGTGGTGGATGCGATAGACATGAAAACGTACAAAATAATAAAGATATTAGACAAAGACGTCACCGCCGTGATTGACCCCGGAAGCGACTTGCACCTGATGAGAGCGAGTTTACATGGAAAATTGGGCGCCCCGTTGTTGCGACCGGAATTCATCCCATTTGATGGTTTAGGGTCAACCAATCAGTACACGCTGGGAAGGTTCACGACAGAGCTAAAAATAGACGGCATAGATTTCCATTTTAATATAGATATAATTCCTGACACTGCAACTAATCATGATTTACTAATTGGAGGTGAGATTTCAGATTTCACTGAAGTACGGATAATAAAAAGAAAGGCGCACATGGTAAAATTAGAAGCAGACAACGACGTGGAGAAGGCGTGCAAAGAGGTGCTGAGCATCAACGTACATGTTGAGGAGACTAAGCCCGAAATAAGGCTCGACCACGTAAAGGACCACGAATTAAAAACACAAATAGCCGAACTTATCGAAGGGTATGAGCCGAGGGAGGCAAAGGACACAGGAGTACGAATGAAAATTATGTTGAAAGATGACCGAGCGGTGAATCAAAGACCGCGTAGACTGTCAGCGAAACAAAATGAGATAGTTAATGGCATTACGAAAGATTGGTTGCAAGCCGGCATAATCAGGCCCAACTCCTCGGAATATGCCAGCCCTATAGTACTGAAAGAAAAGAAGGATGGTAGTTGGCGGCTATGTATTGACTACAGAATATTAAATAAGATAGTAGTAAGGGATCGTTTTCCCCTCCCGTTGATCGAGGATCAATTAGACAGGTTGCAAGATGCTACTGTATTTGTAACACTTGACCTAAAAGATGGATTTTTTCATGTGGCAGTAGATGAAGCAAGCATCAAATACACAGCTTTTGTGGTACCTGACGGCCAATTTGAATTCACAAAGGTGCCTTTTGGATTTTGCAATTCGCCGGCAGTTTTCCAGAGACACATTCGTATGATATTCAGAGAACTAACAGCAACTAGGGTAGTGTTGATATACCTAGATGACCTAATCATTCCTGCGAAAAGCGAGATGGAATGTGTGGAAAAATTGAGATTGGTACTCGACACTGCAAGAAGTTATGGGCTAAAGATAAACTGAAAAAAGTGTGAGTTTTTAGTCAAGAAAGTAGAATACTTGGGCTACATAATAGAAAACGGAACCATTAAGCCATCTGATAGGAAGACATTGGTCGTATCCAAATTCCCAAAACCAAAATCGCGAAAGGAAATACAGAGTTTCCTAGGATTGACAAGCTACTTTAGAAAATTTATTCCAGAGTTTTCGAAAATTGCAAGACCATTGACACAAATGCTAAAGAAAGATATTAGTTTTAGGTTCGAATCTGAGGAGGAGAGTAGTTTCGAAACGTTGAAAATGTTATTGACACAAGGGCCAGTGTTAAAACTGTACAGGACGGATGCTGAGACAGAGCTCCACACAGACGCTTCAAAGATTGGACTAGGAGCAATCATGATGCAAAAAGACAAAACTGATGGGTTGTTCCACTCCATATATTTTGCCAATTGGAAAACGACACCCCAGGAGCAGAAATATACGAGTTATGAGCTAGAGGTTCTGGCCGTGTTTAAAGTGCTTAAGAAATTTCGCACTTACCTTTTGGGTATCCCGGTGAAGATAGTGACAGACTGTCGAGCATTCGTTCAAACCATGTCAAAGAAGGATATGTGTTTAAGGGTGGCACACTGGAGTTTAACAATAGAGGAATTTCAATATAAGATAGAGCACCGACCGGGGAGTTCGATGAAACATGCAGATGCCCTGAGTCGATGCCCGGTGACTGTTCTATTGGTCCAGGGTCAGCACAGTATCATAGAAAGAATAAAAGAGGCGCAAGGAAAAGATCCGGAGGTAGCAAAACTACGAAACACACCAAACAGGGATGATGATGGAAAGTTCATACTAAAAAGAGGAATGGTATATAGAGAAAGTAGAGGATTAGAACAATTAGTCGTTCCAAAGTGCATGCAATCTGAGGTCATCAGGCAGACATACGAGAAGGGTCATTTCGGCTGGAGGAAGACCGAATACACGTTGCAGCAGGACTTCTGGTTCCCATCGATGCGTAAGAAAATACACAAACTAATTAAGTCACGTGTTAGATGTATTCTTGCAGATAGAAAACTAGGAAAAGCCGAGGGATATTTAAACCCGATCGAGAAGGGCGATACGCCATTGAGCACTTACCACATTGACCATTTGGGTCCCATGCCATCGACAAAGAAACGCTATAAGCACCTATTCGCAGTGGTAGATGCTTTTACGAAATTCCTGTGGTTATATCCCACCAGGTCGACCACGGCGAAAGAAGTAATTAACAGGTTGAAATTACAAGCTGTGACATTTGGAAATCCGCAGAGGATCGTAACAGATCGAGGGTCTGCGTTCACTTCTCATGTTTTCAAAGAGTATTGTCAAACGGGAAAAATAGAACATGCACTCGTAACTACGGGGGTTCCAAGGGGAAATGGCCAAATAGAAAGAATGAACAGGACAATAATACCCATACTTACCAAGATGTCCTTGGAAAATCCTGAGGAGTGGCACAAACATGTGAGTACGGTGCAACAGTATGTAAATGCATCGGTAAGCAGAAGTACAGGAAGGACGCCATTCGAGCTAATGATTGGTAAGCCTATGAAACTGAGTTTGGACCTACACCTGAAAGAGATAGTGGACCACGAAGTCAGCGAAGACTACGACCAGCAACGGACCGAGATGCGGGAGGCAGCTAAGGAGAACATCCAACGAATCCAATTGGAAAACTGTAAAACTTATAATAAAAGAAGGAAAAAATCAGAGATATATCGGGACGGGGACGTCGTGGCTATCCAGAGGACACAGATTGGACCAGGAAGTAAATTCCAGCCAAAGTTCCTGGGCCCATACAAGGTCCTCAAGGTCCTAAGGAACAACAGATACATTGTGGACAAGCTAGGTGAGCATGAGGGGCCCAACCGTACCAGCACCTCGTCGGACCACATGAAGCCATGGCCAGCCCCGACTGCATTCGAGTTCGACGATGACGACGAGGCGGACGAGGAAAACGACGAGGAAGAGAAATAATTCGGCGACGATTGCATCGGGTCGATACGATATTCATTGTAGAGTTAGGGATAATATAGGTGGGTCTGGACGGATGACTGTGCGCCGGAATGAATCGATCACGGCCGATGATCGTCGAAAGGAGGAGTGAGCGAGAGGAGTGGGAGATAGGAGGACAAGTTAGTTCTAGTCTAGTCGAGATAAGGACAGGATCGCAATTACCGTGTAGAACTTGTACTGGTTAAATTAAACAAATATATTATATTCTGCTATTACAAATTAGAGTGTATTTTGATCCTACACAATTTTTGTGGAAAAAATATTGCTGTTATAAAAATTTAATTATGTTGGAAAAATAATTTTATCATGTAAATAAAACTATGTTCTGATTTTAAGTTATTTGAAATAAAAAATTTGGTCACAAGAGTCTAAGTGTCTAATCTGAAATATTCAATAAAATATTTAAAACACAAAGGAAAAGACTAAGTGTCTAATCTAAAATATTGAATAAAATATTCTAACACAAGAGAAAAGATTAAGTGTCTAATCTGAATAATTGAATAAAATATTCAAAATACAAAAGAAAAGACTAAGTACTGAAACTAGTATTGAATAGAATACTTCACGTTAATTAATTCACTGAATTGATTGGATTCCCGAAAACTACTATTTACTTTAGATTGATGCACTTTTCACTAAATAACTTGCACGGAATAATTAATAGGAATACTTACCGAAGATAGGAAAATAACTTTAATCCTTTATTTCTGGTTTATTAAGTTTTAATATACGTGTACTCAATTTGAATTTTAATGTATCACAATTGATTTGGTATTCCGGCGTGTTATTACAAGTGAGTGTTTTTTGATGTTTTTTGATGGTGTCGGCCATCTTATGCTGACGTTCTCGGAAGCGGTCCGGCGGCGCAACACTTCTGCGAACTACCGAGCGTGGGACTGCTGAGCTTTGCGGTTTTGAAAGCGAGGTGTACAATGTTGTGGAATATGGCTACGCCCGACCAGGTGTACATTGTTACACAGCGATATCTACTCGTGATCAGGGTGTACAAATTTTTATAGTACGACCACGCTCGGTCGAAGTATACAATTGTTTACAATGATGATTACAGTGTATATAATGGAATTACAATAGTTTACGATGACGATTACAGTGTATATGATAGAATACAAAATGTATAAAAATGTAAAAGTATTATAATTATTTATCGATTAATAAAATAAAGAGATGATGTAAGAATAAAAATATAATAATAAAAATTAAAAAAAAAAGGTGGGGGATATATATATGGGGCGCAACGTCGGCGGACGTTACAATAGAATATATCAGTATATATTTTCACTAGGCTTTTCAACTTCTCTAGAAAAGATTGATCACACACGGTCTTTTTGTCATTTAATACCTTTTCTACGATCATTTGCTTTCTTTCTTCGTAGTTTTGGTAGTAGTATAGCTATGGGGATTCTGGACCAACGCGTGTTAGTGTCACACCGACACACACGGACACACCGCACATGCACACTTGTAGGTGAGGGGGTGAGGTGTGGGTGAGCGGGGAGGGTTCAAAGTCCAAATAGTCTGCACTTCTTTTGCAAAGTCAGCACATTCCTGATGAAATGTAATCCGATGCCAAAAAGTATCTAATTACCCCCCACCTATGCGGTTGACGCATTTATTGACCTTCAAAATCTCCAAAATTGCTAATAGTGCAAGAGTGCGAGCCATGTAAATTCATGTAGTTGTGAGAGCAAAATCTTACACGGACACACCCATACAAGTGAACATGGGGTGAGGAGGTGTGCGGAGGGGTGTGAAATTACCCCACACGTGTGCGGTCCAATGGAGTGGGGTAGTGTAGATCTTCAAATTCCTGCAAGAAGAAGATGGACCTTGAAAACATGGAGATGGGACGGAGGGGGGCAAGTATCAGATGCAGTTGGGGCGGTAACCTGGAAGAAGGTGAGTCTCTTTCTAATACATTTAATATTTCATTGCATCTCTGTCTGACGTGTATCAATGATAACGCGCTGCTGTCGCTAACGGCACGCGCCAAAACCCCTCCCTCCACCCAAGCGCTATTTCTCTCTAATTGCGCGAAGGATGCTGTACGATGACCCGATCATCGTGGCACGTGTGGCCAAACCTCCGCCCAAAAATGCATCATGGAGACAGCAGCAGCAGACATGTGTGCGTCTCACCTAGCCCGCCCAATAAGATTTAAGTATTTTACAACAACAAATTTAGTGTTCCTCACACATACACACATTTTCGCAAATGTGTAAAGAATATGAGTTTCTCTCCATCTCTCTCTGTTTTATTCAATCTCATTTATTCTATATATGATGCTGCTTACTGAGCGCAATTTTCTATCAATGTATTTGGGCAAAAGTTTAGTAACATTTTTTTCACCAATGAGTGAAGCCTCTCTCCCATAATACGCCAAATTTTACCCCCTCTACTATTTTTAACGCAGTTAATATTAAGTGATGATATTCGGGGGAATATTCAATTGACTGCATTATCTCACCCGTTGCATATCTGCAAGGAATAGTTGGAGGCATATTAAACTGTCACGAAAAAAAAAGTGAAGTGACTTTATTATTTCATCAAACACTAGCCAAGAACTGTGAAATATTAGAAAGGTAAGATTTGCAATTATAATAAATTTATTTAACAATTTATAAGTCAAATTATTATTATTTAAAATATTTTCAGATGGATCTCTCACTGATCAATAATTGTGGAAAAATAAATACATTTTTACCACTTATAAAATTAAGCGATATGGAAATCAATGTCAATTTTAAAGTAATAAAAATGCGGGAGGCCAATACCAAGTTTGGCAAGAAAATAATTATAGATAGTGATAAGTTCTCATTCTTCCTACCGCCTAGATTTAGTAAAATTCTAGACAATAAGGAATATTATAATAATTTAGTTGATAAGATAAATGAAGGATGTATATATGTGAAGATAGAAGAGGGTGGACAATATCGAGGAATTGAATTTATAATGAAAAGTGAATAATAAAGATTAATAGAAAGGAAATAATGTTTTTATCTTTTTTCCCAACTTTGCGGGTAACATATCATGATTCATACATGAGCACGTGTTACATGGTCAAGTTTTCCAAAAGATGTATAGCTGTATAACACACTATCAATTTCAGAAAAACAGAAGTATGCAGTTTGCATACTGTTCCGATCCTCTCTGAGAGTCAGAGGTAGCCTCATTAGCAAGTTAACATTCAGTGTAATCAGTTCACAGCAACATTATAATGAAGGATACAATTAAATTTTTAGTAAGTATTTACTTAAATATATATGGTTTTGTAAATAATTTATTATTATATTAATTACTTTTATCATTTTTAAAACTAATTTTTTAATTTTTCAGAAAGAAATGTTCAAACCGATCAAAGCGGTTGAAAATATGGACCGCTATAGCGAGGCAGTACGCTACTACCGTGCAACCATGAAAGGACCAGATGATTTCACCGATTGGCTGGATGATGATGATCTACCAAGATTAGTCCACGATATTGCATATGCTGTGGAGGAGGAGGAGAGCTGGGATGATGGTGAAGATGTTATTGTGCGAGGTGACGATGTGGACTTTGAAAGATTAATCGGTCATATTGACCATGAAATTGATTTTGAAGATGATTTTCAAGATGATGATGATAATGATAGTGATGAATCTGCTGGTTACTGTAGTGAGACTGAGGCTGATAGAGAGAGAGAAAGAGAGAGAGAAAGAGCGATAGTGGAAGTGTGTGTGTATGTGTATGTATGTACTACCATTATCATCATCTTGAAAATCAATTTCATGGTCAATATGACCTAATAATGTTGACAAGTCAACGTCACCTCGCACAACAGCATCATCATCATCATTATCATCCTCGGCATATGTAATATCATGGAATAATCTTGGTAAGTCATATACATCAAGTCAATCGTGAAAAATCATCTGGCTTTTTTAAAATGGTGCACGGTAGGAGTGCACTGTCTCACGATAGCGGATTGAGGAGGAGAGCGTTTCAAAAGAAGAAATGCCATGTAAAATAACAGACAAGTACCGCCATCACCACCACCACCACCACAAGTATTTGTGTTGACCTAGCAGCTACAAAAGATGCGAATATATACCTATGCAGAGTGATAATGCAGTGGTATACACAAATAAATTCGAGGGGGTGATGTGTAAAGCCCGTCCAGAAATGGTATTTCTCATGGCGGTCAAGCAGCTGTAAAAGATGACACATACACATTGTGGCTTCAAACATCATCATCATCATCATCAGGACATCCGCTCATTTGTAAGTATGGAAAATCTTAATTTTTATTATAAACTATCACATTTGTGTAATACTAATCGTATATGTAATATTATTCATAGGTTTCTCTGTATTTTGTTGGTCGAGCAGTACACAGCCGACAACGATATTTTGTCGGTCGTGCAGTCGCAACCAAAGAGAGAGAGAGACATTAATGATGACTACCACCGAAAGGCCAAGTGTGTAGTCAGACACATCGATGTAGATGTGAAAAAAATTATGATTAGGATTAGGATTTTATTAAATAAAAAGAAATATATATATATTAAAAAAATTTTATTTTTTTTCATCCTCCTCCTCTTCCTCCTCGACACCACCCATCGCTTCTGAAACGCCTCTCAGAAACTCCTCATCCTGTAGGAGCTCCTCCATCGTATTTAATATTTCCTCTACCATGGGGTCGAGTACCTCCTCCTCCTCCCCCTCCAGTTCCATATCCTCCTCATCCATCATTAGATGATCTTCCTCCTCCTCCTCCTTGAGGAATTTTTTGTTTCCCGAAGGATCGAGATTCTAACAAATTAAATAAATTAAATGTAAAAAAACTAATAAAAAGAATAATAAGAATAAAAAAAAAAAAAAAAAAAAACTTACTGCATTAAATTGCACCATGGTGTATCCAATGCAACTGACAGATTTATACTGAGATGCATCAAAGACTAACTAGCAAACCTAAACTGTAATCTCAAGACAACAAATTCTCCATCCTATCATGTTACTAATTTTGCATAGCATTCACAGTGTAGAATACATTCTCTGCAAAGAGATAACTCGGGGAAATAAAGAAACATATATGCTTTAATAAAAAAATATTTATTCATTTATAATTAATAAACTACTCCTCGGCCTCCCACATGTACTGTTGCTGTTCCTGCTGTTGCTGCTGCTGCTCCTGCTGCTGCTGCTGCGGATGTTGTTGTCGCCATCGCCGGTGCTCCTGGATAAAATTTAAAAACCCGTACATATCTTCACGGAATTCCAGGAAGCAATCTATACTGAAGATGCGTCGACGACGGCGCTGCGCCTCATCACCATCAGGGGCAGCAGCAGCAACATAGGAAATAGAGGACGTCCTGACGTCCACTATCGTCCGCCAGAACTAATAAATAAAATATATATATTGAAATTATTTTGGATAAGAAGAGAGAGAGAGAATCTTACCTCAAATTCCTCTGACATCTCCTCGTCATCACTTTCATGATGCTGCCGCCGTAGCCGTTGTTCACGGTTAAAACTAACATATTCGCGGATTTCTTCACGGAATTCCCTGAAGAAATCCACGACAATGAAGCAACGGCGACGGCGTCGCGCATCATCCTCATCGGGGACAGCATTAACATAGGCATCGATGGATGCCCTAGCACCAATCAATTCCTGCCAATTCTAATACACAAAATATATTATTTAGGGAAAAATAAAAAAAACAAAAAAAATCTTACCATAAACTCCTCCGACATTTCATCAACGTTTTCATCATTTGCAGCCTGCAACAATTGAATAAAAAAGATATTTATCACATTAACACTAATTCATTACACCACAAGTCTGATTTCTTGACCACTTTTTTACTCACCATTTTTTTTTTTTTTTTTCACCAGTTTCTTCCTTTTGAGTACACACTTAATATTTGACACTTGATACAGATGATAATACTGCTTTCAAGGAGAATGAAATTTGCAAATGTTTTTATAGAGAGCACATCTCCCACTTAAAAAAATCTTGAAAGTATATTTTGCATAGTTGCACTTTTTCCTCTGAAGCTTCTCCCCCCCTCTTATTGTCAGAAACAGATTATATATCTGCTTAAAATGTAACGTGTAAGCGGGAATGGTATACATTTAATAATAAGAGATCAGTTTAATGTGGGAAAAAAATTATTTATTCAATTATTATATACATTAAGTTAATTTCCTAACTATGCTATTAAGGGGGTTGTATTCAATAACTCGATCATGTATAATTAAGCAGTACGCGGTGGTATTATGGGGTATATTTTGCATGCATTCATCTCAATTCGGATGTCAACCGTACCGCTTTTTATACTATAGTTTTGATGCGAGCAATCGATCGGCATGATTGGGCCAATAATTGCGAAATCCTGTAGACTTAGCATGGGTGAAGCTTTCCTGCCTGCATAGTAAGACCTATAACACGCGAACGAGAGTCTCCTGCGGCTGGGTGAAGCCCAGGCAAACAAATCACGGTATAAAATAATTTCCCCGACCGACTCGGAGAGGTGTGAGACCGCCGGGTGGGATTCTTCAGGGAACGCGGATGACCTGTAAATAACTATTACGCAAGAACGATTATAAATAATAATTTATTATAATAATGCGGCCGATTCCGCTCGCAAATCTACAATCTATGTACACTGTCCCTACTTGAATCGGGAGCGCCCGCCCGCTCGTCGCACGCGTTCTTGCTAGCCGGTACACTCGCGAATCCGCAAGGAAACGGGAATTCTCTGCCCGCTGACAGAGATCACCCGGTCCTTCAGGAGGAGACTGTCCAACCCGAAGGCCGGATACCCCGATATACCGGTGCGCCCTGGAACAGTCCCTAATGACGTTCCGGCGCAGCAAGGTGGCTAACCTACGCGGGTAAATACGCGGATCTTTACAAATACGCTAAAGGAATAATTCGGGTACGCAAAGCGCCGCCGACTCACTCGCTCCGCCAACCCTCGGCAGTCCGCAGTTCTCCCAGTTGATCCTCTCTGGTGGGATGTCGTGGAGCGTCGTCCTTCACTCCTCCTAGCAAGGATGCTGCAGCTTCCTGATCCGTAGCGCGAGCAGCCGGTCACGCACCGCACGCACAATTCCTCTCGCACGCAGTTACACAAAACAATACAATACAATGGCTAATTGCCCGCTAAATTTCAGATCCGGTACTTAATGCCGATGTCGACTATTCGCAGTCTGACATTGAAGTGAGGGAAAGTCGTTGAACTGTCGGATTGACAGTTCTAGTCCTCCCTCACCCACAAAAAATATCGTTTCAAACGTTGTTGTGGCTGAGGAAATCGGTTCAGCCCTGTATTGAACGCCGCGCTAATGAGCGAGACAGAGACAGCCTCTACTACACTCGGCCGTCGGATAGCGCACGGCTCGACATGCGCTATCTCACTCCGACTCACCGAGGCCGCCAGCTGATCCAGACAATCAGCTCAACGTCTCGGCGCCAAGGGTGCTCAACCTGTTCTCGGTCCCCCGCTTGGGACCAAGAATCGATCGGAGATAATGTAACAATTTTTACATCGTTACAGACCTTATAAAGTTTAAGTACATATCGTACAGGGTAGAATAGCGCAATTCTTCAAAGTTCAAATTCAATCGATCGTAGGGGTATGATTCCGAATTTAGGTAAAGTTTGACATCCGATAGATAACAATTATCGAAACTGACAGACACTCTATCGCGAGTGCCGGCTCTTTTGTTGGTCCTCAGCGCCAGTATCACGTATCGAGGCTTCTCAAGTTGCGTCGCAGCCTTCACCGTCCACACATGCTTCATCGCGGTAGGCAGTAGCGGATACTCGTACAGATCCCAAGTGCGAAAAGCAACGCTAATCATATTCCCTTTCTCGATATAGCGTAAAAATTGTAATTTTGTCATATCATTTAGGGTGAGATGAGGCATTCGCCACTGTATCCTGCCCAGTTGAACCCTTGATTTGTTAACATTACCACTCTCGGTTATCAGTGCAATATCATCGCGCGCACGTGTTAGCACAAGTTCATGTCGAGCATTTACTACCACACGCTTGTAGTCTTCGCAAAATCCCAGCAGCATTCGCAGCGGCACGCTGAAGCTAAAGTTGTTTTTATTCAATGTCAAATCATAGCCATTTAGACTCCAACCAGCATTCCTCAGAGCAGCACTCTCCTCGCTGGTCAACGTCGCCAAATTCTTGATACTAGTAGTTACACCTACATTCTTACATCGGTCAATCTCGATACCGTTCAGCTCGTAACGGATCTCATTGAACATGTATGCAACACAATTGTTGTCTAGCTTGACCGTGACAGGATTATCGTCAGCTTTTACACCTTCCACCAATTTTCCCTCAATGTAGAGATAACTCTCAGAGGGCAGTGTAACCAGATCCTGCTGCTGTATCGGTATGCGTATCTCATCATTGTTCTCCAGCGATGTATTTGCATACGGATTATACGCATGCATCTCAAATTTAGTTATATGATCGTCAGACATTGGTTTTCCAGTGATATTTAGCGGATCCATTTCTTATATTTCAACGGTCTTTTCACCGTATATCCCAAAGATTGGAGAAACTTGATATTTTTCAGAGTTAGCCCTGTATTAGACTTCAGAATGCCTGTACTAGTAGTATTGTTGTTGTTGTTGATGGATTTGTCTTCTCCGTAATTATCACTACTGTCGTTGTAAATTAGCATTTCCTCAGATGTAACCTCACGTTGATTTCCTCGTCACCGAAATGTACAAGATTATCGTATTGGTCCAAGATATTCACAGAGAGATAATCAATGCTCCGTGCAACGACTGGCATGTAAATGACGTTTCTCGGTGTTTCCGAGATCTTATATCCTGGCGGTACATTGGGAAAAAATTCGTGTATGGTATGCCTAGGCTTCCCGTTCACATATGCACCGGTGGTGACACTGCACGTAATTCGCAGAACATTAACAGCACTGATCTTTATAGTGCTATCTGACTCGACCCAGTGACGGGGCTCGATTATTCTAGTGTTTGAGAATCCCAAGAGTTCTGCAATACTGTTGGGACCCTTGCTGAAATTCACACGATACATGCATCGAATCATACTCCTTAGTGTGTTCCGATTTGCATGTATCTCGAGAACATCGTTTAGATCAGTATTCACTAAATTCTCATTTTCTGCAATTTTCTCTTGCAGGTACTTACTTATTGCATTCAATTCGTAGCACCCAACTGGTATAGTGATCACCTTATCATCATCGCCATAGTAAAACTTGTTATTTTTCTGATTTACATTGGGAATTGAGTTCCATGCCTGAAAATCTACAAGACCGAGCTCGTATGGACCATCGTAGAGATTGATTGGCGGGAAAAAGTCGACATTCAGCACAGACGTTCCACGACCACTTAATGTAAATGTACGTGACATTATTACCGAGAGTTATCGTGAAGAAATCTGACGCACAATTGACCACAAATGCTGGTATCATAGCTCTGATAAGCATTGTAATTATAGTAGATTCTAATATTTGGCGGGAAATAATCAAACAATTCGGTGGGTGGTCTTAAATCACCAAATGAGTCAAAGTAAAGTACTCTATTTCTACGTTTAACGTATGCCACCCAATGAGTGCCCGGTCCACTCCAATCGTCCAGATTTATGATTGCACATTCATCGGAATGTGGACCATCGGGAGGTAGTGCATTACGCATAAAAACACCAAAAAAGCCTCGAATATTTTTACAGACTTTAGCTAGCTGAATGTTGGTGGTAGGACCATCGGATGGTAATTTAACAATTATTTTTTTTTAACTTTTTTCTTCTTCTTCGACTTCTTGGTCACACCCTTACCATGCTTGTAAGGCGCTAGATAAAGCCCACGACCTCGTGCTAGTTCCATCGCACGATTGTGACGCTGCATTTCCTCCAGCTGTTTTCGTGCTGCCTTGGCATCATTCACGGCCTTTGCGATACCTGATGCTCCACCGGCCAATGCACCAAACGCACCGAGCAATGGTAGCAGTGGTAAAATCCCACCCTTTTTCATCGTTTTCCTCTTCTTCTTCTTCTTCTTCTTCTTACGCTTCGTAGTATCCTGATTAGGTATCCTTTTCCTAGCACAGAGGCCCATGCCAAGTTTCCTCTTTGCACTCATGGCGGTCCAAACAGCTGTTGCGTTTGCTCTCTCACCCAAGGTTGCGTCTCCAGCAGTGATACGCTCACGTGCACTATCAGCGAGAATCTTGTCAGCTCTATGTCGCTCCGGCAGTTCTTTGCTACGTGAATAGGCTATATCGTATTCCCTGCAAGCAGCGTCCAACTTGTTTATTCCACGTTCACCTCGTTTCAATCGTTCTTGCAATCGTGTCCCCGGTCCACAAAACTGATAGCCCGGTAGGTGTAGTTCGACTGGTAGTTTGTTGAGCAAGCGGTTAAACAGACCACTTCCCAACTTTTTCCTAGACATTTGATTGCTCCTTTTTGCAGAGTTGACAGTTTCTCCTCATAGGAGCCGGACCATCAATCTGTGTGTACAGTAGAGGTAGATGCTTTATACAACGACGACAGGCTTGCACGTCACAATCAGACTGAATATGCGGCGCTAATTTTTCCCAAATGTGTTCTATTGCCTCGGGAAAAAACTTTAGCAGTACTGTACGGGGGATAGATTGAATTTCCTCGACACTAAGATTATAAATATCAGTTGAAACGTCTTTCATCGTAGCTGTCTACAGAGATAATGAGCTCTTTTGGGCGAGAGAGTCGGTATAAATACCAATCGCATAGTTTCAGATCAGTCAGTTGCAGGTGGTAGATTGATAAAATGCGATTCGTGAAACATTATCCACGTATTCAGGTGACGAGCGTTGATAGGCTGACGAAGCCTATGGCGAAACGACATGGAAAACTCTTACCATGCACAATACGTGGTATCGTTTGCGGCCCGTCAAATTGCGGCAAGACAAATGTACTGCTCAATCTGATTGAGAGTCCAAACGGTCTACGGTTCTCCAACGTTTACGTCTACTCAAAGTCGTTGCATCAGCCAAAATATCAGTATCTCCAACAGCTCTTGAGTAAAATTCCAGAAATTGGTTTTCACGCGTTCGCCAACAATAGTGATGTGATTGCGGTAAATGAGGCTTTGCCGGATTCTGTCTTTATATTTGACGATGTCGCGTCCGACAAACAGAACAATATCCGCGATTACTTCTCCATGGGTCGACACTCAAAGATTGACAGTTTTTACCTGTGTCAGACGTATGCCAAGATACCCAAACATCTCATTCGAGATAATACTAATTTCATGATAATATTCCGCCAAGACGGTACCAATCTGCGACACATTTACAACGATCATGTGAATACAGACATGACATTTGACAAATTCACCAAGTTATGCTCACACTGTTGGCATGAAAACTATGGATTCTTGGTGGTGGACAAGGACAGTCCTCTTCAAGATGGACGATATCGAAAGGGTTTTAATGAGTTTGCATTGCTCTAATTAAATCAGTCTGATTAGATCAGTTCAACGGATCTGTCCTATAGCCTGTTTAGTTGATCAGTTTAACTGATTGGTTCAACTGACCTATTCAACCAGTTCAACAGACCTGTTTATCGATTTAATCTGACCTGTTTATCGGTTCAACTGAACTGTTCAACAAGTTCAACTGACCTGTTTATCGGTTCAGCTGACCTGTTCAACCAGTTCAACTGACTTGTTTATCGGTTCAACAGACCTGTTCATCAGTTCAACAGACCTGTTCAACCAGTTCAACTGACCTGTTCATCGGTTCAACAGACCCGTTCAACAACCGGTTCAACCTGTTCAACGGGTGATATAAATACTTTCATAAGGCAAATGGTTATTTTGATGTCTGTTTCTGAGAACATTTTGCTCAGCCTAAATTCCCAATACGCATAAGTAGTTTCGTCTGATAAATTGTCTATTCATGCTATACTGAAAGATTTTAAAATCAAATCCGAAACGGTTTTTGCTAGTGATTCAAAAGATGTATTAATAACCTCTGGATCGATAGGGTGTTGTTTAGTCAATTTTACTGGTATTACGATTAGTTTATAGCTTTTAACAGGGAAAACTTTACATTTACCTAGCTCGAGGGTTCCCAAGTCTGGCAATGCATTTTCATTTTTGTATTGTAGGGCTCCGGGATCAAGGGGTTCTCCCTCGATCGTCGTTAGAATCACATGGTTGTCCTTCCTTATTAGGAGGGAGTCTACAGATTCTCTCATTACTAGTTTGGAAGTATTCCTTGGTGAACCGAAAATATTCTCCGAATATTTGGAGATGTCATCTTCGCTTCCATATTCGCTGGAGGAGTCCTCCTGGTCGCTTCCGGTGATAATTATATCAGGCTCGATAACCATGTGTTCCCCTTCTTGATTGATACCTTCCTCTGTCTCGCTTATTGTGTCTTCATTGGTGTTTTCGAATACATCATCACTAATCCTTTCAGGAGTATTTTCTTTATCCAAATTTAATGAGTCTATTGACTCTAGTATTTCTCGTGGTAAAATGCCTTCACGTTCATTACGGTCATCACTAATTGAATTTTTGTCGGGATTTTGATAAAAGCTGGTGAAGGTTGAGGCGATTCAGGTTGTTGGTTCCTACCTTCGGCATTAAATATGGACTCCCGTGAAGACAGTGTGAGTCTTGGTTTCCCTTCCCCTGTTTTTGCACTTTTTGGTTCTGGGAGGGCAAGGTCCTCGGAAGAGGATGAGTCTAACTATTTTCTAATTGGGAACGATTGGATTTCAGGAGGTTTCCTAGACAATGCATCAGCATTAGAATTTATTTTCCCTAGTTTATAGGTGATCTCGTAGTCGTAGTCTAATAATTTAAGTATCCATCTGATTAGTCTGGAGCTAGAGTCGGATGCGTTGTTTAGCCATACTAGGGGTCGATGGTCCGTTACCAACGTAAATTTCCTTCCGTATAGGTAGGGTCTAAAATGGGCGATTGAGTACACTATCGCCAAGCATTCCTTTTCGATGGTTGAATAATTTTGTTCAGCTTTATTCAATAGTCGAGATGAATACGCTATTGGTAGATCTTGCCCTATCTTTCCCTGGCTCAGTATTCCCCCTATGGCGTAGCCTGAGGCATCTGTTGTCACTATGAATGGTTTAGAGAAGTCCGGGTATTGTAATATTTTGTCCGAGCACAATATTTCCCTCAATTCGTTAAAAGCTTTCTCTTGTTCTTCCTTCCAAAGGAAGGTTGTATCCTTTTTTAGCAACTCAGTTAGGGGTTTGCTTATTAACGAAAAGTTCTTTATAAATCGACGGTAATACCCAGCCAGTCCCAGGAATTGCTTAATATTCTTTGCGTTTTTCGGTTTTGGAAAAATTTTAACAGCCTCTATTTTCTTAGGGTCTGGTTTCACTCCTTCCTCCGTGATGATGTGACCCAGGTAGATGACTTCCCTTCGCAGGAATTCGCATTTATCCGTTTGTAATAGTAGGTTTGCCTCTTTCAATCGCTTAGCCAGTTTCTTAAATTTAACAGCATGCTCTTCTATCGAGCGTGCGTATACCACTATGTCGTCTAAGTACACGAATAGCTCTGTACCTTGTAGCCCGGATAGGACATGATCCATTAATCTTTGGAAAGTCGAGGGTGCGTTTTTTAACCCGAAGGGCATTCGTTTATATTCATAGTGGCCATAAGGTATTGTAAATGCCGTTTTTTTACAATCGTCAGGATTCATGGGTATTTGATGGAATCCCGATGTTAAATCAAAGATAGAAAAATATTTTGCACCTCCTAGCTGATCAAGGATCTCAGAGATATTCGGGAGTGGGTATGCGTCTCCTACTGTTTTTTCATTCAATTTCCTAAAATCTATTACTAGTCTCCAACGCTTATTCCCTTGGGAATCTGGTTTTTTCGGGACTATCCACAGAGGTGAATTATATGGAGATAACGACGGTTGGATGTCTTTTTGAAGTAATTCCTTGATTTGTTTATTTACTTCGTCCTTGTGGACTGGAGGATAGCGATATTGCTTAGTATGGATTGGGATGTTGTCGGTCAGTTCGATATTGTGAGATAAAAGATTCGTACTCGTTAGTTGGTCATTTGAAATGTAAAATCTGTCTTGTGATTCTCTTATTAATTCCATAATTGATTCTCTCTCAGGTTTATTTAAGTGTTCTAACCTAAGAGAGTTTTTTATTGTCTCCACTCTGTCTTCCATATCTTGTTTAGTGCAAGTAAAAATTTTATTCTCGGGTAAATTCTCGAGTGTCTCGTATTCCACTAGTTTGACGGTTCTATTTTCGAACGATACCTTTGCTCCCGTAGTGTTAAATATTTTTAGTACTGCGTATCCGTGTTGGTTATTAACTACCGCTTCCCCTATATATACGCCCTTTGGGCTGGGGAGGGCTTCGATATATCCCGTTTTCACTTCCGGGTTTAGTATAGGCAACTTAATAGTTTTTATGGTTCTCGCGTGTATTTTAAAAACCTTTGGGTCTTTGAAGGGTATGTACTCTTTCTTAAAGGTAAGATAGGCTAACTCATAGTCAATTTTCGCTTCAAATTGCTAGAAGAACTGGTCGCCTATTAATCCATGTTGTTTGACAGGGATTGAATCAGGGGCAACCTCAAATTTCACTGGGTATCCTAATAAATTTAGTGTAATAGTTCCTAGCGTAGTTATCATACCAGGAGTTATTCCCTTAAGGTTTGCTAATTTCGTTGTGTCTATATTCGATTCTTTTTGAAGAGCACGAACTGCACTTATTTTTATTACATTAGGGGTTGATCCGCAATTAAGCATTAAGGGGGTGACGACCTCAGTTTGGTCCCCTAACATTACTTCGACTGTACGATTTCCTGCATTATCCGGGTTTATCGTAAAAATTGGTAAGGCTAAGTCTTGATCTGATTCTACAGAGTTTTCGATTTCTTTGTTATACGTCTCTTTATTTATTGGTTTTGCTGTCTCTACTGTTGTGCGGACGTTTTCGGTTCGTCGACCATCGTCTGTACTTCTTCCAATGGTTCCTGTTGTATCAGGAATGTTGAGCGCGTTTTCGGAAGGTTGGATCGGTTCGCGCTCTGATTTCGATCCATTCTGTCGTTTCCCGATTGATAATTTTCCCTAGATTCGTACTCTCTTTTACGTTTTAGCGAGAAACAGTCATCTACCAGATGACCTGGTTTTTTACAATATTTACATACTATCTGGTTTCCTGAATTATTCGTATAATTACTGTCGTTATTCTGTTGTGGGGTGTGGTTTCGGTAGTAGAGTAGCTATGGGGATTCTGGACCAACGCGTGTTAGTGTCACACCGACACACACGGACACACCACACATGCACACTTGTAGGTGAGGGGGTGAGGTGCGGGTGAGCGGGGAGGGTACAAAGTCCAATTAGTCAGCACTTTTTTTGCAATGTCAGCACATTCCGATCTACCCCCCACCTATGCGATTGACGCATTAATTGACCTTCAAAATCTCCAAAATTGCTAATAGTGCAAGAGTGCGAGCCATGTAAATTCATGTAGTTGTGAGAGCAAAATCTTACACGGACACACCCATACAAGTGAACATGGAGGTGAGGGGTGTGCGGAGGGGTATGAAATTACCCACACATGTGCAGTCCAATGGAGTGGGGGGTAGTGTAGATCATCTAATTCCTGCAAGAAGAAGATGAACCTTGAAAACATGGAGGTGGGACGGAGGGGGACAAGTATCAGATGCAGTTGGGGCAGTAACCTGGAAGAAGGTGAGTCTCTTTCTAATACATTTAATATTTCATTGCATCTCTGTCTGACGTGTATCAATGATAACGCGCGGTTGTCGCTAACGGCACGTGCCAAAACCCCCACCCAAGCGATATTAGCTCTTTCTCTAATTGAGCGAAGGAGGCTGTACGATGACCCGATCATCGTGGCACGTGTGGCCAAACCTCCGCCCAAAAATGCATCATGGAGACAGCAGCAGCAACAGACATGTGTGTGTATGTGTGCGTCTCACCTAGCCCGCCCAATAAAATTTAAGCATTTTACAACACAAATTTAGTGTTCTTCACACATACACACATTTTCGCAAATGTGTAAAGAATATGAGTTTCTCTCCATCTCTCTCTCTCTCTGTTTTATTCAATCTCATTTATTCTATATATGATGCTGCTTACTGAGCGCAATTTTCTATCAATGTATTTGGGCAAAAGTTTAGTAACATTTTTTTCACCAATGAGTGAAGCCTCTCTCCCATAATACGCCAAATTTTACCCCCTCTACTATTTTAAACGCAGTTAATATTAAGTGATGATATTCGGGGGAATATTCAATTGACTGCATTATCTCACCCGTTGCATATCTGCAAGGAATAGTTGGAGGCATATTAAACTGTCACGAAAAAAAAAAGTGAAGTGACTTTATTATTTCATCAAACAATAGCCAAGAACTGTGAAATATTAGAAAGGTAAGATTTGATATTATAATAAATTTATTTAACAATTTATAAGTCAAATTATTATTATTTAAAATATTTTCAGATGGATCTCTCACTGATCAATAATTGTGGAAAAATAAATACATTTTTACCACTTATAAAATTAAGCGATATTGAAATCAATGTCAATTTTAAAGTAATAAAAATGCGGGAGGCCAATACCAAGTTTGGCAAGAAAATAATTATAGATAGTGATAAGTTCTCATTCTTCCTACCGCCTAGATTTAGTAAAATTCTAGACAATAAGGAATATTATAATAATTTAGTTGATAAGATAAATGAAGGATGTATATATGTGAAGATAGAAGAGGGTGGACAATATCGAGGAATTGAATTTATAATGAAAAGTGAATAATAAAGATTAATAGAAAGGAAATAATGTTTTTATCTTTTTTCCCAACTTTGCGGGTAACATATCATGATTCATACATGAGCACGTGTTACATGGTCAAGTTTTCCAAAAGATGTATAGCTGTATAACACACTATCAATTTCAGAAAAACAGAAATAAGCAGTTTGCACACTGTTCAATCTCCTATATGAGAGTCAGAGGTAGCCTCACCCTGTTTTCTGAAGATGTGTAGCCCATAGTCATATCAATTTCAGAAAAACAGAAGTATGCATTTTGCACACTGTTCCGATCCTCTCTGAGAGTCAGAGGTAGCCTCATTAGCAAGTTAACAATCAGTGTAATCAGTTCAGTTCAGTTCACAGCAACGTTATAATGAAGGACATTATTAAATTTTTAGTAAGTATTTACTTTAATATATATATATATATGGTTTTGTAAATAATTTATTATTATATTAATTACTTTTATCATTTTTAAAACTAATTTTTTAATTTTTCAGAAAGAAATGTTCAAACCGATCAAAGCGGTTGAAAATATGGACCGCTATAGCGAGGCAGTACGCTACTACCGTGCAACCATGAAAGGACCAGATGATTTCACCGATTGGCTGGATGATGATGATCTACCAAGATTAGTCCACGATATTGCATATGCTGTGGAGGAGGAGGAGAGCTGGGATGATGGTGAAGATGTTATTGTGCGAGGTGACGATGTAGACTTTGAAAGATTAATCGGTCATATTGACCATGAAATTGATTTTGAAGATGATGATTTTCAAGATGATGATGATAATGATAGTGATGAATCTGCTGGTTACTGTAGTGAGACTGAGGCTGATAGAGAGAGAGAAAGAGAGAGAGAAAGAGCGATAGTGGAAGTGTGTGTGTATGTGTATGTATGTACTACCATTATCATCATCATCTTGAAAATCAATTTCATGGTCAATATAACCTAATAATGTTGACAAGTCAACGTCACCTCGCACAATAACATATTCACCATCATCATCATCCTCGGCATATGTAATATCATGGAATAATCTTGGTAAGTCATATACATCAAGTCAATCGTGAAAAATCATCTGGTCCTTTCATGGTTGCACGATAGGAGTGCACTGTCTCACGATAGCGGATTGAGGAGGAGAGCGTGTCAAAAAGAAGGAGAAGAAATGCCATGTAAAATAACAGACAAGTACCGCCACCACCACCACCACCACAAGTATTTGTGTTGACCTAGCAGCTACAAAAGATGCGAATATATACCTATGCAGAGTGATAATGCAGCGGTATACACAAATAAATTCGAGGGGGTGATGTGTAAAGCCCGTCCAGAAATGGTATTTCTCATGGCGGTCAAGCAGCTGTAAAAGATGACACATACACATGGTGGCTTCAAACATCATCATCATCATCATCAGGATATACACTCATTTGTAAGTATGGAAAATCTTAATTTTTTATTATAAACTATCATATTTGTGTAATACTAATCGTATATGTAATATTATTCATAGGTTTCTCTGTATTTTGTTGGTCGAACAGTACACAGACGACAACGATATTTTGTCGGTCGTGCAGTCGCAGCCAAAGAGAGAGACATTAATGATGACTACCACCGAAAGGCCAAGTGTGTAGTCAGACACATCGATGTAGATGAGAAAAAAAATTATGATTAGGATTAGGATTTTATTAAATAAAAAGAAATATATATATATTAAAAAAAATTTATTTTTTCGCCTCCACCCTCTCCTCCTCCTCCTCTTCCCCATCCTCTTCCTCCTCCACACCACCCATCGCTTCCGACACCCCGATTAAGAATTCCTCATCCTGGAGGAGCTCCTCCAGTGTCTCGAGGATGTCTTCCACTACGGGGTCGAATACCCCCTCCTCCTCCTCCCCATCCTCTTCCAGTTCTACATCTACCAGTTCCATCATTAGATCTTGTTCCTCCTCCTCCTCCTCCTTGCAAAATAGTTTATTTCCCGAAGGATCGAGATTCTAACAAATTAAATAAATTAAATGTAAAAAGACTAATAAAAAGAATAATAAGAATAAAAACAAAAAAAACTTAATGCATTTAATTGCACCATGGTGTATCCAATGCAACTGACAGATTTATACTGAGATGCATCAAAGACTAACTAGCAAACCTAAACTGTAATCTCAAGACAACAAAGTCTACTTCCTATCATGTTACTAATTTTGCATAGCATTCACAGTGTAGATTTTTAACACATTCTCTGCAAAGAGACAGCTTGGAGAAATAAAGAAACATATATGCTTTAATAAAAAATATTTATTCATTTATAATTAATATACTACTCCTCGGCCTCCCACATATACTGTTGCTGCTCTTGCTGTTGCTGCTGCTGCTCCTGCTGTTGCGGATGTTGTTGTCGCCATCGTCGGTGCTCCTGGATGAAATTAAAAAATCCATGCATATCTTCACGGAATTCCAGGAAGCAATCTATACTAAAGATGCGCCGACGACGGCGCTGCGCCTCATCACCATCAGGGGCAGTAGCAACATAGGCAATAGAGGACGTCCTGACGTCCATTACCGTCCGCCAGAACTAATAAATAAAATATATATTGAAATTATTTTGGATAAGAAGAGAGAGAGAGAATCTTACCTCAAATTCCTCTGACATCTCCTCGTCATCACTTTCATGCTGCTGCTGCTGCTGTTGCTGCTGCCGCCGTAGCCGTTGTTCACGGCTAAAACTAACATATTCGCGGATTTCTTCACGGAATTCCCTGAAGAAATCCACGACAATGAAGCAACGGCGACGGCGTCGCGTATCATCCTCATCGGGGGCAGCATTAATATAGGCATCGATGGATGCCCTAGCACGAATCAATTCCTGCCAATTCTAATACACAAAATATATTATTTAGGGAAAAATAAAAAAACAAAAAAATCTTACCATAAACTCCTCCGACATTTCATCAACGTTTTCATTATTTGCAGCCTGCAACAATTGATTAAAAAAAGATCTTTATCACATTAACACTAATTCATTACACCACAAGTCTGATTTCTTGACCACTTTTTACTCACCATTTTCAGTTTCTTCCTTTGAGTACACACTTAATATTTGACACTTGATACAGATGATAATACCGCTTTAAAGGAGAATGAAATTTGCAAATGTTTTATAGAGAGCACATCTCCCACTTAAAAAAAATCTTGAAAGTATATTTTGCATAGTTGCACTTTTTTCCTCTGAAGCTTCTCCCCTCTTATTGTCAAAAACAGATTATATATCTACTTAAAATGTAACGTGTAAGCGGGAATGGTATACATTTAATAATGAGAGATCAGTTTGATGTGGGAAAAAAATTATTTATTCAATTATTATATACATTAAGTTAATTTCCTAACTATACTATTAAGGGGGTTATATTCAATAACTCGATCATGTATAATTAAGCAGTATGCGGTGGTATTATGGGGTATATTTTGCATGCATTCCATCTCAATTCGGATGTCAACCGTACCGCTTTTTATACTATCGTTTTGATGCGAGCAATCGATCGGCATGATTGGACCAATAATTGCGAAATCCTGTAGACTTAGCATGGGTGCAGCTTTCCTGCCTGCATAGTAAGACCTTATAAAGTTTAAGTACATATCGTACAGGGTAGAATAGCGCAATTCTTCAAAGTTCAAATTCAATCGATCGTAGGGGTATGATTCCGAATTTAGGTAAAGTTTGACATCTGATAGATAACAATTATCGAAACTGACAGACACTCTATCGCGAGTGTGAAGTATAGAATTTAAAAATTCAATAAAAAGAAGTCGTACTACAATGCAATAATTTCCCAATGAGTAGGAATGTACTGATTGCCGAAAGACGGAAGAGATTCTTAAAGTCCATTTGACTTTAGTCCCCAATTGCACAGGTCAATCACCACACGAGCCACGAAAATTCATGACTATCGGAAACTTATTTCTTAATACTTCCTGAACGTCGGTAATTGGGAACATATAGGAAGGAAATTGCATTTTTAACTGCTCATGGCAACCAGAAAATAGGGCATTAACGTCACGCATTTCACCATCTAGAATGCAAGTTCAGCAGACCCTCTTCATGGTCCGAGATCTTTGCTTAAAAGAGGGAGTATCAAAAATTTATATTCAGTATTCGCTTGACTTGAGAGATTAATAATTAACGTATTGAATTGTTCCGTGATTTACTACGGCATCAATAACGTAGATTCTCAGATTCGACTTGCACTTGTCGCCTGAAGATTATCCCTCTTTAATAGGAAATCTTCTAGAACCAAAATACTAGATTATCGTCAGCCGGTTATTAGTGCATAACGACGTGAGAACGGATAATACTAGATTTCAGGAATCCTAGTGATACTCCTCTTTTACATAGATTCGTTTAAAATATAACATCTTTGTGAAGAGTCATTCTTGTGTATTAGTGAGTGCGTAACCAGTATTCAGCAGAAATACTACACCTCCACGAATCACTTCGCTACCGTCCTGGTTGCTACATCTAAAGGTTATCTTTTAATTATTATTTATCGATAAATTCTGTATTGAATTCAGAATTTACACATCCCTCTCCTTGAAAATTGACTATTTGAGGAATTGTTTAATAAAGATAACTTTAGTCGTATATCGGATATCTCCGAGGTTATTTAAAGAATTGTTATAATTATTTATGAGAATTGTAATTGTTTCGAGATTGTAATAAACTATCATAATTCATTCTTAATTTATTCTTAGTCATTTTACCTAAAAATCAGATAAGGTACGCTTAGCGTTTTGACCAAAGGAAAAGCCCACCTCAACAGTAATTCTAGCCGCTCGGAATTATTGTTGAAATTGAATGCGTCTTTAACTCCCAAGTTTCGACCTCTATTCAAAATTGACCTAATTCCCCAATATCATTCTAAAGATTCGTTCAGAACATTTATTGACATCTATTCTCCGATATCCCCATTCTTATTGACAAGGATCATATTTAAGGATTATAGATTTAAATAAACAACCGTACACGCTCCGCAGTACGTAACAAAATTGGTGACAGCGGTGGGATTTGGTATCATATTACTCCTAAAAGAACTTATCTGACTTTAGTAAAATGACTCATAGTCCGGGAAATAATTTTTCCGCTAATGGAAGTCTTAATTCTAGCTTTCGCGGTTTATCAGATTACTCTTATTACTGCGCTATGCAACTTCCTTATTTTTCGGGAGTCTCATCGGAACTTGATAACTTTATTGAACAACTCGAAAATATTATCCTATGTTCCCCTCCCGAATGTGAAAGACAGATTATTAATATCGCCCTGTGCCGATTAACGGGACCCGCCCGTGATCGCACAAGAGGGATTAATTTCTTAACCGCTAAAGAGCTGGTAGAATGGCTCACTAAAAATTATAGAGAACATGAAACCTTAGAAGAAATAAGGCGAGAAACTGACACTTTGATGATGAACCCAAACGAAGAATTTTTAACTTATTCACAAAGAGCTGAAAAACTCTATAGGAAACTCCTAAGAGCAACTAAGAAAGAATATCACTCAGCCAACCCTTCTCAATTGACAGAGGCTGTAGATACTCAAATGGCAAGTAAATTCTTATACGGGTTACCCTATCATCTTTTCCAGTCTGTAATGCATCATTCACCGAAAACTCTGACAGATGCCATACAGATAGTAAAGGACGCCGAACGAAATAATAAAAAGTATTACGACTCTGCTAGATTTCGAGCTAAAACTATGAACCAAGGTTCAATTCATGATAAAAGATATTCTGAACCGGTGAAAATACTTCGTAGAGAAGAAAACCTAGCACCAACCGGTATACAGGAAGAATTATCATCTATGAAAAGTACTATGTACGAAATACAAAAACAATTGAAAGAAATCAATAGGAATAAAAATCCAGCTAAACCCGCTAGAGCTATCCAATACCCTCAACCTCCTAATCTATACTCTAATAATAATAGAGAATACACGGATCCACCGGGGAGACAAATACACCAGGAATATCCGACAAATCATTCAAATTATCGTACTCCCGGGGTAAAACCTCGATGCACCTTTTGCAATAGAACAGGACACGAAGCAGCATCCTGTTACTCTAGACAAAGAGGTAACTCGTCGGTTACACAAGGACCAGGAGGTAACAAAGGGAACCAAAATACTTCTTCCGGATCTTTAAACTGGCAACGGTCCATTCGGGCAGGGGCTCCGAACCAAGAGGGACCTTCCACCAGCGCCTATCAACATCAACTGAACCCATTATAAATGATGAGGAACCACTAACTCATGAACCCGTAATTGTTATCACGCTTAAAAATCTACCATATTGTGTCGAACGATTCAACTCGTTCATGTTAGATACGGGGGCTGAATGCAATGTTATATTCGAAGATTATTTAAATGAACCTTTCCAAAGAATGCCCGCGTATTTTCCAACTTTATCCGGAATCGGCGGTTCAGTGGAAACATTCGGATCTGTTAACATTCCTTTTAAGGGAAGACTAGCAAATTTCCATATCGTCCGAGAATGGGGACTTCCCTGTACTGGAATTTTAGGAATGCACTTCTTCCAACAATTTAAAGCTGAGATATCCATGTCTTATTCAACTATAGTCACAGACAATGATCCCTTAAACCCTATCAGGTTCAAACATTTAAGAAATATCAAGAAAAGGGACATAATATTAGACGAAATACCTGCCCTTTGCAATCTGATATCTAAAGAAATGACAGTTTTAAAAAGGTCAAAAATTTATAAAAACAAGGATAATCATATCTCAACGGGAACACCCTGTAAGAAAACGGTTACCTTTCATGATCAACCAAATGATATCATTGACACGGGAGAACACTTAAGCCTGGAAGAAGAACTGCCGTTCGAAAGAAGTTTATCCGTCTACCAAAATTTCGAAGAAAGAAAGCAAATGATCATAGAAAAGGTACTAAATAGTAAAAAGACCGTGTGTGATCAAAACTTTTTAGAGAAGTTGAAAAATCTGGTAGAAACATATACCGATACATTCTACCTTCCCGGAGATTCTCCATCAGACATTTCAATATCAGAGGTATCACATAAAATTAGAACAACAGATGAAATAGCGGTTCATGTCAGACAATATAGATTAGAGGAAGCACTCTTTGACGAAGTTGAAAGGCAAGTACAAACGCTCCTAGAAAATGGAATAGTAGTACCTTCCACATCTCCATATAATTCTCCCACTTGGGTAGTCGAGAAGAAACCTGACTCTCAAGGAGTTGTGAAAAATCGCGTAGTCATCGACTTCAGAGTTCTCAATAACAAAACTATCGGTGACTCATTCCCACCACCTTTAATAATAGATATTTTAGATCGACTAGGAGGTAGTAAATACTTTTCAGCATTTGATCTAGCTAATGGCTTTCATCAGATACCAATGGACCCAAAAGATGCCGAGAAAACTGCTTTCTCGACGCCATCGGGACATTATCATTACCTCCGAATGCCATTTGGACTTAAAAATGCACCAGCTACCTTCCAAAGATTTATGAATCATGTTTTAGAAGGATTAATCGGAAAGGGAATATTCGTCTATATGGATGACATTATCATCTATACTGACACTTTAGAAAACCACCTAAAAATGCTACGACTGTTATTTGAAAGACTCCGCAAACATGGTCTCAAATTACAACCAGATAAGTGTGAACTGCTGCGTACGCAGTTAGCATATTTAGGTCATATCATTTCAGCTGATGGAATTAAACCTCACCCCAGGAAAATCCAAGCTGTAAAAGACTTTCCTAGGCCTGTTACCCAAACTAACGTTAGGGAATTTCTAGGACTAGTAGGATACTATCGAAGACATATAGAAAATATCGCCAAACGAACCAAACCATTAAATGACCTACTGAAAAAGGATGTAGTGTTCAAGTGGGGTAAAGAACAAGAAGATAGTTTCCAAGACCTAAAACAAGCATTATGCACGGAACCTATTTTAAAATTCCCTGATTTCAAGGAACCTTTCATCGTATCGTGCGACGCTTCAGATTTCGCCGTAGGAGCCATCCTCAGTCAAGGTACCCTAGGCAAGGATCTACCTATAGCTTATGCTTCACGTACCTTAACTAAAGCTGAGAAAAACTACTCCACTATCCACAAGGAAGGATTAGCGGTTATTTATGCTATCCAACAGTTTAGACCCTATGTATATGGTCATAAATTTTTAGTAATAACCGATCATCAACCCTTGGCTTGGCTAAGTAGGGGGAGCGACCCGCACAATCGAATTCAAAGATGGAAAGTCACCATGGATGGATACAATTACGAAGTCATGTACAGAAAAGGGGTCTCTAATAAAAATGCAGACGCTCTATCTAGGAATCCACATCCTGAAGGAACAATCGGTAACATTTTCCCTTTATCGAATCGAAGAAGCAAAGATGAGGAATATATTCCCTCAGAAGAAGTAGGGCCCATGTCTGAAGGCATAGGCACAAGACTGAAACCCAGATCTTGCTCTTCGAGCACTAAGAAAAGAATTAGATGTAATGTTCAAGAGCTAGAAAAGGATTCAGATAACGAAGAATATAACGAAGGAAACCCTTCACCTTTTAGGGAATCACCCCAAGCAGCAAGATCTAAAAGAGTAGAAATAAATGACACGACCCTGCCGTCACTGCAAAATCAATTATATTTAGATGACGAAGAAATAGAACATGCTAGCGAATATGACGATGTATTTCTACCACTTAATTATGAAAATACTGATGTCAGCAATACCAAAGCTAGTAAAGAACCAAAGAATTTCGAAAAAGATTTAAATGAATTCACGGTATCCGATGCTAACCTACCTAGAGGCCGATCAACTTTATTACCAGTAGAAATCGAAAACCACTACTATGAGCCAATAGACTACCCAGACGAAACATCACATTCTGAAGTTACAACTAATTACGAGTATGATGACAAAAATGAAAACGCTGATAACAGTTTATTCAAGCGTCATTTGATATATCCTGACATAGAGACCTCTTTCCGAGTTAGGAAACCGGACACTCTGTGTAACATACAAATAGTACCAGAAACCTTAACTGCAACACCTGGGAACTTCGTTCACATCTTTTCAAAAGATGGGAATATTGAAGATCCAGTAGGTTGCACCCTTGTAGAATCAGGATATTTGAATATTAAGGAGTTTGCTAAAAAGAATCTCCAATTAGGTGATGTATTCGTACAGGAAAATGAAGGCTCAAAATTGATTGGCATCATTGGAAGAAATCATAGTTTTCAGACTATGAATTTCGACGAAATTCATACCGCTTTTTCTAAATTTAAAGAACATCTTCTTAACCATCAATTAAGTTCGTTCAGAATCAGTTCTCTTAATTCTGGACCTAACATTATGACAACTAGACATTTGAGAAATGTGCTAGAGTCGATATTTAGAGAAAATAGAGTCAACATATATATATGTTCTAACGTTGTTACAATCCCACCTAAACAGTTGAGGAATGACATAATCCACGATTATCATGAGACTTATCTCGGCGGTCATAAGGGAGTCACCAAAACATACCAACGAATTAGAGAACATTATAATTGGCCAAAATTACACCAAGAGGTCCAGCAGTATGTCCAAACCTGTGAAAGTTGCCAGAGACAGAAGCTAGTCAGGGTTAAACCCAAACTACCAATGTTAATAACAGACACCCCCGTGGTACCTTTCGATAAGGTAGCATTAGATACAGTAGGACCCCTACCTGAGACACCTTCAGGGAATCGTCATATTCTCACCATGCAATGCAATATGTCTAAATACTGCCTCGCGGTAGCAGTTCCTAATATACGGAGTGTGACCATCGCTGACGCATTAATACGACACCTGATCATGGTATATGGTACACCCAGAGCTATTTTAACTGATAGGGGATCATCCTTCCTTAATAACTTGATGAAAGAATTAATGGAACAACTTAAGGTCCGCCATTTAACTACATCAGGATATAGACCCCAGACCAATGGATCTCTGGAAAGAAGTCATGCTGTGTTAACAGAATATTTAAAACATTACATTAACCAATATCAGGATTGGGATACACTGTTACCGCATGCAATGTTCAGCTATAATTTATCTGTTCATGAGTCTACAGGATTTACTCCTTATGAAGTGATATTCGGAAGAAAACCCATATCACCATTAACTATTGCACCTCCCTTGTTGACATATAACGAGTATATTAAAGAAATGTCCGAACACCTAACGCAAATCCATAAAATAACTCATGATAATCAGATAAAAGCTAAACAAAAATCTAAGGAATATTATGATAAGAATTCCAAGGAAATAGAATATAAAGTGGACGACATGGTTTTTGTTTTAAAGGAACCTCGCAAAAATAAATTCGATGCGCATTACGTAGGTCCTTTCCGAATAAGCCAGATTACGGAAAACCACAATGCCATTTTAATTGGTAAAAATGATAAAACCTTCACGAAACATCTGGACAAATTAAAACCAGCTCGAATTAAAAATGAAACCTTAGACATGGGATAACATTTTGTCTTATCACTTCCCTTGGTTTCCTTTAACTTCCATCCTTTCCTGTGTATATTCTAATTTTATATATGAATAATTCGATATCTAATTAATTAATATAACACTTTAGGATACAGGATGATCACTATTATCTTTATGATAATATCCTTGTCCGCGGGGGCCACACAAGAGACCATCACTAAAATAGAAGAATCACCTGGTTTATTTTACGAACATTTGGATTCTATTTATTTATCACCCACAGACTGGAAATTAGTTACTTACGTCAATATAGGCGAAATGTTAAAAAATCGACCTAACGTGGAATTAATTTGCCAATATGAAGGTGTATGCAATCAAACAAATGGGTTTAAGAAAATCATGATCACTAAGATCGACCAAATATTAGGGTTAGAAACTATTTTAACTGGAACTCTCCACTCAGCATCTTCATCTAAGAAACACTCTAAAAGAGGAGCACCCCTCGGAATCATTGGATCACTATCCAAATCTCTATTCGGCACCCTTGATCAAGAAGACGCCGATAACTTATATAAGGAAATTAGTAAATTCCAGAATGAACAAAAGGAATTGACATCCATAATCATCAACCAAACACACATAGTTAAATCAGAATTCGCACAAATACATAACAAAGTGTCTTCTATCAACCAGAAGATCCAAGCATTAACAAATTTTTCGGAATCAGTAAAATCTAATTCAGAATCATTAGGAAATCGTACAGATTACTTAGCAAATCATATAAAATTAATTAACTACGAATTACAAATTCAGGAATATATAGAAAATTACTACGATATGATTAGTGCGTTAGTTTCTTCACTACTATTCGCAAAACGAGGAATGCTTCATCCTGCATTACTACCACCACAAAAATTGTTAGCATCCGTGAAAAAGTTTCAAGAAACTCAGCCGGAACTCAAATTCCCTTTATCGGATTCAGAGATCCTCACAGAGAATATTGAAGCTGTATCAACTATGCAAATAAGTATTAAGAATGACGTTATCATTTTAGTGATGAATATACCCATAGTATATCATAAACAATGGGATTTATATAAAATGCATCCGTTCCCCACATCCCAAAATCTGGGAATCACAAACGGATCCTATGTCAATATAATCATTCCAAAAACCGATTATTTAGTTATCTCTCCAGATAAAACTAAATATTTCACACCAGGTTCGGAATATTTGTCAACATGCCAAACACTTCATCAACATAAGATATGTAAAAATAGACAACCGGTTCGAAATACTGAAGGTTCAAAAGTTTGTGAAGTGAATCTACTCCTTCAACCTCATGGGATGAATTGGAATACCTGTAAAGTAATTGTTTCTTCTAGTTCAACATCTTTTTGGGAAACTCTTAGTAAACCAAATGAATGGCTATTCTCCCTAAATAAAGAGGAAAGTTATATCATATACTGCAAAAATTCGTTCCAAACTAATGGACTAATAAGAAACAAGGGCATTCTGCATCTCCAACCCGGGTGTCTCGCCACTATCGGATCAGTGACCTTGACTAGCACAGGAAATGTTGAACCGGCACCTATACAAATTCATCAACCATCCATACCCTTCAACATATCAATGGCAGTACCAAACTTTGGAGAGCATCACATTAATATCCTCCGGTCACTTCCTATGGAAAATCATGAGAATATTAAGGATAACTGGAACCACGGAAAGAATAGCCTATCCTTGGATGCTCTAATAGAAAGAGCTACAAACCTACAAAATAATGAAGAAAGTCGACAATGGACCACAGAAATACCTACAATATCATACTCCGTAACCGGATTAGGAGGAATAATATTACTTGCAGGGACAACATACATAATATACAGGAATCAATGCAAACATCGGCGAGTTCAAACTATCGACCGACATCATGAACCTCATGCAAAGGAATCTGAAACCCGATCCGAATCGACCATTAACATCGTCAGCAGACCATTCACCGTCGTCCGTCAACCTCTTATCCACCAACGACCATCGTTTTATGAAACTATAGATGAACTTTCCAAAACGCAAAAACATCGGAATACCGTCCAAAACAGACCATTACCCTTAAAACCTATTGAAATGCCCCCTGAACCACCTATCATGCAATCCCTCCTCTGCAGAAGCAGAACTTCATCTACCACATCACTTCCCGATATAGATACGTAATTAAAGATGTAATTAAATATTCATCCAACAACTATAACTATTTAGATAACTTAAAATCTTATAAGAACTGTCATTAGCAACTAGCTTACTAAAATTATACCCTTATACTAAACCTAACCACTCTCATTCTCATTATCATAACTTAAAATAGTTTTCATAATATTAATTTAGGATAGGGTGTAGAGACAAGAAACTATAAATTTAATCCATTTAACAAAAGTTTATTTTGGTCAAAATTAGGACAGGGATTACAAAAAGGGAAAGGAAAATTTAATCCAAAAATAAGTTTATACTTTTTTTTTATTTTTATTTATTTTATATTTCTATTTTCGCCTTAAGACTACCGCCACCTCTCGCGCTGAAAACTTGAGCGAGTCCCCGCGCAACCCTCTCCAGTCCGGGACCATCTTCACTAGTTCTTCCGGGAAAAAGGTGGACACTCCGTCCCAGTTAGTCCCATCCCAGGGTACCAAGTACTCCTCCTCTCCGAGTAGCCTCCTAATATCTTCTCCAATTTCATCCGATTCCCAATACGAACCGGAGATTCGTTGGTTCTCCTCGCGGTAATACCTGATGCAGTCTCTGTATTTGATACAGATGTATCCACTCCTCAATGGATACATTTCCTTCTATAACATAGAAATCAAAATCATAATTACTAATCAAAAACAAAGTAACCAGATTTTATATTAATTATTTAGGAATTAATCTCATAAAACCATTACCAAGAATTAACTAACTATCACCATATACTAACTAATAAGATATAATTAAATAGTACTTACATAGAATTTCTTTACCACGTCCATACTGTCGCAAAATTTGAGTTGGTAGCTATCCGGATACGAACAATTCGTTAATGACCAACTCCAACCGGCAAACTTGCTTATATAGTCCACACACCATAGCGAACGTCAAAAATTTTCGATGACACTTGCGATTTTTAACAAAAGCGTAGATACTCGTATCCACGTTTTATTTAAGTAGGGGGATGTGAAGTATAGAATTTAAAAATTCAATAAAAAGAAGTCGTACTACAATGCAATAATTTCCCAATGAGTAGGAATGTACTGATTGCCGAAAGACGGAAGAGATTCTTAAAGTCCATTTGACTTTAGTCCCCAATTGCACAGGTCAATCACCACACGAGCCACGAAAATTCATGACTATCGGAAACTTATTTCTTAATACTTCCTGAACGTCGGTAATTGGGAACATATAGGAAGGAAATTGCATTTTTAACTGCTCATGGCAACCAGAAAATAGGGCATTAACGTCACGCATTTCACCATCTAGAATGCAAGTTCAGCAGACCCTCTTCATGGTCCGAGATCTTTGCTTAAAAGAGGGAGTATCAAAAATTTATATTCAGTATTCGCTTAGACTTGAGAGATTAATAATTAACGTATTGAATTGTTCCGTGATTTACTACGGCATCAATAACGTAGATTCTCAGATTCGACTTGCACTTGTCGCCTGAAGATTATCCCTCTTTAATAGGAAATCTTCTAGAACCAAAATACTAGATTATCGTCAGCCGGTTATTAGTGCATAACGACGTGAGAACGGATAATACTAGATTTCGGGAATCCTAGTGATACTCCTCTTTTACATAGATTCGTTTAAAATATAACATCTTTGTGAAGAGTCATTCTTGTGTATTAGTGAGTGCGTAACCAGTATTCAGCAGAAATACTACACCTCCACGAATCACTTCGCTACCGTCCTGGTTGATACATCTAAAGGTTATCTTTTAATTATTATTTATCGATAAATTCTGTATTGAATTCAGAATTTACACATCCCTCTCCTTGAAAATTGACTATTTGAGGGAAATTGTTTAATAAAGATAACTTTAGTCGTATATCGGATATCTCCGAGGTTATTTAAAGAATTGTTATAATTATTTATGAGAATTGTAATTGTTTCGAGATTGTAATAAACTATCATAATTCATTCTTAATTTATTCTTAGTCATTTTACCTAAAAATCAGATAAGGTACGCTTAGCGTTTTTGACCAAAGGAAAAGCCCACCTCAGCAGTAATTCTAGCCGCTCGGAAATTATTGTTGAAATTGAACGCGTCTTTAACTCCCAAGTTTCGACCTCTATTCAAAATTGACCTAATTCCCCAATATCATTCTAAAGATTCGTTCAGAACATTTATTGACATCTATTCTCCGATATCCCCATTCTTATTGACAAGGATCATATTTAAGGATTATAGATTTAAATAAACAACCGTACACGCTCCGCAGTACGTAACACGAGTGCCGGCTCTTTTGTTGGTCCTAAGCGCCAGTATCACGTATCGAGGCTTCTCAAGTTGCGTCGCAGCCTTCACCGTCCACACATGCTTCATCGCGGTAGGCAGTAGCGGATACTCGTACAGATCCCAAGTGCGAAAAGCAACGCTAATCATATTCCCTTTCTCGATATAGCGTAAAAATTGTAATTTTGTCATATCATTTAGGGTGAGATGAGGCATTCGCCACTGTATCCTGCCCAGTTGAACCCTTGATTTGTTAACATTACCACTCTCGGTTATCAGTGCAATATCATCGCGCGCACGTGTTAGCACAAGTTCATGTCGAGCATTTACTACTACACGCTTGTAGTCTTCGCAAAATCCCAGCAGCATTCGCAGCGGCACGCTGAAGCTAAAGTTGTTTTTATTCAATGTCAAATCATAGCCATTTAGACTCCAACCAGCATTCCTTAGAGCAGCACTCTCCTCGCTGGTCAACGTCGTCAAATTCTTGATACTAGTAGTTACACCTACATTCTTACATCGGTCAATCTCGATACCGTTCAGCTCGTAACGGATCTCATTGAACATGTATGCAACACAATTGTTGTCTAGCTTGACTGTGACAGGATTATCGTCAGCTTTTACACCTTCCACCAATTTTCCCTCAATGTAGAGATAACTCTCAGAGGGCAGTGTAACCAGATCCTGCTGCTGTATCGGTATGCGTATCTCATCATTGTTCTCCAGCGATGTATTTGCATACGGATTATACGCATGCATCTCAAATTTAGTTATACGATCGTCAGACATTGGTTTTCCAGTGATATTTAGCGGGTCCATTTCTTATATTTCAACGGTCTTTTCACCGTATATCCCAAAGCTTGGAGAAACTTGATATTTTTCAGAGTTAGCCCTGTATTAGACTTCAGAATGCCTGTACTAGTAGTAGTATTGGCAGTGTTGTTGTTGTTGTTGATGGATTTGTCTTCTTTGTAATTATCACTGCTGTCGTTGTAAATTAGCATTTCCTCAGATGTAACCTCACGTTGATTTCCTCGTCACCGAAATGTACAAGATTATCGTATTGGTCCAAGATATTCACAGAGAGATAATCAATGCTCCGTGCAACGACTGGCATGTAAATGACGTTTCTCGGTGTTTCCGAGATCTTATATCCTGGCGGTACATTGGGAAAAAATTCGTGTATGGTATGCCTAGGCTTCCTGTTCACATATGCACCGGTGGTGACACTGCACGTAATTCGCAGAACATTAACAGCACTGATCTTTATAGTGCTATCTGACTTGACCCAGTGACGGGGCTCGATTATTCTAGTGTTTGAGAATCCCAAGAGTTCTGCAATACTGTTGGGACCCTTGCTGAAATTCACACGATACATGCATCGAATCATACTCCTTAGTGTATTCCGATTTGCATGTATCTCGAGAACATCGTTTAGATCAGTATTCACTGTTAAGTATAGAATTTAAAAATTCAATAAAAAGAAGTCGTACTACAATGCAATAATTTCCCAATGAGTAGGAATGTACTGATTGCCGAAAGACGGAAGAGATTCTTAAAGTCCATTTGACTTTAGTCTCCAATTGCACAGGTCAATCACCACACGTGCCACGAAAATTCATGACTATCGGAAACTTATTTCTTAATACTTCCTTAACGTCGGTAATTGGGAACATATAGGAAGGAAATTGCATTTTTAACTGCTCATGGCGACCAGAAAATAGGGCATTAACGTCACGCATTTCACCATCTAGAATGCAAGCTCAGCGGACCCTCTTCATGGTCCGAGATCTTTGCTTAAAAGAGGGAGTATCAAAAATTTATATTCAGTATTCGTTTGACTTGAGAGATTGATAATTAACGTATTGAATTGTTTCGTGATTTAACTACGGCATCAATAACGTAAACTCTCAGATTCGACTTGCACTTGTCTCTAGAAGATTATTCCTCTTTAATAGGAAATCTTCTAGAACCAAAATACTAGATTATCGTCAGCCGGTTATTAGTGCATAACGACGTGAGAACGGATAATACTAGATTTCGGGAATCCTAGTGATACTCCTCTTTTACATAGATTCGTTTAAAATATAACATCTTTGTGAAGAGTCATTCTTGTGTATTAGTGAGTGCGTAACCAGTATTCAGCAGAAATACTACACCTCCACGAATCACTTCGCTACCGTCCTGGTTGCTACATCTAAAGGTTATCTTTTAATTATTATTTATCGATAAATTCTGTATTGAATTCAGAATTTACACATCCCTCTCCTTGAAAATTGACTATTTGAGGAATTGTTTAATAAAGATAACTTTAGTCGTATATCGGATATCTCCGAGGTTATTTAAAGAATTGTTATAATTATTTATGAGAATTGTAATTGTTTCGAGATTGTAATAAACTATCATAATTCATTCTTAATTTATTCTTAGTCATTTTACCTAAAAATCAGATAAGGTACGCTTAGCGTTTTGACCAAAGGAAAAACCCACCTCAGCAGTAATTCTAGCCGCTCGGAAATTTTTGTTGAAATTGAACGCGTCTTTAACTCCCAAGTTTCGACCTCTATTCAAAATTGACC